>LPNX010901265.1:230071-335270 GCA_001517045.1 Pseudotsuga menziesii
TTAAAAGATCCTAAAATCATAATGCTAGCTTAAATGTGATGAAAAACTAACAGTGGGATGATAAACAGAATCCTTTGCAGCTCTTATCTCAGTATAATAGTCTAAAAAAAGGGGGTTTTGAATCTGTTCATAAATTTTCAAGCAGATTCATGAGGGTCTATAACTCTATTCTGGAAGACATAAAACCTTCTACAACAGCTGCTAAATTACATTATGCTGGGGCCTTTGATAATGATTTTGCATTTTCATTACGAGAGAGAAAATCAACAACTCTTGCTGCCATGTTTACAGATGCTCTAGAAGTGGAAGCAAATATGATGGCAAGTGGAAAAATGAAACATAGAGATATTGATAGGAGGAAGAAGGATGAAAATTTGCCTTCTGCTTCTTCTTCTACTAATGATGTCAAATTTGAAATGATGTTGAAGACGATGGAAAAATTGATGGATAGATTAACTATGGATAATAGGGGGTTCAACAGAGAACAAACTGACCCTCAAATCAAGAACCCCAATTTTAGAAGACCAAATCCTCCTATTCCTCCACAAAATAGGCAAAGAAACCCAAGAAACCAAGAGGAACAACAAATCTGTCCACCTTTTCCTGAGAATTATGTTGATGATGAAGAAGATCCCGCTGAAAATGAGATCCATCTTTTTGGAGAGCTGGATTCAGAGATATATCTTACTGAAGAAGAGCATAACATGTTTGAACAGGAAGGTGGAAATGAATAATTTGAGAGGGAGGCAGAGCAATATCAAAGGGGTTATTTACATGCTATGGATGATGTGCAGAGGAAAATCAGACTGAGAAACAGGGAAGTTATTATAAATAAGGGGAAGGCAAATCCAAATCAACCTTCCACGAGTTCCCTAAATGCAGAAAAGGGAAAAGAAGTGCAAAAAGAGTCTCTTGTAAATAAAGAAGCTGAAAATAAGGTACAAAGAGACAAAAGAATAAAGAAAATGGCCCCAGTTGATGTAGAAAGGGCTGGTTCCGGTTTTAATTTGCAAAATGAGCTTTCAAAGTTAAAAATTTATGTTCCATTTAACGAGTTGTTGAGAAACAATGAATATAGAGACACCATAGAAAAAATGGTCAAAGGTCAAGGGGAATCACAATATGATATTTTAGAGTTGAATGATGATAATCCTGCTATTTCATTTGGGTCAAAGGTTGAAAATTTAGAAAATGAAGAGGTCCCTCCTTTCTATTTAAGTTTGAATGTGCATGATATGGTGGTCCATAATGCCATGTTAGACTCAGGAGCATCACATAATTTAATGCTGAAGGGAGTGGTTGAAAGTTTGGGATTGGAAGTAACAAGACCCTATAAAGATTTGTATTCATTTGATTCTAAAAGAGTAAAATGCCTTGGTTTGATTAAAGATATGGTGGTAACCTTGAATAAATTGCCATCTAAAACTATAGTCATGGATGTGGTAGTGGCAGATATTCCACCTAAGTTTGGGGTATTGTTGTCAAGATCTTGGACTTCCAAGTTGAAAGGTAGTTTACAGATGGATATGTCATATGCTACAATTCCTGTTCGAGATGGGAGCAGAAGATTATATAGTGAGAAAAGAACTCCTTATGTAGTAAGCAGTCAAGATAAACCTGAAATTCATCACATATATGCTGTTGATACTGATTTGGGGTCTTCTATTTTCTTTAATGATGTTGTCCCACATGATTTAGAAGAAGCATCGCATAAGAAGTCTGAGGAAAATAAGGAAAAGGAAGTGATAGAACAGGATTCTTTGGAGGCAAAACAAAAAAGGGAAGGCCAGTGGATTATGTACTTTGACAGATCTGTTGCAAAAATGGGTGCTGGAGCCGGTGTGTATATAATTTCTCCTATTCGGGATTTCAAAGCTTTATCATATAAATTAACATTTGAATGCACAAACAATGTGGTGGAATATGAAGCTTTATTGCTGGGATTGCATGCTTTGAAAGATTTGGGAGCTCAAAGAATAAAAGTATTAGGAGATTCAGAGTTGGTAATAAATCAAGTAAATGATAGCTATCAAACTAGACATCCCTGGATGAGAGCTTATAGGAATGAAGTATGGGATATGTTTGGTAACTTCTTTACAGAGCATACAATTCAAGTAGTTCCTAGACATGGAAATTTGGTGGCTGATTCTTTAGCTGTGGCTGCTGGAAAATTTGAAACCCCTGTTGCTGGTCAGAGGGAATACCAGGTGGAAATTGTGAATAGACCGTCTATTCCTAATAATTCTAAATATTGGCAAGTATTTGAAGATGACATGCAAATCAGAAGGTTCTTGGAACTCTCAGGAGAATTTGTGAATACTCCTATTGACACCGAAAATGACAATGACGAGAGTATTCGAGATGATGAAGAACTTGAGATAGAGGGGAGTGGTGCTGAAAAGTTAAGCGGAACCCTAGGAGTTAAGGATATTATTCAATTAAAAAATAATTTCATACCAAGAGGTTTGATCCCTTTGGAGAAACTTTTTGATTAGAATGATGTTGCTAAGAATCCAAAAGTAAATCCTGTTGAGAATGCTGTTGAAGATAGGAATATTGGCACTGAGGAGAATCCTAAGATTATAAAAGTATCCAAGAAATTTCCTGAAAAAGAAAAAGTAGAATATGTGAAGTTAATGAAAAAATACACAAATGTATTTGCTTGGATTTATGAAGACCTTAAGGAGTATTATACGTCTATCATACAACATACTATTCCTATAAAGCTTGGGGAGAAACCTTTCAAGCAAAAACTCAGAAGGATAAACCCTAAGTTGCTTCCTATTATTGAGAAAGAAATTAAGAAGTTATTTGATGCCAAGATCATTGTAACTCTAAGATTTTCAAAGTGGGTTGCAAACCTGGTTCTGGTTAGAAAGAAGAATGGAGAAATAAGATTGTGCATAGATTTCCAGAATTTAAACAAAGTTTCTATGAAAGACAATTATTCCCTGCCAAATATGGATCATATATTGCAGAAGGTGGTCGGAGCTGAAAGAATTTCAATGTTAGAAGGTTTTTCAGGTTATAACCAAATCAAAGTATTACCCGAAGATCAGGAAAAGACCGCATTTACTACACCTTGGGGCACTTTTATGTATGCAAAGATGCCTTTTGGCCTAATGAATGCAGGAGCTACTTTCCAGCGAGCCATGGACATTGCTTTTGCAAGAGAAATTGGGAATTTCATGGTAATCTACATGGATGACATCACAGTCTATTCAAAATATGACAAAGAGCATCTACATCATCTAGAGAAAGTTTTCATGAAGTGCAGGAAATTTGGTATATCATTGAATCCAAAGAAGTCCAATTTTGCATTAGATGAAGGAAAGTTGTTGGGCCATATAATATCTAAAGATGGGATAAAAATTGATCCTAAAAGGGCAAGTGAAATTTTGAAAGTAGGTGAACCCAGGAGTAAGAAGGAGATACAATCTTTCTTGGGGCAGGTGAATTTTTTGAGAAGGTTTGTGCCAAGTTTTGTTGAGATCTTAATGAATATAACAAATATGTTGAAGAAAGGTCACAAGGTAAAATGGAATGCGGAAGCCAGAAAGTCTTTTTGGGAAATCAAAAAAGCAATATCAGATGCTCCTGTATTGGTGAGTCCATATTTTACTAAAGATTTCTCAGTATTTTCATATGCTTCAGAATATACTATAGCAGCAGTTTTATTGCAAAAGAATGATGAAAATTTGGAACAGCCCATAGCATTTTTTAGCAAAATGTTGAGGGATGGAGAATTGAAATATGACATTATGGAGAAACAAGCATATGCTTTAGTCAAAGCATTGAAGGATTTTAGAGTGTATATTCTACATTCACATATGATTGCACATGTTCCATCTGCTGCAGTAAAAGGGATTTTGACACAACCAGATCCAGAAGGCAGAAGGGCAAAATGGATAGCTACATTACTGGAGTACGACATAGAGATAAAGCCTACCAAGTTGGTTAAAGGACAAGGATTAGCTAAAATGATGGCCAATTCAAATTGTGAGGCTTTACAAATTAATTTCCTATCTCACCAAGCTAATCAGTTGGATACAGAGGTGGAAGTAATGGCTGACTTTGTGGCATCTCCATGGTATTCCGATATTGTTTATGTCCTTCAAAATTTACAAGCGCCAGATGGATTGAGTAAGTCAAGAGCGAGATCCATAAAATTGAAAGCTGCAAAATTCTGTATTTTAAATCAATATCTTTATTGGAAGGACCCCGGAGGTGTGTTACTAAACTGTCTTTTAGAAAATGAAGTTGCTCATACAGTCAAAGAATTTCATAAGGGGGATTGTGGAGGACATCATTCTTGGAAAGTGACTGTAAACAAAATTCTAAGAGCAGGCTATTATTGGCCTACATTATTTTCAGATGTGTATAAAGAAACCAGTAAGTGTCATCAATGCCAAATTTTCAACGGAAAGAGGAAAGTGCTTCCTCTCCCTTTGAATCCAATAACAGTAGAAGCTCCTTTCCAGCAGCGGGGTTTGGATTTTATTGGTGAAATAAACCCCAATTCATTAGGACAACACAAATGGATTCTGACAGCTACGGATTATTTTACAAAATGGATTGAAGCTATTCCCACCAGAAGAGCCACTGAAACTGTAATCATGGATTTTCTTGAGGAAAATATATTGGCTCAATTCGGATGCCCCCGAAGAATAGTAACAGACAATGCAGCTGCGTTCAAATCTAAGAAAATGATTGATTTCTGTCACAAATACCATATAAGCCTCAATCATTCAACTGCCTATTATCCACAGGGAAATGGGTTAGCTGAATCTTCAAGTAAGAGCTTAGTAAGGATCATCAGGAAGCTGTTGGAAGGTAATAAAAGCAACTGGCACACCAAGCTCAAGTATGCTCTATGGGCTGACAGGATTAGTACCAAAAGGGAGATTGGCATGTCTCCGTTCCAACTGGTTTACAGAACTGAAGTCATTTTTCCAGCATCGTTAGGTGTTCCAGTTATGACATATTTCCAAGATCAGCAAGAAGAACCAAATCATATGCAAAGGAGAATAAATCAGATTATTGAGCTAGAAGAGCGAAGGAATAAGGCTTATGACAAGGTGCAGTTACATCAGGAAAAAATGAAAAATACTTTTGACAGAAGAATTAAAGAAGAATTGTTTCAGATTAACGATTTGGTCTTGAAGTGGGATGCTCCTAAAGAAGACAAACATGGGAAATTTGATCATATGTGGGTAGGTCCTTATGTTGTTGCTGGTTACAGAGGAAAAAATTCATTTATGCTAGAATATCCGAACGGGGTTCCTTTGGATAGTAACCCTATCAATGGAAGGTATCTGAAACATTACCTGTCCTAAGAAGGAGGGTAAAATTTGTATTATAGCCTGTAAATACGTATTCTCTTTACAAATCAATACAGATGGTAGGATGAATGTATTTGAAGCTCGTGGTGAAGGCCCTGAGATTCAGGAAGCGTGCCATTCTATTCTAGAAAAAAAAAAAACAATATATCTACAAAAAACAAAAGATAAGTTTTCTGGAAGTTATTGTGAAAAATTAAAGACAGGCACTTGGTCTATGAGTTCTTTGATACCTCGCTGGGAGGATATCATCCCCAGATGGAGCCAGTTGTTAACAACCCTACCTAGCAGAGGCTTGAAGGGACCATGGTGAAAAGGAAATAACAGTTGATTGTCAAACTTTGGTTAAATGTTATGGTATAAAGTATGAACAAAGGGCGGGTAAGCAATGAATTGTCACGGAATCCAACGATGCAGAGCAAAAAAATGGAGATCGGCGGCCTATAACGTGTCCACTTCATGAAGATGCGAGAAGGATAAAGACATGCAGAGTGTTCGATGATATGTGAAGATCAATGGTCGCTGATCCGTTTCGATGAAATCTATGGTCGTTGTGGACTCCGCCATGTAGATTTGCACGTTTGATAAAACGAGGACGCTCGACGAAATTGGGTACGTGTCACTTGATCCGACGACTGGGAAATAAAGGTGAATTACATCGATGATCGTTGATGGATCTAGAGCGGGAAGTTGCGCGGTGGGTGGAGATAAAAGGTGGTAGCGAAATCGAAACCACGGTACACGTGGTTGATTGTGGTGCATTCCGGAGTCAAAAGCGGTTTGGTGGAAACCGCCTAAAGGGGGCCTCCAGAGTGGGGTCCTATATAAACAAATTTGACTTGTTCAAGGATTATTTTATTGGCGTCAGACGAATGAAAGGGACCTGCATGCTCGTCAACCTCTAACAGTCAATTTCGAACACACACAGCCACAGTAACAGGTAAGGCTCAAATGCTCAAAATTCATCCATCTAATTACCATTATCGACTGAATTATGAACCAAGGAAAATATTTTCAAGGGTTTAGTCATATTTTGGATGACAGAGAAGACTATCTGGTTGATAGGGACAGATGAGTGTGTGACCCTTTATTGTCCATAGGAAGTATGTCAGTTAGCAAAGAGAGGCTATGGCAATACAATTCACAGGGTAATGATATCTTAAATGCCTGTAAATCATTTTTATATTATTTTGTTGTCGAGCAGACCCTGCATTTCCCGAGTTCATTGAGTGGTGTGCAATTAATTATTCTTCTTCTCAGAGAGTTATTGTCAGTCAGTCTACGTCTAGGATACTGTGTAAGATTGATGCCAAAGTCATCTGTGAAAACCTGAACTTGCTCGATAACTACTTGGACAGCCGTGAACCTGTAAATGAGTCCATTTTAGCCGAAGTGTATAAAAATTGTGAAACCAAGGTCCGTTGTAAATTTTTTTCAAATATCCTTAAGGATGGTCAGTCATTAGATGGTATTTTCCCGCCATACCGTGTTTGTCTTTTCAGAGATGAATTTCAATTAGTGGTGTCCTTGGTCTGTCAAGTCTTCGGTCTAGATGATGATTGTCATGTAAATAAAGTCATCCTGGGCTTTCTGTTAAAAATAAGTTCATTGAGTTCCGAGTCTCAGTCAGTTCATGTATTCAGTCTGGATGAATAATTGGCAGAAGCGATACATCTTCAATTGAGTGAATTCCTAAAGGTCAGATTCTTCAAATTTCAAACTTATTTGTTGAACATGTTGCTATGTTCAAACGTCACCGAATTACAGTTTTTAAGTACCATCTTCTCTTCAGATTTGCCCAAGCAAATCAACATGTTTGAATTTGCAAATTCAATCATGTCAGAAATATACAAGATGTTATTTGATGAAGTGTTACCCTGGGTATTAGAAGAGATGAAATGCATGATGCAGCCCTCACCTGAGGATCAAGTCGAAGATTGGTTTCTGTCTAAGGATTCCACTGTTTTGAGGATATATGGATTTACCAGGGAGCCTTATAGGTTACCTGCTTTCGTTACTCCTAGAACTTTTGCATTAGAGTTTATGAGACAAAGGTTGCATTCAAAGGAAGAACATTTTGGGGCCTTTAAGAAATCTTCAAATATCAAGTTCCCTCTCAAAGTTGGTTCTTTTATTTTCAAAAATAAAGGTGCCCTGGTATTTATAGAAAAATTCTTAGGAAGCATGGAATTGCAAAAGGATCCAAGGGTAAATTATGATCCCCATCATATAATTTCCCTGAGAAAGCAGGCAAAAAAAAACAAGCCATTTGACCACCAAGTTATTGAAGGCCTAAGCGAGACAGCCAATTTGTCTCATTTTATGGAAATTCCAAGATCTGATGAAAGTGCAAGTGTTATACCAGTTGCAGTATCTCAAGTGACAGAGGGTCCTAATATTTTGGTTAAGAGGAGTCTTTCTGAAATTGCAAGCATGGAAGTGGATGAAGATGATTCACATAAAAAAGCTAGGTTGTTTCAAGATGATAAAGCTTTAAGTGAAGTTATTGCAGATGATCTAAAAAGAGTTGTTTTGGTCCCTACAAAATCTATACAGGTGAAACAGTTTTCTTTTAAAGATGTAGATAATTCAGAATCAAGCCCAGTTTTTAAGTCCAAAGAAGAGCTAATGGCCAGTTATATGGAGAAACGAAAACAATCACTAGAAGAGACAAGGTATCTACTCCTGCGGGTGAGGAGTTTAAATAGTCCAAAAACTTTCTTGATTTCTACCAGGGACATAGAAAGAAATACTTTTAAATTGGCCATGGTAAATGACAAGAAGATGTTAGAAATGGAAGTGCGATTAGACAAGATTAGTGTGCCAGACGAAATACAGTTACATAAGCAAATAGGTGACATTATTTATTCCGATTTATTGCATGCCATGATGAAAGTGAATAATTTGCAAATTTTGGTAGACAAGTTAGAAGTTCATTTAAAACATGAGAAAGTTGAAAATAAAGCCAATTCCATTCAAATAAAAAAGTTGCAAGCAGACGTCATAAGTTTAGGAAGTGAAAGAGATAACACCCAAGCAATCAAAAGACTGTTGGAAGAAAAGGACAACGCCCTCCAGGTTTTGAAGAAAAGGTTGAAGATCCCAAGCACAGAACATGTTCAATCATCCGAATTATTAGTGTTACAAGAAGAGAAAGACAAGATCCACCAGGAGATGATGGAACATAAAGGAAGAGCTTCCAAATTACAAGAGGAAAAAGACAAATGGGAAACAGAACGGAGTGAGCTGATATCGCAAATCTCCCTTCTGAAAAAGGACCAAAACGATGAAAAAGAGATCATGGAAGAATTGATGATTCAGACTCCCACTAATGAGGACCTTTCTATTGTAAATATTGAGCAACCATTAGATGATTTTTCTGCAGATGACTTGTTAGTACCCATGTCCCAGGTCAGCCTAAAGGATGAAGAAATAAAAGAGTTAAAGGTGGAAAATGAAAAGATCAAGTCCGAGTTAGCCAAAGTGAATGAGAATAAAAATAAAATATTGCAAGATAGAAATCAGCTATAAAAGAAATTTAATGAGTTGAAAGAAAGAAACATTGGAAAGGGTCCTCTCTAGGGAGCAAAGCACATAATTTGGGATACCTTATCTATAGACATTACTAAATTTAGACACTATTTGAACTTTATAGATGATCAAAGCATATTGATCAATTTGGATAATCAAAGACTGAAGTTAGTAAATGAAACTATGGAGAGGAAACCCCTTGCCACAGCCCATAACGCGTTAAATTTCTTAAATTCATTAACATATCAAAAGTTGCATGATATAGGAGTAAAGGACGGAATAGCAATGGTACTATGGGCCAAAACATTTATCCATAAGCATCATCTGATGAAGGCAATCCATGACAAAGATGATGAAATGATCTCACAGGTTAATGACTTCAAGCAGGCTTTCAAAGAGCTATTTGAGGATGGCCTGCCATCATTTTGGGACGAGGAGAGACAAATGTTTTCTCAAGAACATTATCACAGTCTATTAGTTCAAAGCCGCATGGACCATTCCAAATTTGATGATTTGGAAAAGGGTCCGATAGGGAAAGTCGTCATGGATAAGCTGACAGAGGACTTTGAAATACTACAAAAGTTCCTGATTATCAGGGGAGGATTGCCTAAAGTGTCTTATGAAGTTTACATGGAGCTGGAGGTGTCCATTCGGGAGATGATTGAATATGATATTCCAAGCGTGGAGCAATGGAGAGCCATAGAGAGATTCCGAAAAACAAAGTATATCCTTCATTCATGAAGATAGGTGTTGTGCGCTGAGGAGCTGCTTGAACGAGGCCATGTTATCAAGTTGATTTTAACTTAATGATCTGTTAGGATCGAAGCTAGTAGTTTATTCCTAGGAGTTAGGAATATAGTTACAAGACTTTGATTAAGCCGGTTATTTAGTTATAAATCTTCTTGGAAGATGAAAATCATTTTATGTATATAAGTGCATTTATTTTATGTGATGGGGGTTGGAACCCATCTTGTTGTTGAATGTTTCTTTGAAGACATATATTTTTGAATAACAAGGCGAATGCATAAGAGTTATCAGAGATTCCTGTGTCATTTATATTACAGTCCATATTTCTTTTCTTATGTGATTGTGCTTTCCAGTGTAACACTTCATTATGTTTTTCTTCATATCTGAAACACAGTGTTGAATGGTTAGAATTCATAATGTTTATGATCTGATCATCGTTTCAGATATTTTATACATTATTATACTAAAGTTAATATAGAACTCATCTTTGATGCTCTGTATTAATGGGCTGTTCATTGTCTCTTCTGTTTCACCCGAACTAAATGAATGACTGCGATGAAATGGTTATCTTGCCTTTGATAAAATCTCATGTATATGTCTTTGTGATATCTTTGTGTATATGTGACTCCATTGCCCAATGGTTATGTGTATTGTTTCAACCAATCTATACAATTTTTGAGTGTTGATTTATATCTGGCCTTGTAAAATCTGTATCTGAGAGATCCCTCTCTGGAAAGAAAAGCTAGTTTCTTTCTAAAAGTGGTTTTTTCTGTTACCTTTGAGATTTACCTTTGCAACCTGGGTACATTCTGAGTGTTAACAACGGGCTTTCATGGGGATATTTTATTTTTATTTATTCTTTGCTTGGGTTTTTTTTCATTGTATTATTTTTTTTTTCATTTCATTTTTATTTATTTTATATTTTGTTTTTATTTTTATTTTTTTATTATATAATTTTGTTTTGTTTTTTTGTTTTTTTTATATTTTGTTTTTTTTATTATTTTATATTTTATTATTTATATATTTTTGTTTTGTTTTTATTTTATTTTATATTTTACATTTTATATTTTACTAGTCATCGAGATGTGACTTTGACTTTCCAATCTCCAAGCATTCTAAGGTGTGACAATGTGTCAACAACTACAACTATAACAAAAAAGAACAACTACTAGTTTACTACTAGTCTTGAAACGAGCTCAAAACTTTGTGCCTACTACCTATGTGAACGTCGCTATCAATGTCCACTCTTTTTTCGTCAAAATGAAATTCAAAAGGTCGATTTGATGAATCCTCCTCTACAAGACTTCAGTGCTTGCATGAATATCATGGAGTCATGACAACTATAAATAACACTCGATGTCATGCAAATACAAATAATGACACGTAGCTAGGATGACAAACTATGCAGAGGTCGATTTTTGCATTGCTATAGAGAGGTGTCATTGGGCACATGATATGGAGAAACAATGGTTATTAATAAAATTTATAAAAAAAAAAATTGGCTCAAGAATAGTCTTCATTTTGATGGGTGGCATGATCATGATGTAATCTCCCTCTGTCCTTCCAAACATGTGTGGTTTCTCATGACATTTGTCCTCAACGGCACCAAAATACATATAAAAAATACTTGTATTTACATCCTCTTCCCTAGAAATCCTCATCATATAGTCATAACTAAGGATTATTATGCATGCACATCCTCACCTTATAATACGAATTGGGTCAAGGTGCTGACACAACCATACAATATTAAATGTGTCAAGACACAAAGAGTAAGAGGCAACTATAAGTAAGTCTTATATTAAATTTACCATATATGTCTTTAATTAACACTATGAACTGAGATTTTGACACGTTGGATTG
Source organism: Pseudotsuga menziesii (assembly GCA_001517045.1). Lineage (NCBI taxonomy): Eukaryota > Viridiplantae > Streptophyta > Pinopsida > Pinales > Pinaceae > Pseudotsuga > Pseudotsuga menziesii. The sequence continues at coordinate 241,552 of LPNX010901265.1, forward strand.
TTGTGATATTCTTATCACTCCTTGCCAATTTGATTGCAAAGCATTCTTTGAAGGTGAAGTCCATAATTTTAGGACTTCTTCCTCCTGTAGTGGCCTGCATCAGCATGGAAAATGGTTTCGACATAGAGGTATACACATTAATTGTTTTCATTAAATAACTTAAATTCCTACCTGTGACTGTCGATTCACTGAATCGTGGACTAGTACAAAACAAAACAAATTTTAGAGCCCTGAGCCCTTAATTAGTCACACATTGAACTTTCTCAAATCTCAGCCATTAAAATACTTCTTTTGGTATTTTGGTTCAATTTAAAAGGAGGATTATTGAGACTCAGAGATGCAATGAAATATTCACTATTCACGTGAACTTAGTCTCTTTCGAGCTACTTAAAAACTTAGGGTGATCATTCTTGCTTCTTCCTTCCTAGTTGTGTGGGAGGTTGAGGTCTTGTTATGTGAGCATTATGAAGGTGTTGTTGTGTGAGTGTTCCATCTTGTGCATTAACACCCAGGTGTGTTTATAAATGCAAGAGATTTGGTGTATACAACTAAAATTTATAAACATCGTTTCTATAATATACATGAAAATCATTGATGCATACCATTTAAATATTATGCACCATTTCTTTTCATTTATATAACTACCTAGTACATGTAATATGTTTTATAACAATGATTATTATTATCCCCATTAAATCTATCGATGTTGTTATTTCATAGATACACACCATTGTGTCGTGTAAACTTAATGATGGTGATGATATCCAATGGAATGATATTTTTGTGTCTTCGATATGCTTACTATAGGTAATCGTTCAGTGATAATTTTATATATAAAGCACCATAGGATATATAGCATGACCAGTTTAACCAACAAAGAATCAACATTGATGATAAATTCTTATATCCAATAACAAATGAGGTCCATAAGCAAGCTAATAAGTTTATGAGCTTCAGTAACACCACAACATTGAAATCAAAACTAAAGTATGTTTTTAATGATTAATGAAGGATCAATAATATATAATACTTGAATTTAAATTGGTTAGATTCACTTAGGCATTAGGTTTTCAAATTTTCAATAAGGGATTAAATAACAACACCTCCTAATTCTATTATTATTGACCAAAAACGAGTCAATAGGATTGAACACGTTGAGTACATCCACTCACACACAAATCAAATAGTTACTCCAATATTTATGTAGAAATCCCCTTCAGATAAAAGGTAAAGATACACAACAAAGGAACACACACAAACCAAATAGTTACTCCAATATTTATGTAGAAATCCCCTTCAGATAAAAGGTAAAGATACACAACACTAAAGGAAATTATATATATTTAGATTTATTGAAATTTAGATTATATAATTTATTGAAATTTAGATTATATATTTTGTTAAAATATAGCTTTTTAAATCGTGTTTTTTCTAAATATAAAAAGAAACATGGTGGAATCTCTCTATATTAATGGTTTTTTTTTCATTGTAAAAAAATATGTAATTTTTTATTCATAAGAATCAAAATTACATTATAGTTGTTCATGTAAAATCCCCTTCAAAGTAGACTAGAAGACAATATTGAAGCCCTAGGAAAAACATTACAATATCCAAAAATAAATGAGAAGGACTCTACCCATCAACCTATAGAAAGCAAAAATGCAGAGAAGAAAAAATAACTATGAGACAAAAAATAGCAGGGCTCCTGAGAGTTGTCATACAGATACAACCTAAAACAGTCCAAGGCAAAACCATAATGGAGAAACTAGAAGCAGGTAAAGAGACCTTCAACAATCATGATTCCTTTTGAGTACTTACATAAGTGAAGAATATTAGGGCAGTCTCCTATCACAAGCTTTGATAGGTTGTTCGCGTAAGAATTGAACTCCCTGTACAGGTTCCTGAAGGATAAAGAAAGAAAACAATTCTTTAGGATCCCAATCCTTTTCAACCAACAATCATAACTCAGTGACTGCAAATTGGTGAGACCTCTATCCCAATCAATTATGACCTTTGAGTCGCCAAAAATAGAAATCTAGAGAATATATTTTTTTTTGCGAACCATAAAATCCCCCATAAGGCTAAAAGTTCAGTAAAAGTATTAGTGCCACTCCCAAAACCCATCCTTGGCTTGAAACTGTGATAGTAATCTATACGGAGGATCATGCCAGTACCATAATTTCCATCCTTCTCAGCCCCATCAAAGAATCCATATATGGTATCTGATTCCAACACCGGGCTGATTTGAATCTTTTAAACTTTTGGGGCACAATCTTTGTTCCATTATAGAAAACCTGCCACAATCTAAGAAATAAGTAAACCTCCTTTCAAATTTTAATCACTTCTTATAATTTTTTCTTCAGTTTCCCTTTGGAGAGTGTGAGGAATGTCGATGTGCAAAAACTAGTGACCTTTGCAAATAGTGGCATTGCAAGAGAGTTCTCATGCTTTTCCTAGGCCAAAAGCTCAAAATGCATATCGTTATGAGCGCATAGGATGGAGATGGTGATAATTGCAAATGTAAAGTAGAAGTAGTGACTACAGTAACATTAAGACCTGTAAAAAACTATAACAGCTTGTTATTGATTGGAGTGATGAAAACGATCGGAGCGGCAAGAACCATACCAGCTTTCAAGCGCTCTGACTAGTCACTGCGAGATCCTGAAATGGCTTATCATTTGCAAAAATAGGGTATCGAGTGCAAAAACAAGGGAGCAAGGGTTGAACGATATAACCTTCAGCCCACAAATCTAAAGTTGACGTGTTTTTTTGGCCATGCATTGGATGCATTTGGTAAGTCTACATGGAGGAGGCACATTCGAACGGTCGATTCTTGAGGGGATGTAGGGCTATGATGCTTCTATCCAGGTATCGATATGGTACTAATTCTAGTACCTAATTCGTAATTGACTTAGGAACCTAAATTTCATTTGGAACATGCTTAACCAAGTTTGCTTCAATGGTACAACAGGGATAAATATGGTCAAGAGAAAATCCGTGCAATTGCTTTGTTGGATATCTGAAGATCAAGGTGCATGGCACCAATATTACTAATAGAAGGTAGACAACTTACAAAAATTACACTTCATTGTCAAATTTACAATTTTCCATGACACAATTGTAAATGACTAACATAAATGACTAATTCATATTCTTCTAGCTAGTCATTTTTTATGACGTGACTAAATTAGTCGTTTATGTTAGTCATTTTTAACTCTGTCACTTATTATCTAGTCATATTTGTTAATTGGTGACTAACTTAGTCGTTTATTTTAGTCGTTTATAGTTGAGTCAATAAAAATTACTCATATTTAGTAGTAAATCACTTGAAAAACCTGTGGTGACTAGAATTTTTAGTCACCTAGTAGCTAATTCCTCATTTTGTACTAGTACAATGGTAGGGCAGTTCTGCTTTTGACAGTGTATAGTCCTATCCCCCAGGGAAATTCAATACCTGAACTCTTCCTAAAGCTCAAAATGTTCTCTTATTCAAGAGTAAGCCTTTTCCTAATCAGTTCCAAGGAGAAAATCCTGACTGTCAAAAAGGATGGAAGGACATATGGCTGATGCACAAAACCATATAGTCTTATAATTGTTTCAAACTCTGTCAGGAACCAATATCCTATATCTTACTAAGAGATAGCTGCAACATTTCCTTCATCTCAGGAAACACCCTAGGAAATCTTACTTGAAATAAAATGTCATATATCTCTGCCATCAAAAATTTCATGAATTCATAGTAATTCTTGGTCATGTCATCAGTGATCACTAACCCATGTGCCTGTAAATTATCTTCATTGTAAGATAAGAACATTCTCAATAAAAATGATTTAAATCTGAACACTTTGGCATTGTGGAAGTTAGCCTACTGAGACCAAATGTTTTCATCTAGAAACTCATCAAATTTAAGACAACAAGAATGAAATTATTTTCCTAGAAGTTCATGTTCGACAAGACAGGTACTCAGGACAAAAAATAGACTCAACAATGGCTCCATGACATAGCCATTCATATCTAAACCTAGAAACTGACTGGATAAGGTTATGCACCACTGGGTTTCTTCATTGAATAGACTTAGGTCAATGGGGTGAGACAAACTGATAACTTCAACATTAGGTTTTGAACAAGACTCTAGCAAAGTTTCCTTATTTTCGACTGTGGACTCTCGAAAGAATTGTATAATACTCTCTTCTTTGTATTCTTGGGATGTGTGGACAAATTCATCCGAGACACGGAGGGTTTTACGAATGTCAGGATCCTGAACATGGAAAAGGATTTTGGACTTGTATTTATTCATGATGACTCCTTCAGTGGCAGAAAAATTGTACTCACACCAATCAACATACTCAGGGAAATGGGGGGTCTGGTTAACAGAGAAAAAATGGAAAAAGGACCTTAAAACAAAACAGGTATCGCTACCTTGGTTCTTAAGAACTTCCATTTTACCTTTAGCAGTTTCAATTCTTTCGTTCAATAGAATAGTATCAAATATTTCAAAATTTCATCTATGAAAATTTCTTCATCCTTCCGACCAATAACCCCTAATTCCTCATTATCCCCCACCTCTATTACCTCTATCTCTTCCCTTTTATCCATTTTCAACAGTACTGAGGAAGTATTAAGGTTCCTACCTTGTCACTTAGCACAGTTCTCTGATTTTTCCACACTGGAACTCTATATGTAGTTAGGGCGTTCGTCAATCTCAAAGGTCCGGTAAAGAAAAACCTTTTTCAACTCCACGTAGACACTTTTATAGTTTTCTATATTTCATAATCCTCGCGCGCCTCCACACAATCTATACCACAGATCCTTTCTATTTGCAATATAAGCCTTTGATATGCAAGGTCTTCATACCAAAGTTTCAACACTATCCATATGTGCAGCTTGATTTGGGGAAATCCAAATCAACCGTTGATCTCCGAACTACCCTCATCAGGACCATTCCTTCCTGAGAACTTTAAGTCTTTAACATTTCGCCAATCCTTTTTCCTCTGATCGAGTGAGAAGATTTTGATCATGGAATGTTTCCTATCCATCGATTGATATTGATCTCTCTTCGCAATCATCGATCTTTGCGTACGCTACAACTTTTCGTGGATTGAAATCTCGACCCGGTCCGTGCTAGTTCAGATTGCGGAATTGACTACAACCATAGATCTATCTACGCCTTTATCTCAGTCGTCTGATCCTTTATCCCTTTAACATATTCCGTGATTTGGAAAATTTTCTTTGGTTGAGCACGTTCACCATGCGAAAATTTTTAACACCATTGATCTAGCTTTGGATCAATATCAACTATCCAATACTACTCCCACTTAACACACTCTGCAAATCCAAAGACCGCATTCTTCCTTGCATCTCCGTTCCACATAATATCTTTCTGCCATTGATCCTCCTCATCATGAATCTACACCATTGAGGATTAACACACTTTACCCTTATTTCTCCCATGCATGTTCCAATCTACTGAAAGATCTATCACCGTAGATCAAAATCTACTTCCCATCCGACAGCTCCTGATGAAAGAACTTGATAGCTAGCTAATGTGAAAGGTGCTTCCATGAAATTTCATTAAATAGGATCATTTTCAAACCTTTCAAGTCCATAATTCAAAAATTCAAAAATAGTGCTAACACTTCCAACAAAATATGTGGTTACAATACCTAAAGGGAAGTTTGTAGTGACTTCCATGTGTATATACAGGATCAAATATGCAACAGATGGAAGCATTAAGGAATACAAAGCAAGGTTCATGGTTTCTTTTAGAAAGAGGGAGTAGAATATGGCATGACATACTCCATTGACTAGACAGACCTCTCCAGTGAGATAGAAGTGTATATCGAGTAGAGATCCACATATGTACAAATGGATTTGTACGAGATTAGAAGGAACCCATGGTCAAGAAAATAATGAGCTTGAATATCACCTAGAGTGATCAAGATCTTAATCTTTCCTACAAGGTTGAATATGGAATCCTATAGAGGACGATAAGATCACAAATGGGTGCAAGAGGAACTTTTCAACAAATTTCAAGACAGAGGATCTTAGTATCCAATAACCTGAGATGGATACATAGAAGATCGATAGCAGAGGATTATTCTCTTCTCCATAGGGAGTCACTGTAGAAGACCTCTGAGTTCGATATGGCATGGTAGGATGGCCAACTTCCTGATGGACTAAGTCTTTTCCAAGAGTAAAGTGGGTTCCAAACTTTAATTTAAGGTTGAATGCAAAAGACTAATATATGTCGATGACCTGACATGATGAACTCATTGTATATACAAAGAGGAAGTGCTAAAGATAGAAAGAGCACTTACAGATGTTTGGTATCAGGTATGATCTCATGTCTTAGCAGAAAGAGGATGAGTAAATTGCAACATGTTCAACCAGTATGATACCTATATGTATTGTGACAAAAAAGTTTCATCAAGCTAACAGAGAACCTGTTGTTTCATAAATTCTAGGATATGGTGCATAGAGGAGCGATGAAACTCTAATATGTTCCTAGAGATGAAAAGGTTGTTGGTGTGTTGACTAAGCCTCTATCTCATGTAAATTTTAAAAAATTTCGAGACAAGCTTGGTGTATTCCAAAATGAATTCCTTGTAAAGAGTGAGTGATGATAAAATAAAGAGATGGTAATGGTATTCCAATACAGAGAAGGTTAGTCGAGTTTTCCAGTATGCCGGATGTACATGAAACGAATGATGAGCCTAGTGTTCTAGTCACTGTATAGAGACCATGGTTGTATATTCATGGGTAGATCCCAATATGGTTGGTGACATCACCAAGGGTGGATCCTAGTATGATTGGTCGTATCACTAAGGGTAGATCCCAACATGGTTAGTGGAATCCTCACAAGGAAGAGCCTAGGAAGGTTGGTTCTATATTCAAATAGGAAGATCCCAACGAGATATGTCCCTGTGGATGATAGTACTCTCTTCTGGAGAGTGATCTTACATTCACTTGTAGGATGGTCATGTGGAAAAGAAAACTCTCTTGTTGATAGTGGTCCTATATCTTACCGGCTGAGGATGGTCCTACGGACGATAGTACTCTCTTTTGAGAGTGATCCTGCATTCACTTATGGGATGGTATTGTGGACAAGAACACTCTATTTTGTTGAGAGTAGTTTTGGCCCTTACAGGCTAAGGATGGCCCTGTAGACAATAGTACTCTCCTCTGGAGAGTGATCCTACATCCACTTGTAGGATGGTTCCATAGATAAGAACACTCTCTTAAGAGTGGTCCTAGCACTAGCAGGATGAGGATGGTCTATGATGATATTAGTCTCATATGTAGAGTGGTCATGAATTCAAATGTGGACGAGATTTGCATTTAGTTGAATACAATGATATCCTCTCTAAGGATGGTTTTGTAGATAAGAACACTCTCTTGAGAGTGGTCCTAGCACTGAAAGGCTGAGGATGGTCTACGATGATAGTACGCTCATATGTTGAGTGGTCTTGCATTTAGTTGTGGATGAGATTTGCATTCACTTACATACAATGGTATCCTCTCTGAGGATGGTTTCATAGACAAGAACACTCTCTTGAGAGTGGTTCTAGCACTAACAGGATAAGGATGGTATACAATGACAGTACTCTCTTATGGATAGTGGTCCTGCATTCACTTGCGGACGAGTTCCTACATTCAAGTTGCAGATGATGATGTTCCAACATTTAATTATGTTGTGGGTGATTTAGATCAGTATTTATATACTGATAGTGCAAGTGATGCTCAAGATGATGGAGAGATGATCATGCTCGAGATGATGCCATAGATGATGCTCTAGATGATTCCAAAGATGATAATGCTCGAGATGATTCCAGATATGATGGTGCTCGAGATTATTCCAGAAATTATGATGCTCGAAATGATGCTAGAGATGATGATGTTTGAGATGATACCAGATGATAGAGATGTATGTGATGATGATGTTCCATGGATGATGATGTTGATGTAATTATGAAAAATTCCTATGACACGTATATTTACCAGTCATTTGTACGTACAGCTGTATTGTTGTAGAATACCTTCCTTGTTAAGAGGGAGTGTTAAAAAAATGTAACTCTGGATGATATTCTATTTTGTATTATTATTGTTAGTACCCATTTCAAATATGTTGTTCTTTCGATTAGGGATTTCATTGATGTAATTGGTCATGTAAATTCTGGAGGTAAAACCTTTGTTGTAAGTCGGGTTAGTAGTACCCAAAAAAGTATTATTAAAATGTATTTTTGAGTCTCCCAAGGCAAGTTGGCCCTGATTCGCAGGATAGTTCAGCACAGTTGGGTTATTACACTTCTCCAGTGATCAGTATAAATAGGAGAGGCTCCTCCCTCATTTGGGAAAGAAGAAAAGTAGCATAACTCATCTGTCGTGCTAGAGAGAGAAAGAGCAGTCAATCTAGGAGAGAGGAAGTAGTCCAGTATTATCCTTGGGGTCTTATAAGTCTTATTATTTGGGTCTTACATTGTACTTGTTTGAAGTCTATATCGAGGAATTTTTTTTTGGTTTTCTTCCACATGAGGGTTTCCCAGGATAAATCCCTATGTTCTTTTATGTGGATGTGCTTGACTTTATTTCAGTAATCCTTTTGTATATGGTTATGATTTTATGATGCTAAATGTTATTAGATATTGTATAACCATTAAAAACTTAACAAGTAGTCCTTCATACATCGAAAATTTGATGACATCTGTCGCTACCCACCGCAATGACTGAGTGACTCATGCACATTTCCTGATCGATATTTCATGTAACTAGTTTTGTCATTTCTCTAGCACATCGTCAATATCTAATGATACAGAGCTAGTGTTTCACCAGCCCAGCTCTCTATTTGCAATGGGATTGATATAGTATTCATAAATATTGTAGGAATCATCCCATCCTCCCACTACTTCATCTTTTATTGGTTAGATACATCTTTGTCCTTCCTGGGGAACTAATGGGCCAATGATCTGTATGTCACAATTTTCAAAGGTCATTACCCTTTTCTTAAAATTAACAACCACTAAGTTTTCATTTTCCCAACCAATTCCCAATAAATCATGGAATAAACTGACCTCATCGACTATATTAATAACATCAAAGTCTACGTATGTCTTCAGACCTTCCACTTCGATAGATATACAAGTTACTCTACCAATTGGCGACACCCTCGCTTGATTTTCTAGTCACAATTGTACGAGGGTCCAAACTAAATGCAGTTTTCCCATCATTTGCCATGTTTTCTTTGTTAGGATATTTCAATATTATCCTAGATCCAAGATGATTGAATCCACATCATAGTCACTAATCTGGAAATTCATCCTCATTTCCCTTCTGATTTTCTTCTTGTGAAATGAATTTACTGGGTGGTCTTGTTTTCCTTCCTCTTGTCAATATAAAAATATTTCTATATTTTTTATTGCATATGGATATTTTTCTAACGTCAAACAACATTCTAGAAAAAATTTCAAGGTACTAACCTTTCTTGATGATCCCAACAACTTTGTCGAATTGAAGACCTATGGCATTTTGTAGACATGTAACTTACCTGTGTCCCTGTTTAGCATGTATCATGAGTCAAATTTTATTTATTTATCATCGTTTACATCGATTTGTACCTCTTTAGAGCCACTGGTCGGATATTTGTCTATGGTCCATCGGCTCCTGTCGTAGCTCCTCCGTGGGTTACTACTTTGACATGTGCAAGTTGAGTTCTTGGTTCAGCTGAGATATTCCCTACATTTGGTCCTGGATTTTGGTTCTAAGTTGCATTCTAGTTCTATTGTGGTTTCGATGCATTCTTTGCTTGCCACTTCACAATCAACTATGGGAATTCATCGACGGTATGGTATGTGACACTGTAATAAGTACACTGATGCTCTATATTTGGACAGTCCCTCTGATAATGTCACAATACTACACAAATATAGCATGTTACTAGTATTCAACCTCATCCCATAGCTCCTCCATGACCAAATCCTCCATTATGTACACCATGGAATCCTCCTTGCTGCTAGTATACTTGTTAGTTATATTGTGGATGGTTGAACTGTTGTTGCAGATTATGTTGCGACTAAGTATATTATGGTTTTAGCTAGTTATATTGTGGTTGCGACTAGTTATACTATAGTTGAGTATATTGTGGTTGCATTTGCGGTCTTTCTATTGTTCGTTGCTCCTCTCCTTTCATAAAAAATGTATCCATGGTCCTTTCTTGGAGAAATTCATACGCTTTGTAGTCCTTTTCTTCATGGCCAACCGATCAAAAAAAGTTACAGAAAAGGTTTGTTGGTTTCAAAACAGCCTTCTGAAGGTATATGCATTCCTCAGACCAGTGTCCTCTAGTTTGAAAAATTTGGCACCATGGAAATCCTCCTTGACTTAGTAGATTTAGGGATCCAGCCTGCAAATATTCGTAGAAGTCCAAGAATTAATCCTTATGATTTCCTAATGATCGGCATCGAATGCACCGTACTTCTTCACGGAATTATTTTCCCTTCTTAATATCTTGCAACTAGATAGTGTGGTTCATTAATTATGATTGCATTTGGCTCATAGCAATACCTATTTATCCAACTGGTGAAGTTTCCAGTTTCATTGTGACTTCTAGAGCTTATTCTTGAGATGCGATCTTTTGTTGCATCAGTGGCATACCGATGTGTAGTAGAAAAGTTGTGATAAACCATTCTTTGTGTTGCACATCGCTCATTCCAAATATGACCTTAGAAATCAAAGTTTTGAATCGCTGATCAAATCCCACACTAACTAATTAGGGTAATCCTTTATTTCCTTCATCTTGGTAATATACTACGATTCATGTTTTGGCTTCTAAAACTCCTCAATTAGTCGAGTCCTAATTTATGCTAGTCTGTTTTGGGGATGCTTCGTTGGTACTTGCACAAATTTCATGTGCCAATCCATCATGCAACCCCAAAAAGGTTGTTTATAGTTGTCCTTTATTGATATCCTCGTATTGCACTTGTTTTACTGTCCATACTGCTTCGCATAAGAACTAATATTGTTCAGGATATTCAGTTCCATTTCCCTAAAACAAGGGTAGATTTACGTCATCACATGCCATCCTGGGTATCCTCCCAATATTCATTGATATGATACTATTACTATTGTGATGACACACAGGACAACCCTGCGAAGAACTCATGTTTCTTCCTCCTAAGTTTGGTCCAGTGCAAGGATTCATAGGTACATTGTAGATTTGGATCGGTCCTCATTAAGGTTTGGGTGTATCCTGGTCAACTCCTTCATTGTTATCGGGTCACTTAGTCCCTTTTTGTGCCTTTTCATAGTTTTTCGTTCCAGTTACACCAAGACTCTCCTCAGCCCTCCTCTGATTTTATTGTCGAAACCTCACCCCACTTCACAGGAGACCACAATCTTCCATGAATTCCCTCACAGTCTCGTTGTAACTTCCATCCATACCCTCACCTTCGCAGTACCCAAAACCTATGCACACCATGTCTGTAATCATCAAAATTCATTTTTAGTATTCCTTTTTCGTAATTGAGCATCTTAATCCACAGTTATAATGATAATAGAAATCTCTCGCTCGATCTCTTAAAGAATTATATTTTTTTGTCGCTATAGGATTTAACTGTATCGACATAGAACTCTATAATGTGCCCTTCCAAAATATTGTCTATCCACACATCGACAACCCTTTAAGCTTTGTTATTCACCCTTCGCAACTATTGAATTAGTTTTGGATTCCAATGATCAGGCTCGCCTCCCTGGAAATTCCTCTTCTGAAAGGTAAGTTGCGTCAACCATTCATACAAAAATATCGAAAATACAGTGAAAAATATATCATGAATATCAAAGTAGATATATCTTCCCAACCTATTTTATCATCAATCTAGGGTTTTTATTTTCTTCTTCCGCAAACTCTCAGTCCTTCTGATCAAACCAGTCCTATATCTTTGGTTTCGTTGGATGCAACAACATGTCCTCTTCTTCTTCGCATTATGTTTCTGACAACGGAACCATTTTTTGACACTATCCTATCGATAGGGTTTCACTCCATAGGTCTATCGACACCCATCATTGCAAACTCCCTAAACATCGTCCCAGTCATGTTTTACCCTATCCAACAACACCTGTGAAGTAGGTGTAGTCTTACTCGATATTTTTGAGGGAGGGATGCAGAAACCAAGTTTTCGTAGAGGGGAGAGGAATTTTGCACTACCTGTTAATCTATCACAACATCATCCATAAATACATGGTTTCAATTCTATCATTAACATGATATATTTATCACCATGGGTTACATTCACACTTACTCGGATTTAGATTAGCAAAGAAATGTTATCATAATTCAGATTCACATTCAGAATAACAAAAACATCGACATATAGAAAACCAATAAACCCTGCAAGACCACATCATTCTGACTTAACCATGAAAACAAAAAGATTGCAACATTATATACTCCGCATGATTCACCATTAAACACATCTCACAGATATACAAACATAATTATGTCACCAACAGAGTCTTCATTTCATTAATCCCATAAATACATCACAAAAAGACAAAACATTCCTTGGTCGATTAGCCTCAGACCAGGAATTACATTTGTTCCTTTGAACTAGATGAGATCTCTCCCCATGATGATCATGATTGTACTTATAAATATACTTATATACTTATTAATTCATTACAAAATGGTCTATTTGACCAATATCCTAACTAATTTGACCAAAATTCCCTAACATGTTGGTTCCTCCTTTCGCTGCGATCGACTCTTCTTTGTGTCAATGAGCCTTTTTTTGATGGTGGGAGCACGATTTGCACCTCCTAACTCCTTTCCAACAAATTAGACCAAAAAATCATCATAAAACTCGACCAAATATACCTTATTAAACATCTAAGAGAAATTGTTAAATTAATGGATTCAATGCTCTATTGATTCCATGCATCGTAAAATTGCACATAGTTCAGGTTAGAATAGGGGCCCTTTTTCCATCATATTTCAACACATATCTAGGTATTTAAGTGGGATAAAATATTTTTAGAACATTTAAAACATGCTATAGTAGTTGTCAAGAATGCCCCTACAACCAGGAAACCCATATTTTTGATGTTATGTGTGCATAATTTACATTTCCACTGATGAAGTATCTTTGGACAGTTCAAGAACCTCCAATCCATATCTCATGTGTCACACTATGGGAATACAACTATAGGCCTGACATATATGATATATGTGAGAATTTCCTCAGCATAATAGGGTTAATGCACCCAGGATTTCAAAGCAATCTAGTTATTTAATAGATATTATGAGGGACTAGTATTATGGTGAGTTATTCACATATGTTAGATCATAATACAACTTATTACCATGGTCATGTACCTTAGGTACATTTAATTTGCATCCATGCAGTGATTCTATGGTTTAGAATTAGGGAAATTGGTCATTTACTCATAATTGAGGCGCTTCTGGTTTATCATTCTGCACAGTTGAGGTGCTCCAAGTTGATCGTTCTTCGAACCCAAGTTCCCACATTTATTACAGTCAACCAACATGTGCTCCACACTCCCAAACTCAGTTATTTAGTTTTGACTTGGGGTGCCAGTGCATGATTTAGGTGGTTTTTGTCCTTCCTTGGGCATTTATTTCTTCCTTGGGACACTCCCACTCACCCATGTGGTCACCCACTTTTTTCATACCTTAATTTATGTTACATCATTCCTTTCCCATGTTCACACATGCATTCATGAATGTTTTGGATTATTAGGAAGCTCATTGGTCTACCTATGGGGGTTTGAGGGTCAAATCGTGAGCTGACACTTGTATGCATCCAAATGGCCTCCAAGGCATCAAACATTTTCCCTATTGTACTATATACATGTTCCATACATAATTACATGTTGGAGAGTAATAATAATATATGTTATTGACCTCATGTGTGTATGCAATTTTCACTCTTTCAGTTATTTTATGCATGTTTTATAAACAATATCGAATTGTGATAATTTTCTTGTCTCCTAGATCCAGTTGTGAATCAATTCTCACATGGTATCAGAGCTCTTTGGATATGCAAATAAAATTCATAGTGTTTGAGTTGCTGTTAGAGGGATTTTCCAGATCAATTCGAGTGTTTTCATTGCAAGTACAATCAACAATTTGTCACCAAGAGCGCAAGCAGAAATGGAGAAAACCAATTATTTGTTGACCCCATTCAAATATTTTGAATGGAAGGCCGGAATGGTGATCCAACTGAGGTCTAAAGGCTTGTATAGGGTCACCATGGGAACAGAGGTCAAACCAAACTCTATTGTTGAGAAATCGAAGTTCTTCAATAGGCTTGATGAAGCGTTTGGAATGATTTGTCTCAATATTTCGAGAGGCTTGATATTCCATGTAGAAATTATTACTAATCCCAAATAATTATGGCTCAATATTGAGGCATTGTACATAAATATTGATGAGATGAGAGGTCACTAGCTCGAAAATGAGCTCATCTCCTTGAGTCTAGCTGATTTTGAGACAATCACCTATTCTTTCACCAAGTTCAAATTGTTTGTGCTTCATCTCAAGAAATGTGGAAAGATAATAAAGAGGAACAACTCATATTTTCCACACTTTCAAATCTAGGGCTAGAGAACTCAATGTTTCTATCCACATTCCACTCTAGAAAGCTGACAACTCAAAATTGGCAAATGCCCTCACTAGCTAGATTCATGGAGTCACTAGCTGAAGAGAAAGACAAGCTAGTGAAAATGGGCACCATCAAATCCCGTAAGGATCAATCTATTCCTGTAGGAGTTTTGAATCCATCCAATAGAAAGAAGAAATCCAAGGATTTAAAGTTGCAAGACAAGAAGCACTAGTACATATGGCTCAAAATATCCACAAAATATTGCCACGAATAAGTTAAAATGGTAATTTTTGTGTATAAAATTGATAAATATTTTGAAAAGAAATTGTCCTGGCCGCCGATCATCATTGCTACTGTGACTTAAATGACTATTTGTCTCTATAGCAATGATAGTTCGTCTCTATTACGACAAAGACAGACATTCATCACTATAGTGATGGAACACTAAACACTTTCAAATCAACAGTCATCACAATAATGGTCAAATTGACGTTTTCTTATTATTGAAATTTGATCGTTGTGCATTTTCGTTGAGAGAGAAACAAAGAAATGATATAAAAGAGGTCATTCATAAAATAAGGTTTCCAACTGGGTTTGCATCGAACATACATAATATCTTAACAAAAAAATGTGATTTTGGTGGTGTTAAACCTCATGACTGGCATACATTCATTAAGGTAATTATTTACATATATAATTTCCATTTAGAAAACATTTTTGAGTAATTGTTGCCTCTTATTTGGAAATTAAATAAATAATGATTTTCTTTTTGTTACAATATGTTCTACATTAGAGGAAATTTCAACTCAAAATGGGCCTTTTAACTTTAACTCAAATTCCATGTCATCATGTGTTAGCCAATGAAATTGCTTTAAATTTGAAATATAGTATAGGTCTTAAACACTTTTTTAATATAAATTTGGGGATAGGTATCATAAAAAAACTACTTTTTTTGTTTGTATTTTCAACATATCTCCCCGTGTTTTTACTCAAATTTCGATCGGGAGAGCTCGTCGGATGCGGAATTCAATTTTTCATCCAACGAGTACCCGCTCGGCATACTTTTGACGGACCCCGCTACCCCGAAAACAAGAAATACCTGAAAAAATGTGATGATGATATCATCATCACATTTTTTCACGTATTTCTTGTTTTTGGGGTAGCGGGGTCCATCAAAAGTATGCCGAGCGGGTACTCGTTGGATGCAGAATTGAATTCTGCATCCGACGAGCTCTGCCGATCGAAATTTGAGTAAAAACACGGGGAGATATGTCAAAAATACAAATAAAAAAGTAGTTTTTTTCTTTTCTTCCTCCAAAATTAATAAATATTATTTTATTATTTTAACTATTATTTTATTAATTTTTTTTAGGAGGCCCATTTTGAGTTGAAATTCCCTCTAATGCCTCTATCTCTCCCAGATAGCTTTGATGATGACATAAAACAAGTTATATATGATCTTGGTAAATACATGAGGTAAGTAACAATTTATATGCATGAAAATCTGTGTTCACTTTGTTGCATAGCTTATTGACGTATTGTGCTTTACAGATTGGAACTTTATTATATATTCCTCAATCTCGTTTATCACTGTTATTTTCTTGCATCATTTGTACATGGATTTCATATAAATAAATCCATAAAGAATATAATAGGTATTGGAAGAGAGAAATTACTCGTCTAATGTGTGAAATGCAGAAGTATTTACCTCCATTATTTTTCAATGCATAAGAACACTATCTCATAAACCAAGTTGAGGAGATTTAATTGTGTGGATCTATACACACAAGATCAATGTGGATGGTGGAAAGGAATTGGAAGTTATTAAAGGATTTTAATTGACAAAGAGCACGACCTGAGGGTTCTATTGTGCAGGTCTATATGGTATATCAATCCATGGTGTACATTAGTCAGTATGTTCCAAATTTAGCAAAAAATACCAATCTTCCTCGCATTTAGCACGTCAACTCCATCAACAAATTTGAAGGGGATGTCCTGTTGGGAAAAGGTAGAACAAGGAAAGTGAAAGGTAATTAGATGGTGTAGATTTAATTTATTTTACAATTAATTTTTCAATTTCATATATATATTACTCATGTAATTTTTATTATTCCATCAGTATTTTAAGGTAAACTTAATTTCCTTTAATGATGGCTAATTTACAATTCTTAATTGTTATTTTCCTGTATAGTTGGTCACGTGTGGGATGTAGTGCATTTATACATTGTAAACAACCTTGATTGGATGGAGGAATGGATATAACAATGTATAGAATTCTACGGTACCTTAACATGGGAAAGGATGAGTTAATTGATTAAAACAATGCATCGTCATTGAGAAGAATATCTCAGTGAACTTACACAAAGGGAAATTGGTTTAGCATGTGGTTTAAAAGATAAAAACGCAAGTATATTTTATACCCTGATCATTTTTTTCGTTGTTTCCCATTATATAAATGTATTTATTTTGTTTATTTTTTCTTATATATTAATTTACTGAGTCAGGCATGATGCAGTAGATACACCACAAGGCTATGTGGTCCAATGGTTGTAAATTTTGCATCAAAAAGTTGGATGACAAGAATAAAAAATTCAATTGTGGGATAACTAGAGTTTTTTAAGTCACTAATGTTTCCTCTAGAAGTGACAAGAATCCAGAAGTATCAGAAAATAGGTACTATGGTTATTTGGAAGATATAATTGAGTGTGACTTTAATTCCTTTAAAATAGTACTGTTTGAGGTCAAAATGTTACATGATACGAATTAATGAACTTGATCATGAAAGCGCGGTTATTGAGCATGCCAATGGATTTACCATGGTTAATACAAGGGAAATTGAACCATGTACAGAGCCTTATGTTCTTCCAAGACAATGTGAGCAGGTATTTTACTCAGATGGCAGGTAAAGAAGGTTGGTCATACATTGTTAGATATGATCCAAGAGGAATATCGGTTAAGTATAATCCAGAGGAAGAATACAATGTCGAAGAAGAAGGTGATACAGATAAGGAGTAGTTGGCTGCCGCATATGTGTTCGATGAAGAATCCAATGAAGAAGTTGATCAATATCCAAATGATGTAGCAGATGATTTTGTACTCAGTGGTGATATTAATTAATGAATTTATGATCATTAATGGTATCATAATCATCATCATAATCACCATCATCATCGTCGTCATCATCATCATCATCACCACCATCATCACCATCTTCACCATCGTAATCATCGGCATCATAAATAATCTCATCCTCATCCTTAGCCTCATCATCATCAATGTTATAATCATCATCGTCATCAATGTTATAATCATCATCATCATTAGCGTTATCATCTTCATCGTCATGATCATCATGTTCATACTCATTAGAATAATAGAAATCATCATCATCATGGTCATCCTCATTAGAATAATCACAACCATTATCATCTTCATGTTCATACTCATTAGAATAATAACAATCATCATCATCATCATGGTCATCCTCATTAGAATAATCACAACCATAATCATATTCGATCATCAATGGTATCATAATCATCATCGTCATCATCATCATAATAATCATCATCATCATCATCACCATCATCACCATCTTCATCATTGACTTAATCCTCATCCTTAGCCTTATCGTCATCATCGTCATCATCGACCTCATCCTCATCCTCAGCATTATTGTCGTCAATATTATAATCATCATCGTCATCAATGTTATCATCATTGTCATCATCAATGTTATCATCTTCATCATCACCATCATGTTCATACTCATTAGAATAATAGCGATCATCGTCATCACCACCATCATCATCTTCATATTTATGATCATCAATGGTATCATAATCATCATCATCATCATCACCATCTTCATCATCGTCATCATCGACATCATAATCAACATCATCCTTATCCTGAACCTCATCATCCTCAATGTTATAATCATCATCGTCATCAATATTATCATCATCATCATTGCCATCAATGTTATCATCTTCATCATAATGATCATCATGTTCATACTCATTAGAATAATAGCAATCATCATCATCATGTTTATCCTAGTGATGATTTTCTATGGAGAAAATGTTCACATGTACTAGTGACAGATGAGAACCATGACATAATTGATATGGAGAGATATCATAGGAACTATGTTCATTATGTACTATCTTCATTTATGTGTGAATTAACACAAGTAATCCATAATTTGTAACTACCCTCTCTAGGATATATTGAATAAGCCTAATTATTTTAAAAAAATGGTTTCTATGTTAGAAGACATTTTAAAAATAATAATAAGACAAGAACAATTTCCGGTTCAATTTCCTATTTATTGAGGTTGTAATTAATTGAATTTTACACATTTTTGGGATTTAAATATTTGTAAGAAATAAATTGTATTATAAAATGAATTCTGTCTAACCTTATTACTTACTTATGCTTGTCTCAATTATTCTTGATAGTTGACTTTTATTAAGCATCCTCTGTGTGTCAAACTTTGAAATGGTCACCATATTACACTCATATGACAATTTTTTCAAGAAAGGGTATATTGACGATGATGATGTTCTCTATGATGACGATGATGGCCATAAATAAAATGATCATGATAATCCTGGTGACTACGGAGACAACGATAATTTCGCTATCAACATCATCATCATCACGAACGATGATGATGATGTCGATGGTGTTGTTTATGACGATGATGATGATGATTATCATGACGATGATGATGATCGATATGGTGGTGATGGTGATTATGATGATTACCAAGATGGTGGTGATGGTGATGATGATGACGATCATAAGTATTGATGTCGTCCGTTTATGATGCCTTGCCTCCATGTTGCTGGAATAAGTCAATGGATTTATCCTTTCCCAAAGGGGTGTAGTGGACTTATTGGATTCAAGGAAAGGTAAAAAATCACATTTAAATAAAAAACATTAAAATAATAAAAAGCATTAAAGTAATAAAAAAAATTAAACTATTAATAAACATAAAAAAATAATAAACAAAACAAAAAAATAAACATTAAAAAACAACAAACAATTAAAACTATCCATCTTACCTTCCCCCTGTCATGACAATGAAATTTTACATATTTAACTTAACTCACCCAGAAAGTACGTCTGAGGTCGCAGAGAAGTTTCCAAGGTTGGAGAGTAGGTTTTCCATATACCTCACCCACAAACTAGGCCTGAGGTCGCAGAGGAGGTTTTTCGCTTACCTAACCCACAAACTAGGCTCGAGGTCGTACAGGAGGTTTTTCACTTACCTCACCCACAAAATAGGCCTGAGGTTGTAGAGCAGGTTCTAAGGTTGCTGAAGAGGTTCCAAGGTTGCAAAGGAGGAAGCTCTTGTTCGTTCGGTGAACCTGTTCCTTGACACAACCAAAAGATAGTTTATGAGCATGGAGAAACCCTTAAGCTGCACCAGACACATATCAATTTTGTGTTTGAAACAATTTTTACAGTCTAGTTTCTTCCTACAGGAAACTTTTTATTGGGTGGGCGTCTGGATTTAGCTCAATTTTAATGGTATCCCAGATTTGGGGGTTTTCTATCCTCAAGGCTATCCACCCCCTTAATCTCCAAAATCTACGCAGAGGGACATTAGCAGATTGATATCGAGACCCATAAGAAAAGGTGAAGGTCAGTAAGGAATCAGGAAAATCATAGACTAAGGTAGCTTCCAGTATATTGTTTTCCAAAAAATTTCTTCGATAAGTCATATGATTTCATTTAATCCATTAACTCTTTTTCTAGTTAGGGTTTTATTGACAGATACAGTCAATAAATTGCATTCAGGGTTTTATTGATATATACAATCAGGGTTTGCTCCTATCTTCCCTGCTATAAACCCTAACAATCAACCCCGCTTATGGATAGTGGATAGATATACAATCTTGTCATGTATGCACATTGTTGTTATGGTTGATTCAGGGGAATAATTGATGTCTTTTTTCTCTATGATTTAGCTCCCATTTCCTATCTATGTGACCGCATCCTTGGTTAGAAGTCCCTTATCAGACTTGGGTAAAAATGGTTTTAAAAAAGCATTTGGGGAGTGCGATATCAAATCAAGAATCGACACCTTACCTCAATCGAAGCAACACCAATTTCCATCACACTGCCAAGGGGTTATTAACTCATTTTCTAGTTTGACTGCGATATACTTTTACAACCATCCATCGCTTAACAATTGATCATCACAATCGCCTTTGATTCAAACTTTTCATGCACAATAACCGTCAAACCACATTTTACTTCTTGCGCTTTGCATGAAATACTCATGAACTATATCAATACAGGTTACAATTTGAAACACCCGAACAAGGATAATTTTAGGGGCGAATTTTAGCCCAATGGGCTATTTTTCCATGTTTTTCTCCCAAAAAATATTTGTCATTTTGCATTTTTTGAAGCCCTGTTTCGCCCAATTTTTATGGGGTAAACTTTTTTCACCCTAAAAATCACCAAATTATTATATAAACGATATAAAATCCTCGGAAATTAAAATAATTTTTGAAAAATATCACCAATCATTTTATAGTTTGCATTTTAAGAATTGGTAATATTCGCCAACATTTATACACTTTTAAATAAGTATGGTTCCTTAAAATCATCCTTGCACCTGAATGAAATCTAACCCCTGTAGATTATATATAGATTACAATTCTATGAATTCATGAAATAATTCGACTCAATGTAAAACCAAACTCAATACAATAATTGCTTTGTACACTTGTACCATTTAATTAAATTCTAGATCTTGAACCTGAAAAAAATTTGATCTTAACAGAGTACAAATCCATACACTGTCATTTCTTCTCAAAGAACAAGTAGTTTCGATATTTTCCCTAGAACAATATACTACCTCTCTCTCAGGATCTACAAGCCCCCAAGCTATCCAAGCTTCTCGATCTATTCTAAGTTTCTATGAGCTATCCCAAAATCTATTAAACTACTTCACACCTACGATTTGGGAACCTCTAGAAACTCTTCTTTTGGACACTATGGCCTCATACCTACTCCTTTGGACTAGAATTGGGAAATAAAAGTTTTGTGGGACTATCCTAACCTATGCATGATACCTAAAACTAATACTTACTCAATTTAATCAACCCTATTACGAACCCTACCATCTGTGTGGCGGAGCCTAATAAAATCCGGAGTACTATAGGTTATTTGAACCTAGCATAAGTAACTATCAGAAGATAATAGAATCGTGTATTAGATTTGATCCTATATGCCCTCCATAAATTGTAGTCATGGTTTAATTGATAGATACTGTCAGGGTTTTCTCATATCTTCCCTCCACCGATTGATTAAGATGGATGGTTTTATACAAAAAATACTCCACATACTTCCTATCAACCCTGCTTCTAGGTATAACTTTGAGCTAATGAAATCTTTTGAAGACATTGAAAGCCCACACTTAATGGAAATAATGCCTACAAGTATTTCATTATCCATGCAAGAGTAAGATAAAATGCTCATAGCTAGTTAAACATGCCCACGGGGTAATAGATAAATTTCTGTTGAACCGCAAAATGCATGAAATAGAGGTGAAAAGATACCCGCAGGAGGTTCTGAAATGTTAGTAGATCATTGAAATGTGTGTGACATGTAAGGGCATGCCCGCATAAGTATGCAAGCACCCACACATGAAGGCTATATGCCCATGACATGTAAGGACATGCCCGCATAATTAAGGTATCAACAATCATCTAGTAAATTCATAAAAGGAAAGAATGCATCAATGACAACATCACAATTTTTCTTCACTTTATTTCCTTTTCTTTATATAACCATATTGCTACCCCAGCCTATCAACCTTGCTTCTAGGTATAACTCTGAGCTAGTGAAATATTTCGAATACATTTAAATCCCGAACTTAATGGACATAATTCTTGCAAGTATTGCATTATGCATGCAAGAGTAAGATAAAATACCCGCATATAGTTAAACATGACCATAGGTTAATAGATAAATTCCTGCTGAACCCAAGAATGCATAAAATATAGGTGGAAAGATGCCCACGGGAGGTATTGAAATGTCAGCATATCATTGAAATTCCCGTGACATGTAAGGAAATTCCTGCATAAGTATGCAAGACCCACACGTGAAGACTATATTTTTGTGACATGTAAGGACATGACCACATAATGAATGTATCAACATTCATCTAGTAAATTCATAAAAGGTAAGAACGCATCAATGAAAACATCACAATGTTGCTTTTCTCAATAGGTTGCGAACATTTTTCCAAATCAACTGCTTATCTAATTTGGATAATTGATGTAAATGTATTCTGCAAGTTAAATGTGGGCATGTTTAACTAGATGTGGTCATTTTTAGTGCATCTATGATGCCATGATCAAGTATAGAACTGAAACAAATCAAGGACTTATGGAAATTCATCTCTATACAAGTGGTTGTACAATATAGTTGAATAATATCTGTATAAGCTCAAGCTTCTCATAACAGCTTTACTTTAGCTTTACCTATCAAGTGTTTAACTTTATCATTGAAATTCCCATGACATGTAAGGACATGCCCACATAATGAATGTATCAACAGTCATCTAGTAAATTCATAAAAGGTAAGCATGCCTCAATGATAACATCACAATGTTGCTTCACTTTATTTTCTTTTCTTTATCTAACCATATTTCTCCCCCCTATCAATATGTAGACTAATTGCTCCCCCTGAAACCTTGTTGGTATGTTCATCTCAAGATGTTTAATTTGTACCGCATATATCTTAAGAATCGATGAAAAGTAATATCTCACAAATGTAGATTTCTACAAATATATTGTATTTAATTTCTTTCTGCATTTTAGTTCATCTATTATTATGGATTCTTGTTGGTATTTTTCAAGCTTTTGTGCATTTTTGCAGGAATTTGTCTGTACCTGTGTGCATATGTTTGAGGCTTGCTGGCATTTTATAAGGTAGTGTGGGAATTTTATCAGTCCAACGAACATTTTCATACTGGTTGCAGGCATTTTCCAAATCAAATGCTTATCCAATTTGGAAAATTGATTTAAATGTATTATGCAGCTTAAATGTATTTACTTTCAAACTGAGTCTATGTAAGTGAATATGAAAATCACCTCCTACGTCCTCATAACTGGAATTCTCTAAACAATAAAGGTTTTAATGCAACATAATTAGGAAACGTATTAAGAGGATGAATAACCCCCCAAAAAAGACTCAATCTCTCCTACTTTCTCTTGTGCCTCTTGTAATATTTGTGTAACCTATCCGGGTCCTTTGATTGAACTATAAGGAAAAATAGTATTGGTACTTGTGCTAGAATTTGACTATCTGGATCTGATTTATTTGGAATCCATGGAACAATATTTGGCGCAGCAATATTCTCTACCTCATCAATGTCTATTGGAGACCCCTGAGGCTTAGGGGACCTTACATCCTAATCAAATTTGACATATTGACATACACATATATTTTGTAGGGATTGAATGTAAACTTTGGAGGCCTTAGAAGTCTTGTCATATCCCACATAAATTTTATTCAAACTAAAGGGTTCGAACCTGGTCAGTGTTTATAATGGTAATGATGGAACCCCATCGTCCTCTCTTGGTACCATACTGGTCATATAGGATGGGTTCAATTTTGGACTTGCCGTGCTTACTGGTATCCTAAAAGGCATCTGATACATCTTATCCATCCATCAATAGGCCAAACAAGGCATGGATATCCTGCACATGAATTGGATAAGGCATGTCTATCCACAAGGTGTTCCCATGCACTCAATTAATAAGTAACTTGGTGCATCTAGAAGTTTCCCCAGTGGTTCCAAATACTAGTAGGTCAAGTAGATATCATTGTGAGAGAGACCACATTTCAGAAGGTGTGCACCACCAGAGAAGAGAGACACTAGTATTTATAAAGTGTGCATAGTGTAGATCTTCCATAAAGGTCTATATAAGTGTCCATGCACACTCCACACAACTATCAGAATTAATGTTGGTGGGTAACATATGGAGGTTGATGAGTTGTTTGAGACTAGTTATTTTACTCTAGAATTCGTAGCAAAGATTGTACTTCAAATATAGACATACCTCTAGGATCTTACAATGATGTTGGTAGGAAACGAGTATTATAGACTAAATTTCATCCTCGAAAGTGATGTCCTCCTCGAAACTGTATAGGATAGAATATATATTTCAAGAACATAGATACTTATTAGTATAGGAATTATTTAAGTCTTAAGAAATATTATTAGGAAGAAAAATGAGAAAATCGAACACATGCATCCTCAAAGGATTGAGAAACATCCATCCAACCCAAATCTCCTACTTTCAATGGACTCCTTATATCATATGTTACCTCCATTTTCCTACCTCATAAAACTTAACAAGTGCAATATTTCAGCTCTATGTTATGCTACCTCATAATATGAACTTTGAACCATTCCCATCCTAGAAGAAATGCCATTATCATGCTCATCAATCAATAAATTAAGTTCGAACACTCAATATTTTTTTATATGGGCTAGATTCAGAATGTCTCATAATGGTAGCATTTCCATTGGATGGAATCAAAGGACTAAACACTATGCTCCAAGGTATGAATCGACCCTCTCAAAATTACCTTCTAGGCTGCCAAAACATAAAACTTCAAAGAATACTTATATATATATATAACTTTTCAAATTACCAATTTGGATTTATTTTCTATTATGAAAAGATTTCATACTATCTCTTTCTCCCATATCTTGAGAGAATTCAAATTTCTTAAACCATTTTGAAATTAGTAATCAAGGCTGGATATCTTAATATTTGGAAACTCTATTGTCTTTTTCTAGTAAAAGTGTTTTGAAAGTTTGGAAATTTTATAAAGGGAATGTTTTGTTAACCAGAAGACGATAATAAGTAATTACAGTCTTAGCTAAAGGAAATTCTCTTTTTTTGTGAAAGAGATTTAAGGCTAAGAAATGCATATTTAAACACAGGCTCGCTTTGATCTGTGGATTTATGGATTCTCTTACATGTACAAGAATTTACCATAGGCTGCCTTAGTTGCCTAGATTTGGATATGCCTTTGTTTTATTGTTGATTCAAGGTGTTTAAATGTTTGTTGCTGCTCATAAATGCTCCCAATGTACCCAAAAATTTCACACAATGCTGCATGGGTGCTCAGAATTGGAAATCAATCCTCAAATTCAACCCAAAGTTATCAGTTAGGCCCATTACTGTTGAAATTAACCCATATTTAAACATGATGTTCTTCATTGTTGATTAGATACACAATCATGGAGAATTAAGGTTGCTTTCACACCCAAGTTTTCCCAGACTTGAGGGATCATACTAATTCTTGCTGCTATTTTGCACATAAAGGGCTGCTGAGATTTGATAAATTAATGCCTAAAATGTTTCTACAAGTTTCTTTTATGCCCAGAAAGCATCTACGAGTTTCTTTTGATTCTATGTTTCGAGAGTCTTGTTTTGATAACTAATGATGCAACAATATCAAATGTTAAGCTAAGGATTTGTGGAATTGGATTGCCAAATTATAACAACAGTTATAAGAGCCCTAATGCGCAGTTTACCTCCACCATGAGACATTTCCCTAATGTTCCCTAGTGATAGTTTAGGCACTGTGGTACAAACTCGCTAAATATGGAAGTTTTAAGTGCACCGAAGCAAGTGATGACATAGTAGAATTGTTTAGGATTTGTTTTGGTCACTTTTGTGGCATGGGGAGAGGCCCTCTAAGGTAATTCTTTGAAATAATCACCCTCCTATGGTATCCTACAGAAATATTGAAATATAAGAAACAAGCCCACTGTTGGTAAAATCCATAGAACCCTAAATAGTAAATTCATAACATTGAAGGGAAACACCTAAGAAATACTTTGAGGCAGTTTCTAGTAGTTAACCTCAGTCATATCAGTAGACCTATAGCAAGGATTCACGGCTACATGATGTAGAAGAATAGGCTCAAATGATGAAGTTACTTATGACTTCACGAAGTTTAGTGGAATATTTTAGAAGAGAGTTGGGTCTCTTGTAATTTTCTGTTTTTTTTAATAGATGATTGAATAACTGGAGAAGGACTCTCAATCCTTTCCAATGTAATAGATAGGGTTTGTTTTGATAGATAGAGGTGGTTGAATAATATTAGAATTTAGTCAATGAGTCAATTATTTGAGTCATAAGCTTCGATCCTATTCCTATGGATTTGAAACATACTTCTTTTTTTGTATTTAAACACAATAGAAATAAATTGTAAATAGAGTTGGAAGTAGCTCAATATCTTTTGGGATAGCTCATAGAAACTTAGAATAACTTGAGAAGCTTGGATAGCTTAGAGGCTTGTAGATCCCAAGAGAGATGTAGTATATTGATCTAGGGAAAATCTCACAACTACTTGTTCTTTGAGTAGAATCGATAGTGTATGGGTCTATACTCTGTTAAGATCAATTTTATTCCAGGTTCAAGCTCTGGAAGTTTTAAATGTTTGTTCTCTTTTTAATGTTTATTATTTATGTTTATTATTTTTAACGTTTATTAATATTCTAATGTTTAATATTATTACTTTAATGTTTATTATTTATTTTTGGGTGGTTTCTTTTTGGGGGGGAGCTATGAGTATGGGAGGTATTTCTTTTCCATTCCTAGGGATACATCCACTATCAAGAATAATTTCAGCACATTTACAGGGAGAACAATATGAGTGCTGATATTTTATCCAAGGAAGCACTTTCTCTTAAGATGGGAAAACTCTCCTATATTGAGATGTTGGATGGAGAGTTTATTGGGAGTGATACCATCATGCTTTTTTAAGTTATGTTATTCAACATAATTGATGTGGTTTACTCATCTTTCTTAGTAAAGATTCAAGTTTTTTTTTATCCTTTGACTATTCTCTACTGACTGCTCATTTTGATGAGTGATTATTTTCATGGCATATAAATTCCTTAGTTCGGGGGGATTTTCACTTTACCCCCTAGGTGCTTCCTTTGATAAGCCTTCAGGGATCTTTATGTGCTTCTTTGGACTGTGTGGAATGTATTTTTGGTGTTGGATTGAGGCTTGCTTTTGTACACCCTTTGATGATGGGTTGTAGGATATGTTTTTGACATGGACTGGGTACTTTGTATTGACAGAAGTATAAGATATAAGATATTTTGAAATGATTAAAACCAATTGAAAATTTAATTTTGCAGTTATATAAAGTGTTTATTTTTTTACCAGTTGCTCTTCCACGATACTTTTTGTTCTTTGTATATTCTTGATTCTATTTGTTATTTATTATTTTAAAAGTGGTTAAATTGTGGAAAAGGTAACAATCCAGATTCCCCCCCCCCCCCCCCCCTCTTCAGCATTGTCCAATATTGTAGCATTTAAATGATTATGTTATTAATGTTTTGTTTTCATTACTTTAATGATTATTAATGTAGCTCTTTGTTTGATAGTATTGTGCTAATTAGAACAATTAATATACCTATATTTGTGTTTTTTACAATTTATATGTGAAATTTTTGTTCACTTTGTTGCATAGTTTATTTTTGAATGTGTGACATCTTCCGAGGACTATGGTTATTCTCAAGGGGCTGGACACCCCTTGCTGATTTAACCTGAGAAAGATGACCACATGAGCTTCATTATCCAATGATGATGATTATGAGCTTCCACTCTTTATATGAGACACATGAGACTGTTAGGATTATTAATCCTCCATTTGTCTCATTTTGACCACATAAAGTATATTTTCTTAATTTACCTAGCTTAGGAGGTCTCATCACTTTACCAGTGCATGGGGGACATGATTAATGGACAACTGCCACTTACTGCACATGTTTGCATGCATT
Organism: Pseudotsuga menziesii; assembly: GCA_001517045.1. Lineage (NCBI taxonomy): Eukaryota > Viridiplantae > Streptophyta > Pinopsida > Pinales > Pinaceae > Pseudotsuga > Pseudotsuga menziesii. The sequence continues at coordinate 270,013 of LPNX010901265.1, forward strand.
TTGTAGATCTAGGGATCAATCCCTATTTTGTAGGATCCCACTCGGAGTTCCATCAGCAGTTTCCAGTAGTTCACCCCAATAGGTCATTAATTATATTCAGATAAACTCTAATCCCCATTAGTTATATCAAATCCAGTGACTCTAGAGCCAATTTGCATGATTCATAGGGACATGGGCACCTTTGCTCACCTAACCAGTAAGTTAAATGATTGTAACTGATTATTAACTGATTTAGTGATCTGTAGTTGCACTAGTTAGCTATTTATGGTGATTCTTTCACTCCTAGTTAGCTCTAGAGTCATTCTAGGTTGGTATATCCAACAACCTGAGAAGGTATTTGATTTCCTAAATTGATGTTGTATTATATATTCATCGAGGTATTTTTTAAGGATTCTAATATTATAATTAAGTATAGTATTCTAAGGGATTGTTTTGGATTGAAAAAGACATGTTTAAAGATAGGTAGGCGGATATTAAATATGAAACATAAAATTAACACTAGAATGTGTAAATTTTGTGGAATATTATGATTAAAAATCATATTTTTATGTAAATTTAGGCGATATTAGACACTAAAAATGACCAAATAACAAATTTATTTTTTGAAAAAAACCCAAAAAATAGCCAATTGGCTAAATTTCGCCCCTAACAATTACCCTGATATTCACCCATTATGTGAATAATCATTAATGGAAAATTATTCACTTCTTTATTTCTCTTGTGCTTATGTGAATATTTTTTTTGGCCCAAGATCCAAAATCTAATATGGTATCAAAGCCTGGTCAGGCAAAACAAAAATTTTCTATCTAGTTTTGTGTAGGTACAACTCAACAACAAAAATTGAAAATCACATCCAACTTTGAAGAGGGACCACTATTTCTAAATATAATATTAGAGGGCATACAATAGCTTGTTTGAAAAGTCTTTCCGTGATCTGAAATGGGTTTTTCGTGGAATTCAATTTGAGTCTCTGGTTTGAGAGATATGTTTAGTTAAATATTAGAGGTTTTCAACAGCACGCGTCCGTCTGTACCCTCTATTTAGAATTGATATCTCTCACTCCATAGGATGATATAAGTCATGTTTTATTATATTATCTGAAATATCTCTTCGATGTCTCAAATGGGTCTTCGACGAAATTTGATTTCGTTGACTGTAGAAGAATTTGTGATTGAATTGGAAACATGACATCAATCACGTTTTTGAGTTTTTCTTTGAGTTGTAGAAACCTATATTGTATAACTTCAATATGGATTTGATATCAATTCCTCCTCTATCATCATTCAATTGTAATGTGTGTAAATTGAAGACAATTTCATATCTTAAGAGCCATGATCTCTTTGATGTGTCTATTGGAGCTGTAGCAATGCCAGAATCTGATGATGAGAAATCCATTTGGTTCAATAACTATGACAGAGCATATGGAACCATCTGTCTAGCCATTTCTCCTAGGATGCATTATCTCATTGATGTTGTTGAATTCCCAAGTGAAATTTGGTCCAGATTGGAAAAATCATTTGGCCAGCAGATTGAAGAGATGAGTACAAAGCATTGGGAGAGAACATCTGACATCTCCTTTCAAGTTCTTCTAGCCTCCATTATTTCTCAAGAAAATGATTTTTTGCAAAAAGAAGAAATGACAGAGTCTTCAACTAATTCAATTCGAAACCATACTGATTCTGCTGATTCTCTCGAAATTTTTGAGAAGATTGATGTCTCATGTTTTAATGCAGCTATTCTAGAAGAGGAGATTCAAACCTCCACTGTTGAAGAGCTCTCCTTCTATCCGACTGAGTCTCGCACCTTAACTGGTTCAAATTTAGAGATTCAAGACCTCTCAGTGATGCCTGTAGGTGATATCATGAGTTTTTGTGAGAAAAATCAAGCACCTCAAAGCTCTTTCAAGGTTGTTGTTGGGGAATCGGTGTCAGTATATTCTTATGATTTGATGATATTACATTTTGTGATTTCATAGATATTTTTGGAAGTTATATCAGATTATGGAGCTCAAGCATTCGCTCTCCATAGTCCCATGCCTCCTCCTCCTTCCTGATCAATCACATACTCATCTCCTCACAGCACTAGAAATGATGGAGACCTCTTGCATTCGCTTGGATGCATGCTCCTCTCATTTGGAGCCGAATCTACTTCACATGGTTCGAAGTATCAAGTAGATCAAGACTCGTTTGAACCTATTTTCAAGATCAAGTTGAATGAGCACACTTTGTTGCTCCTTTGTCATATTATCTCAGTTGCTTTACATGGTCCCATAAACTCTTATGTAGTGGTATATGTTCCTGATCAATTTGAGCATATTATTGTTCTTCCCAAGAAGAATATACCTCCAAAAATCTAATCAAGTTCAAACACTACAAAAAAAATTAGATTTAGCGTCAAATTTAGTGCCGGATTTTAGTGTAATGTTTTCCCAATTTTGGTGAACAATCTGGTGCTAAACCTAGCGCTATTGTACAATTTTGTAAAATTCCATCTATTGCATCTTTTTTCCATCCTTTTTAACATCCATTTTTGCATCCATTTTTGCTCCCAATTTTTTGCATCTTTTCTTACGCCCTTATTTGCGCCCAATTTTGCATCTTGCATTGCATATTTTTTTGTGTCATTTGTTACATCCTTGTTTGCACCTAGTTTGATGCTCAGTTTTGCATCCAATGTTGCTTCTTGTTTTGTTCCTTTTTTTTCATCAAGACTTGCACCCATTTTTGCACCATGTTTTACATCAAATTATGTGTCCAATTTTGCATCTAGCGTTGCATCTAGGTTTGCATCCGAATTTGGGCCCAATATTGCGTCTAGTTTTGCATCCAATTTTACTTATAATGTTGCATCCATTTTTTCATCTAATTTTGCATCTTGCTTTATGTATTTTTTTGTATCCATGTTTGTGCCTAATGTTTCATCTTGTTTTACGTCGTATTTTGCATCTAGGTTAGCACCTAGTGTTGCATCTTGGTTGATGTCTTTTTTGCATCCATGTTTGAGCCCAATGTTGCACCCAGTGTTGTGCCTAGTGTTGTGCCTAGTTTTGCGCCCATGTTTGTATCTAAAATTGCATCCAATTTTTTCTACAATGTTGCATCCCATATTGCATTCAATATTACGTCTAGTTTTACATCCAATGTTTCGCCCATCTTGCATCCAATATTGTGTTTCGTTTTAAGTTTTTGTTTGCGTCAGGTGTTGCTTCCAGTTTTGCACATGGTGTTATGTTTGTTTTTATGTCCGTCGATACACCATATTTTGTGCTCAATTTAATGTCCAATTTAATGTCTAGTTAGGAGTCCACTTTTGCATCTATTGTTGTGTCCAGTTTTGGGCCTAGTATTGCATCTAGTTTTGAGTCATTAAGTGTGTCTAGTGTTGAGTCTCCTTTTGCATCCAATTTTGCTTTTACTGTGACATCCATTTTTGTGTCCACATTTGTGTCTGACATAACGTCCACTTTTTCATCCACTTGTGTTTTTGGTGTGATGTCCACTTTTACATCTTGTTTTGCATTTAGTGTTGCATCTAATATTGCATCCATCTTGCACTACTACAATTTTTACATTTATAAATACAGCGCAATATCATTAGGGCATGGAGGAATCGAACCACCAACCTCTTGCTTGTAAGGCAGGCACTCTTCCATTAAGCTAGCACCCTTTAAGAATCGGGAAGAGGAGCAATATTAACACATATTTCATCATTTGAATTCTAATAAAAGACAATAAGATCAAAAGACAATCATGCTTAAAATCCAATTTATTTTTCCAAACACATTAATAAGCACAAAAATATACCATGATCAGGCAACAAAATATCCTAAACAATTACACAATATATTAAAGTGGTTCATAAAAGGGTCTTAGAGAACAAGATAATGTATTGATGCATACCTAATAACCTAAACTTGAGAAGGACAGAGAATAAGGATGTGTTTAAGAAATAGTTGTAGAATCCAATTGAGGATTATGTGTTGCTACATAAATGTTTCTATTCATTGATTATGTGATTTTGTTCAGCAATGGGATGGTAAGAGAAGCACTCATGAGTGGGTATTAAAAGAAGATGCCTACCTCAAGATTCTTTAAGCCTCATCTGAATTCTATTTGTTGTTTCAATTTTCATCATGATAGGAATAGGTTTTCCATTTCTGGTGAGATGTCTGGATTTACATGGACAACAGTAAAACCCTGATTGTGATGAAGGAAATAATTTCATCTGCACAAGTGAACTTTCGATTATATTAAAAACAAATCTTGGTGAATGAAACAAATTGAACACAACTTGAAAACTATAGTGTCATCATGTTAGTGCACTTGATTAAGCATCCTATTTTGACAGCCTCTTGAATACTTTATTCAGAAGTTCAGATACTCTCTTTGACAACTAAATACGTAGATGTTCTCTTTTACAACAAAAATAAGGTTATTAAATAGAATCTAGATTGAAAATATTTAAGTGCACATAACAAGATACATGGACTCAAAATTGTTTTTAGTTAATGTTGTTTCCAGATGGTACATTTCATATTCATAAAGATATTGTCTAAACTGTTGTCTTTGGTTATTTCAGTGTGCATTTCATCATTTTAATGCAGCATTTTGAATCTTAACCTCCTTTCTTAAACAAGCTAGTACATTTTTTTCTGGTACATTTTCTAACTATTTACAACGCTAGAGTCAAATTGTTATTGATATGTTGTGCAGGACCTCTGACCCTCTAGAATCTAGACATGTATGCATGACCAATTAAAATGTTCATAATGACCAACCAGTTCGAATTGGTGTTTTAACATTACTTAAAGAAAAAACAAATAAAGTGGGAAGGCTAGGTTTACCATTTGTAAAAAGACTACTATTATCCCCAAGAAAGAGAGAGAGAATTAGTTAATTATTTTGTCCCATAATAGACCACAAATATCAAAACATTGTCCGTGTAGAAACCACTTTTCACCAATTAGATTCATTCCAATATTCCAATAAAGTGCCTAATCTCCTCAGTGGACCTATATCCAAGGTCCGTTCCATTTTAGTTATCAAATGTGTAGCCTATGAGGATTGGAAATCCCAATATTATATAGACCTTTACTTTGTTCTGGTCATGGAATCCATCCAACAACCCACTGTGGTCAATCAAAGCCCTTTCCTAGACTACAAATATCAATATGGATTTCTTTACAAGTTGAATCAATTGTGTGTTCCAGCTAGATCAACTTGCCTTCTACTTATCAAGGAGGCCCATTCTTCATCCCATGGAGGACATTTTGGTGTGCAAAAAATTATGTTGCACCTGCAAAGGTACTTCTTTTGGCCTTCCATGTGGAAAGAAGTGGAATACTAAATCTAGAGTTGTTCAAATTGTAGCCAAAACAAACCTACCAACATGAAGCTTGGGTTGTACCAGTCTTTGACAGTTCCCTATAGGGCTTGGATTTCTTCTAGCTTGTTTGGGGCCATTTTGGATTACCATTGATCAACATTTCTGATCATTACTCTAGATTTCTTAGTGATTTGGAAAATCCTCATGGAAGCCTTTAGGTTGTCTGCATTGTTTCTCTACTACATTCAATCAACAAACTAATGGCCAAACTAAGATAGTGTAACATAATCTTGGTTCATGCTCTCTGCCTCTACCATCAATAGAAAAAATAATGGGATCAATACCTACATATTTTGAAACATAGTTACAACAAATATGCCCTTCTACAATACACTTTCCTTTTGATCTTTGTTTTGGATTTCAAACTCTTGGCTCTAGTTTCTCTCCCAGCTCCATCCACATCCCACCAGCAGAAGCAATAAGACAAAGCTTCTTTTGTGTAGAACTTGGTCAAGATCCAAAGTAATGTTCATGACATCTTTCAACAGACACATGCTGACTACAAAGCACTATACAACTGACATCAAGTTTCTGCACATTTTCAAGTTGGTGATTGAGTTTGGTTGCATTTGGACAAGCATTGCTTCAAAAATCAACAAATAGGTGCCAATGCTTTCAAGTTAGATCTTATACCATAGTTAGGCATCCACGATGTGGTGAATGCCAACCAATGGAAGTGATATGAACCAGCTTATTTAAAGGATGTGTCCTGTCATAGATCTGGAGGTCACAATTCTAGATTTTCAGCTTCCCTTTCTTGAAGATACTATTTTTGATGTCTGCATTGGATCCACTAGGCAGTGTCACATCACTACCTACTTGGTGTGCTGCAAAGGCATGTTTCCCACTAAGGGTTAATGGCTGCTGCAATCAACATATAGGTAGCAACTTCCCTATCTTCAGTGGAAATTGGGGATGATTTCCTCTAAGCAGGGATGAATTGATGAGACTTAGTCTAGTAATATGAGTGAACCTATATTATATCTGTACATTTATATTTTGTACTCTAATAAACTTTGAAATTTATCCTTATCTTTGTTGGGTGACTTAGTCTAAGACCAAATAGATCGCTCACCCACTTTATTTTTTTTATTGTAGACTTGGGAAATTTTTATAGTTCTACCCATAGTTTTTCACTGTACATGTAATAATACAAATGACTGTAGTTACTGTACATCACATGTTCAATTCCTCCCCACCGTTTTGTACTGTATTTATAATAATAACACATGATTGTACATCATGTGTACAATTTTGGTTATTCTCTTCTACTCACACACTTGTCTTTGTTTATTCACTTGTATTGAGGCTCTGTATAATAAATCATTGTACTAGGAAGCTATAACAAACAGTCAAACTCAGACTTGATGGTACACTTGAAATCTTATTTTAAACATCTATTTGTACTACTATTACATGCAATAAAAAATGCAAATTGCCAAATATATTCCTGGGTTGATGTGAGTGTATTTCTCAGTATTAAATACATATCCTATATATATGTGCATTCCCATATAAAAATTCAATTTACTATGCCGTCCCCACTGTGTTTCTCCTGGGCACATCAGATCAACACTAAAATATAAATAGAGTCTAAATTTTATGGAAAAAATAACAAGTTATAAAGAGATATAGTATACACTTCAAATATCACATATGCATGAATAACTAGCATGACAAGAATTAGAGAAAGTACATCCAAAGTGCCGTAGCCAGAATATCCTTACATATGAAGCATACAAGAAAATGTAGTATTTAAGACCACTCAAGACAAATATATGAATTCGAGTACACATCTTAGGAGTACAAAGATCATCGAAAATACAGATTTAACAAGCTACAGCTGCAAATGGAGGTTCATGCTCATTCACGCATTCACAAATTCACTTATTTCATGCACATTCACACTCTTACTACTATTCCATTTACATTTGCATTATCCAATCCATAGTATCACATTATTCCTCATACATTTACCTTATGCTTCATACATATATCCTTCTTCATGCATTGACATCATGTCACTTCCATTGACCTTTGTAACTCGACCATATACCTACAAGAGATTTCCTTTGTTAATATGGTTAATGATTTTATACAGGAATCGACACCTACACGTAATATCTATAGTAGAGACCTCCTACTAGAGTAAAAACAAATAAAATCTACAAAGGAGGATGACTACAGAAGTAGAACACTACGAGAAACTATAAGCAAGGGGCATTACAGAATTTGGAGCTACAACTATCTATAGAAGAGAAAAGCTATAAAAGTGTGATGCGTGACAGGTATCTGCTACTACTGGAGATAATTGTTAAAGCCTATTAACTTGAAGAATGCTACAAAAATGACTTCCTGTGCATGTCACACATGATCCCACTCTAGTACACATTCCAATACAACAATAATAATATCCTCCCACATATGTGGATGATCACAACCTTCATAAAAAAACATGCAAAATCCTCCACGCAATGAAATGCACTTCTTATAAATCATAAATGATATAAGGCAAGGTATGTCACACAAACTTGTTTTTATCAATTATGTTTTAGATAGGCATGTCATTCTAACTCCCGATCACAGTAACCTCAACCTCTCTCTACCCTACTCCATATCAACATGGTCGCTAATATATAAAATCAGGGAAGGAAGCAACTTCTAGTTGCATGAGATGATGCAACTACAACATCCAAATATTGCCATCACAATCACTATTCAAAATCTATGAAAGAAAATCCTGAAGAATTACTCCAGTTGGTGTGCATATCTGGGGCGGAAATCCCATATTGAGATCAAAGACTGTAAGAGAGAAACAGGAAATGTGTGGAAGGAATTGTTGTATACATCTTTGTATCTTCTGATTTGGGGTGAATCTTCCAATTTGAGATTCTTACCAGAGTGTTCATGCTATATTTTCCATCATATGGCTTTAGACCTAAATAGCATCTTAGAGAATAATAATGGACAAACAACATTGCTTGCACATATTGGAGAAAATGCCTTTTTTCACAAGGTTGTTACACCATTGTATGATATAGTAAAAAAGGAAGCAAAGTGTAGTGATGATGGGAAGGATCCTCATTCTTATAGGAGAAATTATGATGATATTAATGAGTACTTTTGGAGCAGCAGATGCTTTGAAGAACTAGGGTGGCCTCTCGAGATGGGGAGTAATTTTTTTCAATCGACTAAACGGGCTCAGAGTTATAAGGATTGGGATACCCAGAGAATTAGGAGAATATTTCATAAACAACAAGTGGGGAAGATGGTATTTTTAGAACAACATTCCTTTTGGAACATTTTCCATAGCTTTGATCATCTTTGGATTATGTACATTCTGTTCCTTCATGCTGTTATTACTGTGGCATCTCAGGGGTCAGGAACTCCTTGGATATAATTGAGACATAGAGACACACAAGCACAGGTCCTTAGTTTATTCATTACATGGGAAAGCCTTCATTTTTGGCAAGCTTTGCTTGATGTTGGCATGTAGTACAGTTTAGTGTCAAAAGAGACTCTACTAATTGGAACAAGGATGGTACTAAAAATCATTGTGGCATTGGTATGGATCATTGTCTTTGTTGTGTTTTATAGTCATAGGTGGGCTCAAAGGAATCATGATTTGATATGGTTAAGGGAGGTGAATAGAATATTGGTAAATTATTTGAAATTTTCCCTGGTTTTCATCATGCCTGAGATTTTGACATTTCTTCTGTTTTTTCTTCCTTGGGTAAGAAACTTTGCTAAGAAAATAAATTGGAGAATTTTTCATGTCTTGACGTGGTGGTTTGGACAATTGAGGATGCGATTCCAATTCTTTCTAGTGCAATCCAGTTCCATTTAAATCCAGAAGAATTACCATTTGAAGTCAAGGGGGATTTGAAAGATAAAGTAAGGGATGAAGTCATGTGTTTGCAACTGAGGTATGGATTTGGTGTATATAAAAAAATGAGTCTACTAGGGTTGAAGCAGCTAGGTTTTCTATTATATGGAATGACATAGTGAGAACATTTAGGGAAGAGGATATTGTTAGTGACTTGGAGGTTGAACTGTTGGAGGTTGCTCCAAGATCTCTAAATGTACGTGTCATTTGGTGGCCATGTTTACTACTGTGTAATGAGCTATTACTTTCCGTAAATCAAGCTACTGAATTGGAGGGGAGTGACAAGGAACTATGGTTAAAGATATGAAAGAATGAATACTGTTACTGTGCATTGATAGAAGCATATGACACTGTCAAATATTTGCTCCAAAAAATTGTCAAGGAAGATAGTGAAGAACACTCCATTCTTGTCAACTTGTTTAAGGAAATTGATGAGTCACTGCAGATGGGAAATTTTACAGTCAAATACAGAATGAGTGAACTGCCTGAAATTCATTCGAAATTAATAACACTGGTCAATGGTCTTTTGACCAAACAATCTAACAAGGGCCAGCAAATTGTAGTTGATGCCTTGCAAAATCTCTATGACATTGTTGTAAGATATTTTCCTAAAGAAAGGTGGAGTATTGCACAGTTAAGGCAAGATGGACTAGTTACTATAAGGACTGGTAACAAGATATTGTTTGAGGACACTTTAGAATTACCTAATATAGAAGACCACCTCTTTTATCAACAATTAAGACAATTGCAGACCATTCTAACCACAAGAAAATCTATGCATCATGTTCCAAAAAATTTGGAGGCAAGGCGCAGGATTGCTTTCTTCAGCAATTCTCTCTTCATGAACATCCCTCGTGCTATGCAGGTTGAGAAGATGATGTCATTCAGTTTTTTGACTTCTTACTATGATGAAGATGTTATGTACAACAAAGAACAACTCCGTACTGAGAATGAAGATGGTGTTTCAATCATATTCTATATCCATAAGATATATCCTGATGATTGGTTGAATTTCATTGAGCGGATGTGTGGTTAGGGATTGAAAAATCCTAAAGAACTCTGGACTAATAAAGTGGTGGAACTAAGGTTGTGGGAATCATATAGAGGATAGACATTGGTTCGTATGGTAAGGGGGATGATGTAATATTACAAGGCTCTCAAAATTTTGGCCTTTCTTGATTCAACATCAGATATGTCCATTTAGAGAGGTCGTTAAGCACTTATTGTTGCAACATCAAGACCTAGGGAAGGTGAAAATCACAATTGGGATTTTCCTTCAAGATCACACCTGAACATTGAAAGATGTGGAGTAGATATTCTACTCGAAAGCAATGAATATGCCAAAGCTCTCATGAAATTTACTTATGTTGTCACCTGTCATATTTATGGTGCTCAAAAGGCTAAGAAAGATCATCATGCTAAGGGTATCTTGTATTTGATGAAGAAATATGAATCTCTTCAGATTGCCTATGTTGATATGGTCACAAATGGGAGAGAAGTAGAGCATTACTCTGTAGAACTGCAAAAGGAAGTGGAAGTCTACAGGGTGAGGCTCCCTGGGCCAGTGAAACTTGGTGAAGGGGAACCTGAGAATCAAAATCATGCTCTGATTTTCACAAGGGGTGATGCATTATAGACAATTGATATGAATCAAGAAAATTACTTCGAAGAGGCTCTCAAAATGCGAAATTTGTTGCAAGAGGTCACAAAATTTTATGGTCTTCGAAGGCCTACAATATTAGGAGTTCATGAAAATGTATTCATAGGCTCAATATCTTCCCTTGCTTGGTTCATGTATGCTCAAGAGAAGATTTTTGTGACAATTAGACAGTGTGTACTTGCAAATCCTTTAAAGATAAGGATGCACTATGGCCACCCAGATGTGTTTGATCGCTTGTGGTTTTTATCTCGTGGATGCATGAGTAAAGATTCAAGAGTGATAAACATCAGTGAGGATATATTTGTTAGCTTTAACTGCACACTGCATGGTGGTGATGTAACACATCATGAATATGTCCAGGTTAGAAAAGGGCATGATTTTGGTTTGAATCATATTTCCATGTTTAAAGCCAAGGTTGCTAGTGGCAATGGTGAGCAGGTGCTAAGCAGGGATGTATACAGGCTTGGTCACCACTTGAATTTTTTTGGTATGTTGTATTTTTATTACCCAACTGTTGGATTCTTTTTTAACACCATGTTGGTGGTTCTAAGTATGACTCTAGTTATCAGATTAAGAGACGGAAAAATCACATAAAGTCCCAAGCGTAATAATAGTAAGTCAGAGACAATAAAAGCCAGCAATCTAAATAAAAAATTTGAATTTAGAGAAACAATATATTGGATAAAACGGGGGATAAATTACATTTGTTTCCATTTTGAGCCATCTGAGTTTCCAAAGCTCAAAGATTGAACTCTTAATGGATTAAGAGTACTCTAAGCCTATAGATAAGTTTGTTAGAAAGCTGAAGTGTGACAAATCCCAAGTTTTGCAAGCTATGGTAAGAAGTCTAAACTCTAATCCGATTGAAGAACAGTTGGAGTTTGTCGAGGAGTCTAAGTGAAAGGTTGGGGATTATTCAACTGTCCTAGGTGTCAACGTATAATTTGATGCAAATCCATTATATGTGAAGCATTTTTGTTGGGTTCATGGATGAAATTGATTACCTATAGAAACGTCAGAGGTCAAAGACACAAAATATATCCAAACAAATTGTAGTGCCAATATGGAGGCTTTGGGCATGATATGAAGTAGAAATTGAACAGAGACAAAAGCAAAGAGGAAATCCCCGTAATCCATGATCGTGACTTAGAGGCATGGTGAATAAATTTATGAGTGAGGATTCAAGCCTAGAGGATGTTTAGTGGGAGTCTAGTAAAGAAACCCAAAATTCATGAGTTGAAGAACTAACATTATTCCTCTTCACAAATGAACTGAGGAGCATTTTAGGCAAAGAGCGAAGAAATTTTGTTGCTCATTGTGATGTTGAGTGGAACACATAACCTATAATGTGCGTTTATGGGATACAAACCCTAAAGGTTGTTGGGTTGTAGTATTATTGTAGAGAGAACATCCAAGTGCATATTGATGGATTGAAACCTTAACTTATAGCTTGATGATGAGAATAAGCCATAGTCAGCTAGTGACATGTGCCAGAAAATTTGAGTTTGCAGAGGTTAAGAGAAGGGAAGATTGAATCAAGCTCAAGACATGGTTTATAAACCCATCTAAACCCACCTTTCTCACTAACCTCAACCCTCAAGCCACCTCTCTCAAGTCACAACCATGGATTCAAGCTTAAAACTTAGAATCCATGGTTTACCTGTGTCACAGGCAGTGTTGTTCACTCAAACAAACCAAAGAAGGCACCAAGAGTGACTTGCTTGTGTATTATTGAAGAGGGGTTTAATTATAGGATTATTTTAGGATTTTGGTCCTATAATCTATTGGCATTTAATGTTTTAGCAGGGGATTTTGGCACATTAAATCATTAGATAACCTACCAAATTTTTGGTTGAAGCGTTCTCAGCTTAGTAGGAAGCTTGTACACTCCCAATGAGGAAACTCCAATAGCTGCATTCCCATGCCCCTAAAAATTTGTATTAATGTTCCCAAGCTCCTGGTACCATTATGATAATGTACAAGAGGCACATCTTAAACAATAAATCCTAGAAGTGCAGAGAGAAGTGACGTCTTTCAAGTTGAGCAAGGTAACTGTGTCCCTTGTTAGGTTGGCACTAGAAATCATGTCTCAAATTGAACCAAGGCCTTGAGAAGGGAAACCTCAACTACATGTAATCAATGGTAATCTCAATCTCCTCTGATTGGAAGTGGAAAGCGGCAGCTATGCTATAAAAGGATAACCTAAAATAATATTCCTTGCTGGGAACCAAAAAAAGGGCAATGCCAAAATTGTAGCTTTGTGTAATATTATGAAAAATAGCAAGAAAATAGATACAAGCCTTGAGGAAGGAAAACATTAAAGACATAGAAATTTTTAATGGGCACATAAAGGAAGCATCATGTATCAAGATTCCTAAAGAATTTCAAGAAAGAACTATACCTCCAATTTAATGAAAAAGATCATATTGGACCCATATTGAAATGAGGCATGATGGGAATTTAAATAATTTGTACATGCATGTCACTGGGATTTTGATATCTGTTCAACCAATAAAAAGTTGTCAATATGCTGCCAAAGCATTGCACATGAAAAAATCTAACAAGAATAAAAATCATGTACAAGTTTAGTATTGCTAGGATTCTGCGGTGCATGTTTTTAATATCAGTATTCGGAATAGCCGCAGATAATTAAAAATGATATCTGCGGCTATTCCGAATACTGATATTAAAAATTTTAGTATTTACAAGTGTCTTGTGCCATGAACATTACAATCTCTCGAATCCACATCCACAACGCTAATGCTTTGTGAATTTCCTCACTTCCTGGACAACAGGAAAAAGTAGTGATATATTCATCATATTTTTTCCATGCATACTTCACATTGAACAAATAGTTCTCCATAAGATTATTTTTCCTAAACATGATACTGTTTATTGCTTGCTTCAATTAATATCACCAATAATCATAACATGAGCATAGTCCATCCTTGAAATGATGAAAGGGGGTAGCATCCCTCACTATGATTTCATGGCCAACGATCTTGTAGATGAACTTATGTAATAACCCAAGTCAATTTGGTCTAAGTTTCCCTTGAGTCTATTGGTTAACTAGGAGTTTCTCATCCACTAGCTAATTCCCTTAGCATACTGTTCTGGAGTAAAGACTAGGCCAGTACTACATATTAAGTTTTGATTGAAGGTCTTGGTTGACAACTTTAAGCAAATACTTTGTTTATTAACTGTTGTAGTTGACTGTGGCATAGATTTGACCCAAGAAGTGTTTTTTTGGTTCATATATTTCATCAAACATTTGAGATGATGCCGGCTGTAGCTTACTGTCAATTATTTCAGTCCCTTGAAAAAAGTGTCTACAACTAGGACTAATTATTTCAAGGATTCCTTTTCAAGTGGAAGAGTGTAACATTATCAAACATACATTTGTTGCATAACAGTAATAAAAGCATTCCTTAAATCAAATTTCAATAAGCATTCCGATCTGTAATTTCATTTAATAAATGATAAACAGAGATAACATGCCTGGAAATGATGGAAAAGTCCCTTGAATTAGTTGTTTAACACTGGTATTAATTATCTCTTCACAAGGCATATTTATGTCAGCAAAAGGCTCTCATTCAACACCGCAACATTGTGGATAATCTTCAGACAATTGCTGGCCACTCACAAGATGGTACAATCTTCCCTTTACTCTTTGGCCAATGAATAATGTAAATCTCTGACTGCTACAAGATCTGTCGGCTGAGTTAAAGTGCTACTACATGGAATGTAAACACATAAATCAAAGGATGCTACAGGACAACGCTTGTGCAACAATAAAAGAGTGGTAACCCTGTTATCTTGAATAGCATGGAATATACTTGTTTTTCCTCAGTATGCAATGCACAACACACATTTGAATCTTATACACTGGCCACGTTTTTGCTTCAATGCATGCTCATTTACAGTTCTATAAATATGTATTATGTAACACCTCAGGCTCCAACTCGTTCTCTTCCAAGAGTCTATCCTTATTTCTAACTCACCTTCTAATCAACAACAGATAGATCATACCAGTGGAATCGATTTTTCCCAAGGATGGACTGCAGTTAACTCTCTTTACCTGTGTCCTCCAAATAAGAAAATCCAGCTCGATTTGGTAAGGTAAAATGGAACCTTTTCTCACAAATGCACCCAGACCATGAAAGCTACAGGAATATCTTGCAAGTCCCTTCAAAACTCATCTTGTGGATTAAATGAAAATACCCATTCCTCAACATTAAATATCTTTGAGAAAACCTGAAGTGATTTCTCCACCATCAAGAGCTTGGGAATATGGTTGCACTATCAAAAATATTCACCTCCTCCTAGGGTTTCGTTCAAGAGAAGCTTTGCTCAAGAGCTCATTTTTACAAATGCAAAATAGACAAGAATAAGAGACTCAACTCTCATTTTCCTTTTATAGTCAACTCTGAACAAAATATTTGTCTTGAATGTGCTATTTATCTATTTATCAACCACCATTATCAATTCTATTTTATAGGCATACAAGTATCCTTTTGAGGATTTATGCTTGCATGCCGTATATCATCTCTAGGAGAGACGCACTTTAATTATCTTATCTATCCAAGAAAGGAAGGGACATTAGGGTTGGGTTTTGATACCTTTAGTTGAGGTTCTTTTTACCACATTCCCACGTGGGTAGATTAAGGTATATTTCTAAATTTTTTGAAGAAATATAAATTGTCTACATCAACCTTCAGCCTTTTATTTTCAGTTAGACCACAATTACACTTCATTGCATAACAGTGGTCTTGTCATCCATTTAAGTACATGAACATAATGTGGGAAACCTAAAAATATTCCCTCCTCCTAATTATCAAGTGTTGATTAAAGATGACTAAAAGAGGATTATAGAAGGAGCAAGTCGATAAGTCGACTTGAATGAGGACCAACGTAGTCAATCAACCGACTAAGTTGATGGAATGACTTAGTCAATCAACCGACTAAGTCGATGGGCCGACTTAGTCGATCAGCCGACTAAGTTGGTCGGCCAACTAAAATAAGAGATTAGGTCGGCCATCTAAAGTCGCGTAGTTATTTTGTAACCGTCTGTAAATCATATATATTAGGCTGTTGATCCAAACGAGAAATCAGTTCAGTTCTCTGCATTGTATGGACTCATTGTAATAATATAATCTATTTTAATTCTATCTGTTCTTATCTCTTGTCTCTATTTAATATTTATATATGTTTTAGTGTGTATTATTGGTAACCTTATGTGATCTGTGAGATTACAACATTGGTTCCATTGTCGGGACCTGAACCCAGGTCTCTCGGGTGAGAGTCGAGTATCCTAACCAACTAGACTACAATGGATGGTGGAATGGATTATCCCATAGTTTACAGTAGTCAAAAATTAAATAAAGCTGAAAGAAACTATTCGACTACAGAAAGAGAAGCCCTAGGTATGGTCTTTGCCCTCCAAAAGTATAGACATTACCTTTTAGCCAACCCTTTCACATTCTATACCGACCATCAAGCCCTGAAGTACCTTGTCAATAAACCACTCCATCATGGAAGGATTTGTCGTTGGCTACTTCTTTTCCAAGAATTTGAGTTCGAAGTCGTTGTCTGACCAGGAAAGCTAAATGTCAGGCCTGACCATCTATCTCGAATAGACACAGGAGAGGAACCCACCGGATTCAACGATGACTTACCCGATGCACATTTATTTTGCATAGAAGCAGTTCCAGAAGAACTAGAAGAAATAGCTCAGTTCTTAGAAAACGGTCAGGCACTAGAAGGTATGAATACCAAGAAAAAACAAATCTTAGCTATGAAGGCTGCACCATACAGTCTCATTAATGGATTTTTATGCAAAATGGGATTATACGACATCCTCAGAAGGTGTGTACTCGAACATGAATGAGACCAAATCATGCATGAAGCACACTATGGAACTACAGGAGGACATTTCCAAGCAGATACCACTGCAGAGAAAATTCAACAGTCAGGATTATGGTGACCGACGCTTCACAGAGACTGCAAAAGTTTTGTTAGTCGATGTGACAGATGTCAATGACTTGGTCGACCCCTCCCTAGTATAGAAATGCCCTTGATATCAGTAAACCCCAGTCTCACATTTGAGATCTAGGCCATAGACTTCATAGGACCATTTCCTATCCCAGCAAAAAGATCAGGTGCAAGGTATATTATTACTGCAGTAGAATACGTCACTAAATGGGCAGAAGCTGAACCCGTCGATACATGTTTGAGTGAGTTAGCCGCTAAGTTTATCTATGAAAACATAATCACTAGATTCGGATGCCCACTAACCTTGATTAGCGACCAAGGGACACACTTTTTCAACAAAACTATAAAAACCCTGACCGATCAGTTCCATGTCGACCACCGATGGAGTACAGCATATCATCCTCAGTCGAATGGGGCGATTGAATATTTCAATAAAACATTAACAAAATGGTTAACCAAAATATGTAATGCTGACAAGGACGACTGGGATGAGAAAATACCTGCAGTCTTATGGGCATACAGAACAACCTATAAATGGTCAACCGACCAAACCCCTTTTCGACTAGTCTACGGATAAGAAGTAGTAGTCCCTCTACACTTCTGACAACAGACACCTACTATGGAAAAAATCCTACATGTCGATGTCGAACAGGGAACGAAGGACCGACTACTTCAGCTCAGTAAGCTGGAAGAGCAACGACTCATCGCCATACAACACCAAGAAATTCAAAAGCAACAACAGAAAGCATGGCACGACCGCAACATCAAGAACAAAAACCTAGCGGTCGGTGACTTTGCATTACTCTACAATAGTCGGATCAAAGGAAAATCTAAGAAAATCCACACAGAGTGGATGGGACCTTACATTGTTGAAGAGATACACCCCAACGAATCAGTCTGACTAAGGACGATACAAGGCCTAGTATTTCGGAAGCTCGTTAATGGAGCCCGACTAAAATGTTACAGAAGCTTAAAAAAAATAAAAAATAAAAAATCCTATAACGACCATAACCGGCAACCAAAATACATACAAAACTAAAAAAATCCAAAAAAAAAATAAAAAAATACCCCACAGACACCAAAACCATGACAGGAAATCACCAGTTTGACAACCGACATCATGACCATTGACCATTTTCATCGACCATTCGTTTCGACCATTCTCAGCACCGACACCAGCCGACGTCCTCGATAGTCCCATCACACATTCATGACCTCTAGCACCGAAATCAAGTCACCATTAACTCACACTCGCGTACTCCAGCTGGAACATCACATCCGCCATTAATGTAGCCATTGCCACATCCAAACACAGCATCACCTATAAATACCAGACCAACAAAGGTTCACTCACCGCAACCTATACACATAGAGCATTCGAACACTCAGTCGACCAAAAACCGTGAACCCTCTAGTAACATCGACCAAATAGACACAATGGCCCCCAAGCAGACCAGAGCATCGACCAAGGCAAAATAAATACAGGCCGCGGATACACTTTTGGTTCGCAGACTGAATAACATAAAAAATTCCAAATTACAAGAAGGTCCATGGCAGAGACTATGGGCCGAGATCCAAGAGTGGGCCTTTGTCGACAAAAAGGCAACTTAGGTAGCATAGAAAATACAATGCAGCACTCTCTTTGGCTACGCCAATGCCCCACTGATGGCTAGCTTTGGTGGCACGAAGGAAGCTACTGTGAAATTCATCATCAGTCGTTATCACAATGGTCGGTTCTACTTTGATGAGCCGATCGACATTTCTGGGGATGTCATCTCCAAACTGACTAGCCTGTCTAATAAAGGAGACCCTGTACCAGTCGGAATCAAAGAAGGACTGGTCGAAGAGCTTATGGGATCACCTTCCAGAAAAAACTCAAAAGGGTTGATGATTGGCCAAATCACAACTCAAACACCACAGATTGTGGCCAAAATAATTGCAATCACACTTACATTAGCAGGTCGAGGCAATGACCTCAAGTTAGAAATGTTGGAAGTCATCGACACTATTGCCACTGAGGGACGACTCTACAGATGGGGAGATTATGTTGCCAACATGATAAAAACCATCTGTGAGCGATGCCAGGAGACGGGGGGAATCATCAAGTTCCCCTCCCTCATCTTATGGATTGTTATGTACCACATCTGCCCCGAAGGGAGCCCCATCTTTTAGGAACCATCAAGGTTCGACATGTGGAGGTTTAAACCCTTCTCCCAGAAAGGAACCCTGCATGAACTAGAGCAAGGGAAAGTATTCCTGGAGAACTGGTTCCAACAATTGAAAGTTCACACGACTAGATGGAGGGTGCCTCAAAACATCCGATGAAATCTACCCGTGAACTCCCACATCTAGCTGGAGCCCGACCATACCTCGGTGTGGTACATGCAGGGCGAGGCTTCCAACGCCAAAGCCCTCGACTACTATCCATCTATCGACCAAATATTTCAAGAGTTGTCTTGATAGGCTAGGACAAAGATACCAGTACCATCAGTAGCGAAACAAATCGACTTCTCAATCGAGGAGCCACTCACCAACCATGAGAAGGAGGAAGACTATGAGCTCAACCTCTACATTAGCACATTTGTGTTGGAGGACATACCGGTCGAACCCACTGGTCGAGTACAAATAACTATCAAACCTTCGACCACAAAGCAAGCAGTACCACAGCCTGCAAAACCAAAGCCACAACCACAGCAGAAAACAACTCTTCCAGCTCCAGCAAGTGTCATCCTGAATCAGGCATCGACAGGCGAAGTCGAACCAGACAACCCTGAGTATGCTGTTATAAAAGGCATCATTCGGAAACTCGCCAATGAAGTAGCAACAGCCAAGAAGAAGATAAAAGGGAAATAAAAACAACAAGGAAAAGGTAAGCGCAAAATTATCATTGCCGAATCATCAGATGATGAATACGAAATGGAAACTACGGCCCTTGACATTATAGAGGATGCCACCGCAAATAAAGTGTCGGTCGAAACCCATTTCTAGCGTTTTGTCGAAGCATGAGCCCTCGCAAGTCGACCGAAAAAATCCAAAACTACGACGATTCTTGAAAACGTCGTCAATCTTGTGTCGACACCTCCACCTCCATCACCGACACAAATAATCGAGGAGCAAGCACCGGAACAACAGTCAGTCAGCCCCCTCGACTTGTATAAAAGTGCAATGTTGGAGACGGTAAAAGCAAAATTTGACGAAGACACCGACTTACAAGCTTTCTTCGAGACATTTCCTGCACTGTTTCAGTCGGCCCAGAAAATTTCTACCTAGGATCCTCTCTATACAAGTAGTAGAACACAACCCTCAGTATTTGCACACATCACGTCGACCTTCACACGACAATCCGACAAAGAAGGTGATGTGATTGGACTTGTGACCTCTACTATTGAACCGAATGACCCCGTACCCCAAGCCGACCTACCAACCACTACACCGCCAGGAGCAGACATGCCTTCCGACGTAAATTCACACCATACTTCCCCCAAACCCATCACCCCCGACCATTCCCCCACTCCATCACCACCGCCACCACCATCTCCACCACCACCACCACCCCCGGAGTCAGAGACAGGCCCACCACAACCAAGTACATTGACAAAACTATAGGTAGCTGCCATCCCACCTCCCCAATCAAACAAACCATCAGCTTCTAACCCACAAACCCAAGTTCCTGGATCAACTGTTGCAGGTACACAGGAGACAGAAGCTGGAAAGCACAAGAAAAGGAAAGAGAATCATGGTAAGTCTCCCAAAACCCAAATTAGCTTGAGGGATGCAAGTTCCTTAACCAACTCAGAGATGGAACAGCTCCTCAAAACCCTAGCGAGTGAAGCAAAGTCGAGGAGTGCAAGGAAAAGTAAAGAACTTCAGGCCAAACACATAGAACAGATCGAGTTTCTCGACAGATGCAGGAATTTGGCCCAGTCTGTCCTGCCATGCCCCATTGAGATCGACACAGATAGACCGCTTGAAAGAGCATATCAGCTATTCGAGAGCATGGTGTTGACCCTCCAAATGCACATTCAAGAAACTAAATAAGAACAGAAAGAGGAAACTGCGAGACTCCTACTAGCACAGCACACTACATTTTAGGAAGCATACAAAGTGTTATAGGACCATATGGAGGAGTCTATCGTAACAGAAGAAGTACTAAGAGACTGGCCTACTCACTATGGGCAAGTTTATCAGCAGACACGACAGACTCGGCAAGGGATCTAGGCATTGGAGAGTAGAAAAATCACAGAGGCAGCACATAGACCAACAATAGAAGATCAGATAGTGCTGGAAACCGCCAAACTGTAGAAAATGGAATGGGAAACACATCAGTGGGTGCAACAAGATCTTCCCAACTTAGAGAAATTTGACATCATTTGCCCCCAGATGAAATGACTTATCAATACTGCAGAAGCGCAGAACCAGTTCATGGGCCCCAACATGGAAAGGATAGCTGAAGTCCCCATCTCAGAGAAGATGTCGGTCCTGTCAAGCTTAACCACACGGACCATCGACATCCAGAAAGCTTTGCAGATTTGGATAGATTTCCAACATCACCTCACCATCATAGATCCAGCCATTGTTGAGGTCTGTGTATAAAAACGACCAACCATCTGTCTTCACAGTCTGCCACAGTAAAATTTTGTTGAAGGAACAAAAAAAACAAATTTTGTACCTCCCTATTTCTTCGGGACGAAGAAACGTTTTGTTTGTGGGGGAGATGTAGAAGGAGCAAGTCAATAAGTTGACTTGAACGAGGACCGACTTAGTCGATCAACCGACTAAGTTGATGGGCCGACTTAGTAGATCAGCCAACTAAGTCGGTCAGCCGACTAAAATAAGAGATTAGGTCGGCCATCTAAAGTTGCGTCGGTTCACCGAACCGACAGGTAGTTATTTTGTAACCGTCTGTAAATCATATATATTAGGCTGTTGAGCCAAACGAGAACTCAGTTTAGTTCTTTGCATTGTATGGACTCATTGTAATAATATAATCTGTTTTAATTCTATCTGTTCTTATCTCTTGTCTCTGTTTAATATTTATATATATTTTAGTGTGTATTATTGGTAACCTTATGTGATTTGTGAGATTACAACAAGGATAAAATCGGCCTAATCATATCCTAAGTGGTGCATCCTACCTGAGATAACATGGATATAAAGCATGCATAAAAAGAAACTCAATTCATTCCATCAGCAAGTGCACCCTCCTTTTGCTTTTGAAATAAAGATAAAGCATGCCAAAAACAAGACTATCAACAACTCGGTATTTTTGAATGGATAAAGATGAGTTCAAGTGGCAAAGATGATCTCAAACTAGTGCACCCTCTATGATTGGATAAAGAGGAGTTTCCTTGGACAAACACGATACCAAAAATATATTCCGTGTAGAGTGCTCTTTTTACTAGATAAATCTGATTTTAGAAAGCCAAGAATAACTCCAAGTAGTGCGTTTTTCTTCACTAGTTGGTGCATATAGTCAACAAATACCTCAAAATTGAACAATATGTGATCAACAACCACCTAAAAATAGGACAATATGGGACACTCCACCCATCATCAGGGATTCAAATGAATCTTTGATAGATAGAACCAACTCTCGAGTGATCCTATTGAGGAAATAAATAGGGGACAAGTAGGTTAACCATTTTGAAAAAAATACTACTCTCGAGTGATCCTATGAATTAATGTTTGAAGAGTATGACAGCATGTCTCTCCCAGAATGTGCAAATTCTAATTCCAATAGGAAATCACACTCACTATATCAAATACAAGCTCCCTTTCCATGAGTGTGAAAAACGTGTCTCCCACTTGAGCATATGCATGCCTCTTTGTAGGCTGTGACAAAATAAGCAATTGCAACCAGGCTATTATATGCCAAAAAGACATACCAATTTGCTAAGAATAATAAAATGCACGCCATGAAGCTTGTTTATTTCTTACATAAACATTATAAACGAATTTAATATCTATCTTATATGGACATCTCTCTTTGATATATTTCTCCATGTCTGCTACATCTTAAAATGACTGGAACCGAATATATATTGCCTTTGATCTAGCATAACGAGGTGCAGCCGGGGACCTAATTTATATGAAGTTAACTTTCTACTTTAAGGAGATATTCGAGCATGCTTGAATGCACTAGCAGGCAGTACGAAAGCATATTTGAAGGTCTGATTCAAAAATGAGTAAGGAGGAAACATTCAAGTTGAAAAATTCATAGGGTGAGAAGTGCTCATTAAAGCAGAGGGAATTCCAAAGATTCAAGGAAATTGGAATGCTTATCTAGGGTTCCCATATATATAGAGGATTATATTAAAGCTTCATTGGCCTAAATATAAGTGTGGTTGGAACCATTGTTGACCACTTTTCCACTTATTCCTATGAGATTCATATGTTGAGTAACACCCTAATTCATTTGATGACACATGGAATGGTTTTAGTATCTTGAGAATGTTTGATTTACTCTCTGTTTCCCCCATTTTTTATGGGTGTCTACATGTGATTTTCATCACACTTTTGAGAGGGATGACATCATTCATGATGATGATTTGTCAGTGGCCAAGTGACGATGATGAATGAGCATATGGAATATTTGAGGCATGTTGGGTTAGTTCTGAGTGTTGAAGTAGCTCTAAACGTTGTTTTGGGTGCATTTGGATGTAATTTGTCATGTTCCTACCTTCATGTGGCAACTGAATTGAATTTTGGTTGATTTTCAAGACTAGAACATCAAGCAACATCATTTTTGGGCAAGTAAATCAGCGTTTTTGGTGAAGTTCAAATCTCACACAGCAACAAACAACATGTTAGGGAACGACCTAGCCTACTGGTAGCACTAAAACAACAATAAAAATAAGAATGAAGCAGACATGAGCAAGCTTAAAGAGGTTTTGGGTATTCATTTGAGTAAAACCAGTAATAAAATGCCCCAAAAATCAAATGTAGGCAAACTTTAGGGTGGATTCAGCCATAAAACTCCACCATATTAAATTCTGGGCACATATCGGCATGCAAGAAGTAATCAGTATTTTTTTAACAGACCTTTATAGGTGGAAAAGATTTCGAGCTACTCTTTTATATGTTGTATGGAGTTCAGTTCTCCTTTATAGATCATATTATGGAATCATTTCTCTTGGGGATGACCTTATGGGAGTTTTTTTGTATGTGGAGGTTAAATTCAGTTGATATGTGGACATTTCTTATGGGATAAATCTTCCTTGAAGAGAGCCTTTGGGGGCCACTATATGGACATTTCTTAATTTTGTATTGCAACTTTGACAGATATTTCCTCATGTCTTGGCCTTTGTCTTTTGAGTGTATTGCTTGGTGGATATTGTTGTTGGAGTATCTCCTTCATGGAGCCACTTGGAAGACTTCTAGGCTTGTATTAGTGCTTATGTGAACATCGTTGAGGAAAGCACCCTTTGGAAGGGGCTTTGGAGATTGCCTTGTGGTCATGTGGACCAATGTTTTAAAACTCGGGCTCGGACTCAGAATCGATCATGGGTCAACTCAAAATTGGACTCAAAATTGGTAATGAATAAAAAACAACTCGACAAATTTAATTTAATGACTCAGTTTACTCAAAAACAGATAAAATATAAAAAATTTAAAGAAAAACAATATTTTAAAGATTCTAATCCATGATTCCAAAGAATTAGAGACAAAATATCCAAAGTATGCTCATGTATATACCATATAAGGGTGAATATATCAAAATGGCATGAAGGGTACTGTGCAATACATATCCTGAACAATATACATAATAAATGTTTCCTAAATGGCATGTAGATTCCAAAAAACAACATGTTATCATGCAACTACATCATACATCATATACAAATTAAAATGATCATATATCATACATGTCATTGATTAACATGATCAATCATCAAACTCATTACCACTGCTAGAAATAGAACTAGAACTAGAATCAAACTACCAATGCAATAGGGAATGGAATCATGATTCATCATTTGGAACACGCTTGGGCTTCCCAGGGTCATCTACAACTGTAGTAGTAGTACTAGCTGAAAATTTACAAACATGAGGATAGGGTTCATCTTATAGATTTAGGGTTAGGGTTAGGTTCCAAGTTGTTATTTAAATGATTGATCTTCTTGTTGCGATTTAAATGAATGAATCATGTTCAGATATAGAAATGTAGATAACCTTATGTTGCTTATGTCATTATGGAAATCTATGGATGCATATGTGAATCCTTCTATGTGAACTTGGTTTTTGAAATTAAATTTCATGTTTAGAAAATATTTTATGTTTCTGTGTAAAATTTAAATATGAAGGATGAAAGGAATAGAGATTTCCATTCATATTCCAACTATGTATGTTGGATATGAATCCTCTTCTATGGTCATGACTAGTACAGTTCTCATACATAAAAGTTACCCTATATATTTAAAATCATCTTGTAGAATGCATGTCAATTTGTCATAGAAATAAATAAAAAAATAAAGAGTAAAGATGAAAGGAAGATGATTTATATTCTTCTGTTTAAATTTGTTCAGGTAAAATGGAGCTGGGTTGATTCAGTTGTGATTTGTAATGACAATTTGAGGAGTTCCTGTTGCACAATTGTTGAACTAGCTTCGTTGTATATTGCAACACTAGAAAGCATTACACAGGCTACAAAGAGATTTATTTTCTCAAGTATGACCCTTTCTGAATATTTAGATATGTAGACAACTCCATACCTTCTCAATCAGGAGTACTGGATAAAAAATTAAACTTATTAGTAGATTCCTCTGAATAATGACATTTTTGTGGCCTCGTCTCTCAATTATTCATTAGGGTAGTGGACAGTTTAATAGTACATGAAATTCATTTGCATCAATATTGCTCTGAAATCATTCAAAAATCTTGACAATTTTAATTTCCAAGGTTGAGCAAGAGATCTAAGTGAACTCTCAAAATCTTTAGATAAAATCCTTCAACAAATTTTGGGAAACATATGATAGCTATATGAGATTATTAAACTCCTCATTCGTCCTAAAATGTATGTCTTTAGACATCATTTATTTATTTATTTGTAAATGGAATTAGACATCTCTTATTCAATGATTTATTAGAAGTGAAACTGTAGATTAGAGATGCGTTTTTCACTTCGTTAATGTATTACACATATTTGTACTTCTAGTTCCATTCACTATTTTGTGATCATTTTTGGATATAAATATATTTCTAGTCAGCATACAACTATGGGATAAACATAGTTGCTCACAAGGATCTATAGTCTACAGCATATGCTAGCATGGAGAAGGGATGGTGGAATCTAGATGTGAAATCAACAAAGAGCAGATTTTCTGAAGTTCAGGTGCTAGGTAATGATATTTTCCCAAAATCACCCCGGCCTCAATATCATGAGAATATATAATGTTTAACATGCATATATGATATCAAAGGTGAGTTAAAAAACAAAAAAAATATATTGCTTTCCTATTTATAGCAGCATAACACAATGGTATAGATAGCTACAAGATTATGATTATAAAAAAATATCATTATGGTATGAAACATTGTTGAAGGAGGAGATTGCATATATTGCATATCTATATCTCGATAAGAACCTTGAACTCTTGAACCTAGATAGGTGACCCTGGGAGGCATACATGATCCACAAGTAAATTTTCTCCTCACACTTGAGGTTGAATAAAATAAACTTTTGATATACCCCTATTCTAGATTGGGTTGTCAATTTGATCTATACATATACTCTTATGCAAAAGTCTTGACCGACCCTGGTGCAACATGTCTTAGGAGGTCTTACTAACCTACTCCCTATTGATCCACTCATCCAAAATTCACCCATCACTTACCACCACCAATTGTTGAAGTTGGCTGAAAAAATAGGGCAAACAATCTAATAAGGAAAAGTTTGAAAGAATCCTACTGGTTTTTCTTATTAGCAAGTGTTGTTATTATTAAAGCTACAAAATTTGTTTTCCTTCTTGAATTTTATCAATGTGCACTATATATGCTTAAACACTAAGTAGTTGATACTGTAAAAGAATTATCCTACTTTCCTATTTATCGCAACTCATCCCAAGATCAACTTAATCTAATTTACCTTCTTGAAAATGTAGAATCACAATTACCTACTTACAACCCTTAATTTAGAAATGAGAGGTTCAGAAAATAAACATCTAGATTTACTTTTGCAGAAAGTTAAATCCTAAATTACCCAGCCATCTGAAGATCCATCTCAACTATCTTAATTCAACTTAATTAAGTTCCACAATTATAACTATAAAGGGATGAACTAAAGAGATCTAAAGAAAACAAAAATTGAAAGAACTAGGGATGAACAAGGTTGTTACATCTATAACACAGTTGCATAAGAGAAAGTTAATCTACACAATCGACTGTCACACCACACCACTTCAGTTTACAGGGAATGCAATTACTGGTCATTCAAAGGAACGCATAATAAATCGATAGCTATTGCAACTAATGTAAATAAATGAATTCATCATAAGATTCACACCACACAACATAATAAATAAAATACCTAATTAAATCAGCAATCTCTGTAGGAAAGCGGGCCCATCCTTTGCACAGAGATGCTGGAGTTGGCACACGTTAAAACGACGAGACTTGAAGAATCAAAATCCTTGTATTAAAATGGCGAGATGAACACACAACCTCTGTCACAAATTATACAAATAAAATCAATTAATATCCAACCCCTGGCTCGGAATAGTTTCCAGTATTTATACAATTACACTCATAACTTCTACCCATTGATATCGGGCAGCCATGAAGATCTCTGATCTTCAGGCTACCCCAATTATGATAAGTTGTTACAGTTGTGGCAAGATAGAAGCTGAAAATATAGGAAGGCTATTACTCGAGCCAGGAATGACAATCATGATCAATATAGAAGATACTCCATCGATTGCAGCTAACCTTGAGCAGCGACGCATTGTTGCATCCGAATCTGTTGCAGCCTGTTGCTGCCACCTTTGTACAACTTGTGTGGAATAGTAGCCTTTGACCGTGTTCTTTAGGAAACGATGGAATAGATGGTGATTATCTCAGCAATGAATGTCCATCCCTCTCTTGGCATGTTCATCCTGCTACACCTGTATCCTTTACATCTCGAATTATCTTTATAAAACCACCATATGTTAGCATAATTCAACATATAGAGCCCTAATTACAACAATCATAAGCATTAATAATATAATACAATAATTAACCATACCTGTATGAATTGAGGGATCAAGTGAAGGAAAACATCTGTTTGGTGTACATAATGGAGTAAGATGAGGAAAAAATAGGTAGGTAAAGGGAGTCAAAAGGGTCATTTCGGGGCCCAACATCTCCCCCCAACTATCTTGTTGTATGTCCCCATGCAACAACCTCCATTAGTCTGAATCTGAATATGGCATTGTACTTCGTTCATGGAGGGAAGAAAAGTTATATGGGAGTTCAGGCATTCCTTGTTTTTCCAAAAATCCATTATAGACAACCCAGTGTCTCTAACACTTCTTTTCTTCTGCCTTTGTCAATGAGAAGTCTTTCCTGTATGGTTTTGCTGGCCACCAGATGAGAGGGAATTTGAATTTGAGTCCCATCCAATTAAATCCACTTTCCTTCATGCATCCAGCATATCTCCCAACCTTGGAAAGTGCATGTTTAAAATTCTTGTAACAGTAAGGATCTCTATTTCTCAAGGTTGAAGAGGCATCCTGCCATTTATGATGGCTACCTTCCAAAGCCAATTGCTGATGCTTGGAAATATGGCTGACATAGGTAGAGTTAACCTTTTCTTGAAGTTTCGTCATCTGCTGATTTTGGATGGGACATGCGAGTCTCTGTTGATGATAAGCAAGGAGACAACGAGGAAGTTGAGGTTCACTTCGAACCCAAAGGTTAGAGTACGAATAATTATGAGAAAAAGTTTGGAAGGATATTTCCCACTAATCATGATTACTAACAAAGGAAGAAAAATCCCGCAGTTGAACATCACCTAAGAATGGGGTAGGATTCAAATAGCGGTCCAAGGGACAAGCCAACTCATGTAAATAAAGCTCAGAAATCAAGTTCTGCTCAATAAAATCACTTTCCAGAAATGTCTTCCTTCTTTTACAGCCTTTAGTTTGAACCAAATTAACTGCTCAAATAAAAACACAGGGTAGGAGGAGGATGGTACTCTGGTACCCAACAATTCATGAGAAAGAGTATACAGCTGATCTTTTTCCACCTGCATGGATTTGAACTTTTTTAGCTCCTTCTGTATCTCTTCCCAACGGAGCTTCTTGAACATGAGTTCTTCTACCCATCTTTCCTTTAATTACCTGATGTTATTTCTATGTTTAGCAAGGGAAACATCCCTTCTTGGCACCTCTCCACATGACTCCTCCACTTCCTCACTTCTATTCTTAGGATTGAGAGCTCTTTTGTCAGCCTCTGGATTCCTTCATCTTCAGTATGATATTCATTATTAGAATCCAAATTGACAAAATTTTGAGGAAGTTGATTCCATACCTTATCATCTGATGTTCCAATTTGAACATCCTGTACTGCATGCATGGGTACTTCTGAAATAACTTTTGGGGGTGCTGGTTCTTGTGTAACAGCATCCCCTCTTTGAATTTATCCTACAGCAACTTCAACCATAGGTGCCTTTGAAACAACTTCTGGGGATGTTGGTTCTTGTGTAATAGCATCCTCTCCTTGGAGTTCTCCTACAATAACCTCAGCAACCAATTGTGAAGGTGTTGGTTCTTGTGTGGCAACCTCTTCCTAAATTTTGGTCTCCCCATATGCCTGATTGTCAGCAGCATCTTTGATAGGGAGATGCGAGGCCACTGGTTCTTGTGTAGCAGAGCCCTGCCCTTCTATTTCTTCATTTTGTTGGGGTTGTTCTTGAGCTACTTCCATGTCCTCTACAACATGGAGTTGTTATTCAAGAATTTCAGTGTCCGCCGAGGGCTGTGATTGCATTTGTTCATCCTCTCCTAAATCCAAATCAGGGATTATATCCATCTCTGGATTGATTTCTTCTTGCTTCCTAAGAATCTCCACAGGAATTTCTGGGGATGTTGGTTCTTGTGTGACAACATCCTGGTTAACTTCATCATTTCCCTATTGTTGGGATTCCATTTCTATTAATTCTGTGTCTTGGGATGGTTCAGGAGTCACAACATAGACTTCTTCGTTGAAATCAAGAATATTCTCAGGCTCTGGTTCTTCTGCCCCAATTTGGGTGGAAACTTCAACAAGAATATTTGGGGATGCTGGTTCTTCTGTATCAGCACCCTATTTATCTACTACTTCCCTTTGCTGAAGTTTCTCTTGGGAATATTCACCATCCTTCCAATCAGATTGTCCTTCTTCTGCTGGTTGTGACTATAATTATTCATTTTCCCCCTTTTCTATATCAGGAATCATTTCTGCATCCCTCACCTCCATCTTAGGTGCTTCTTGTCCTTGTTCTTCCATAACTGCTGGTACATGTTGGTGTGTCACAAAGGCACAAACTATGACTTTGGAGCTTGACTGGTTAAAGATTTCTCCACACACAGGGCAGACCACTCTTTCTTCCTCCTAACCATCCTCAGTAGGAGGTGATCCTTCTAATCGGTCTGTAGCTTCAACCAGTGTGTGTAGCTTCCTTTCTACCCGCTTCCTGCATGCTTCCTTCCAATTTTGTAGTTATTTTTGAAGTGGCTGTACTTATTCTTTTAATAGACCATTTTCATACAAAAGTCCCTCAATTTGAGGTTCTTCTGCAGTCGGTTCTTGTGGGGCATCATTTTCTTTGGGTCTCAGAATGGGGAATTCAATCTGTGCTTCTAGGGTTTCCCATCTTGCCCGTGATGCTTTAGCTGTTGTAACCAACCTGGTTCTTTTTCTTTTTATTGGTAGTGATTTCTATCTTTGTTCTTTTGATATCCTTCTTTTCTTTTGTGGTGCAGGAATCTCCATATTTGCAGCTGATGTGGAAGGGATATCTTCTATCTTAGCATTCTCCTGTTGTTCTTCAATTAGAGTTGCCCTCCATTCAGGGGAATATTCAATGGGAAATACCTTTGCGTTTCCTTCTGTTATTGTGGCTCTAACATCCTCATCTTCAGCTATCGCAGCATCCAATGCTGCTCTAGCTTCATCCTCTGTTTTCAAAGCTTCCATTTTATTTAATCTTTCCATAGTGTTTTCCCTTGCATTTTCCTCTAATTCCTCTGCTTGGTCATCTGACTGATCATCTGATCCAGTATCATCTTCCCCCCCAACTAAATTGGATGGACTCTGGTCCTCCTGTTTCTCTTGATCTCCCCCCAACTGTACATTGGCATGATCCTCTTGGATTTGAACAGTCCCCAAGAGTACAGGTACTTCTACTTCAGCCTCTATTGGAACGCCAGGAAAAAGGGCAAGTTCCTGGTTTATTTGAATTTGACCTGTGAATTGCTCCCATGCTTGGTTCCTTTGAGCTAAGGCCCTTAATATTATTAATTTGATTAGGTCGTGGTGGGTAAGGGAGGAGTTTGGATGCTTGGTTGTTCTAACAAACCCCGCCATATGGTGTAGGTCGTTAAATAGGTAAAATGGAATATTCAATAAGGCTCTATGGCATAGATGAAACAATAGAGGAAGTTCAAAATAATAGACAGTCTGATACCTACCTTCACAGGTGATATAATTTTTGAGGAATACTACTACTTGATCCCATGGCTGAGGCAGTGATTGTAATGCTATCCCTTGCCTTGACTGACAAATTTTTTCCCCCTCTATCAGAAAATCCTATACTGCAGCAACATTGGGGGTTCTTCAACCAAACCAGGCTCTTCCCACCTGAGGAAGGTCAGTGACTTCAGCCATTATTGCTTTAGAGACTTCTATATGTAACCCCCTAATTTATGAGTGGATTTCTGTAAGATTTAAGGAAAATTGTAGAGTTGTCTCTCGATGAAACCCATTTAGGTGTTGAAAGAATTCAGTCCAGCCCACAGCTTCAAAAATGGCGAAAACCTTAGTATTTTTTCTCAGTTCTCATGTATTTGGGGGTTCGTGCTGAGCTGTGATACCCATGTTTATTTGACTTCAAAATTCTTTATCAGTCCCAAAGATTGCAAGTCCCAACAATGGAGGTTAAAGCACAGAGTATGCATGAACAACTAAGAGTGGAGTTGGGTAAATTCAGAAATTTAAGAGCATGGAAATGTTTGGAAAATTTATCCCAAATTAGGAAAGGTGGTGGTTATCAGATAAGCTTAAATGGCCATTAAGTCATATGAGTGGACAGTTAGTAGTATGCGGGTGTAATAATGGGTGCAAAAAGGAAGGTATGATTAATGCAGTCAAATCTAGTGAACGCTTAATCAAGTAAATAATTAGAACCATACCTTTGTAAATATGCGATGAACGATGACCTTTGAGGATAGTGAAGCGTGTGAAGTGCAACCATTTAAATTTGACCATTATTGTAAGCATGCTGTAATGATTTTTTTCTCCCGGCGGACCAAAACCATCTTGTCAATCCTGCCGAAAACATAATGAATGCTGTGAGATAAGTCAGAATTGCCTGCAGCAGGAATTCTGGCCAGATCTGGAGGAGTCACGGACCAAAATTGCAAAGAGTTCTACCAATATTGGGGGATTTGTAGCCACAATCCATAGAAAAATCAACCATTTTGGTAGAGTCACAACCGTGAATCATAGAAAAATCAGCCAGTTTTGGTGGAGTCGCAGCCGCTGGAAAAGATAAAAATGGGCAAGAGTGAAACGGAGTCGCAGCTGTCGGAAAAGGTAGAAATGTACAAAATGGAAACGGAGTCGCAACTTCATAGGATGGAAAAAGGAATTAGGTTATGTTGTTGAAGTTGCGGATAATCTGAAAAATAGGCAAGGCTTTACGGTGTTGCAGCTGCGAGGAACGGGAAAAAGGTTGTTATTTTACGATGTTGCAGCTGCGTGGAACGGGAAAAAGGTTGTTATTTTATGGTGTTGTAGCTCCATCGAATGGGAAAAAGGGAGTTATTTTATAGTGTTGCAGCTGCAAGTAGACAAAAAAATAGACAAATATTTACGGTGTTGCAGCTGCAGGTAAATAGAAAAATAGGCAATTTTTATAGAAGTCGCAGCTGTGACTGACTGTTCACTGTTTATTTTAGGGAGTTTTCTTCTGAAGCAGGAAGTTACAAAAGGACATCACTGTTCATTAGGATCGATCATTATTATTGTTCCTCAGGTACATTCCTGCTTATATTCTTAAAAAAAATGGATCAAGCGCTAAGGAAAAATAAAAAATAATAGAAAATATATCAATTTATTTATGTACAAAAATTTATGTAGGAATCACAACAATTGTCTAAAGATTGACAGGGGTAGAAAAAGATTCATGCCCTTGTTCTAACTAGTATTCCAGATCAGCTGCAATCTGTGAAGTAAATGCGTCCTTCGAAATGGGCTTATGGTACAGTCGTAGCCTGTGACCATTAGCGAATAATGGTGCATGATTCTCATCAATGGTAACCAGGTGAACTATACCATTATCAAATACTCTATCTACCAGGTATGGGCCCAACCATATTGTGTGTAACTTACCCTTAAAGTCCCTTTTGAATCTTGAATCATATAATAATGCCCAGTATCCTTCACAGAAGACTTTATTTTTGATGAATCGGTCATGCCAATTGGATCTCTGTTGCTGAATTAATACTGTCTGATCCATAGCAGCTAAACATTTCTCATCAAGTTCATTCAATTGATTCAATCTAATCCTCTAGGCTTCAGTCACATCTAAGTTTACCTCCATAGCTGTCTTCAAGGTCTTGATTTCGAATTCAATGGGGAAGACAACACTTTCTCCATACACCAAGTCATAAGGAGAGAAACCTATAGTATTGCGCCAAGTAGTATGATATGCACACAATGCTTCCAGAAGTCTATCAGCCTAGTCTCTATGATGGCTCCTGACTATTTTGGTAAGGATGGCTTCAATAACTTTGTTAGTGATTTCCACCTGGCCATTGTCCTGGGGATGGTATGGTGAAGCTATCCGATGCTGAATATGGTACTTCCGTAGCAAAGCTTCAAATTGATGCAACACAAACTGAGGTCCTCCATCTGTAACCACTTCCTTGGGTACTCCAAAATAGGTAAATATTTCACCATATCAGAAATTGATTGCTGCCTGGTCATTGGCTTTCACCAAAGGCATAGCTTCTACCCATTTCGTCATGTAGTCGGTACAAACCAAATGTAGGATTTCTTCCTGGAATGAGGGTTGATAGGGCCAACAAAATATAAGGCCCATCTATCAAAAGGTTCAACCACCAATTGTGGTTAAAGAGGCATTTGATCCAATCTGTTAGGTTGGCCCATCCTCTAGCAGCTGTCACAAGACCGAACATATTTTTTTGCATCCCTGAAAAGTGTCGGCCAATAGTAGCCCATTCTCAGCACCTTATGACTTGTCCTCCTATCTGCAAAATGTTCCCCAAAAGGCTCGTCATGGCAGGCCTTCAGAATATGGAATATTTCATCTTCTCTTACACATCTTCTGATCTCAAGATTAGGGCCTGTGTAAAATAGATGACCATGTATCCAACAATACTTGGCACTTTGTCGAATTATTTTCCTCTTTTCTCTTTTTGACAAATGTGTCGGAAGCTTCCCTGCATCCAAGTAGTTAGCGACATCTGCATACCAAGGGGAATGAGCTAAAACTGCAAATAAGTGTTCATCTGGAAAAGAGTCCTCAACACGCAGATTATCATCACTGTTACTAAAATGAGATAAGAAATCAACAACAACATTTTGTTTTCCAGGTCTGTCTACAATAGTGATATCAAATTCCTGTAATAATAACAACCATCTAGTTACCCGAGTATTTGTAATAGGTTTATTCATTAGATACTTGATGGCTGAGTGGTCGGTGTGCACAAAGGTAGGATATCCACTGATGTAATGTCTGGATTTGTTAATGGAGTAAACAATTTCTAAAAGCTCCTTCTCGGTAACAGTATAATTAAGTTCAACAGGGGATAAGTTTTTACTAATATAATAAACTCCATAAGGTGCTTGACCATCCTGTTGTCCTAAAACTGCTCCAATGGTAGTATTAGAGGCATCTAAAGAAATGTGGAAAAGCAGGGCCCAATTGGGTACCCTTAGGATGGGAGCTGTAGACAGCTTCTCCTTAATTTTAACAAACATTGTCTAGCATGCCTCATTCCAAATAAATTGCACATCCTTCATTAATAATGAAAACAAAGGAGAGGCAAGTTTGGAAAAGTTTTCTATAAATCTTCTGTAATAACCAACATGCCCTAAGAAACTATGCACTTCTTTCTGAGTTCCAAGAGTAGGTATATTTTTTATTATCCTAATTTTAGAGGGGTCTACCTAGATGCCATCAATAGAGATAAAATTCTCCAACACTACCCCTTCACTCATCATCATATGACACTTTTGAGTGATCAAAGATAGTTGGGTCTACTCGCAGCGTGTTAAAGCCTTTTCCAAAATTTTCAATGCTTCTTCAAATTCCTTGCCATAAGGAGTAAAATCATCCATGAACATTTCCATACTATCATTAACCAATTTTGAAAAGATTCCAATCATAGCTCTTTGAAATGTGGTTGGTGCATTGCATAAGCCAAAGGTTAGTACCCTGTATGTAAAATTTCCCTAGGGACAAGTGCAGGTAGTTTTATCCTAGTCTTCAAGAGCAATATGGATTTGATTGTACCCTCTAAACCCATCCAGGAAGGAGAAAAAATTATTCCCAGATAAGGTGTCAAGTACTTGATCGATGAAAGGCAGGGGAAAGTGATTTTTCTGTGTTGCCTTGTTCATCTCTCTATAGTCCACACAAACTCTCCATTTACCATTCTTCTTGGGTACTATCACGAGTGGAGACACCCACGCTATCTGAGATGGGATATATAAATCCTGCTTCCAAGAGTTTTTGAATTTCTTCCTTCACTATGTCCCTAAGACTGGGATTCATTCTTTGTTGAGGCTGGCACACAGGTCGGGAGTCACTTTTGATATAAATGTCGTGGGTGAACAGATTAGAAGGGATTCCCTTCATGTCTATGTACTCTCAGGAAAATGTCCCCTTATGTTTTTTTAAGAGAGTGATTAGGCGTTCCTGCTCATCCAGAGCAAGACTAGGATTGATATTCAGGGTTTTTCCAGACTCTCACTCGATCGGAACAAAGTTTCAAATTTTTCAACACTGGAACTATGTGAGTATCACTGACTAATGTCTCCTCTGTGATATTTTCTTTTTCTTCTTCACCTAGAGTAGCATTCAGGATCTGATAAATTTTATTATTGACAGAAGTGGGTTCACTGATGAAATTATTAATGGCATCGTCATCAGTTTCATCTTTAAAAATCAAGGCCTTCCCTATCATTAATAATGGCTGAACTCCCTCCTCTTCCTCTAGCTCCATCCATAACGGAGTTTCTGCTTCTAGACTCGGCCGAGATGGAGGATAGAGAGTGAGGTTCTTTATCTCAGTTCCATCTAATATGGTCATAGACCCAGACTGACAACTGATGCAAGCATCAGCTGTAGCTAACCAGGGCCTTCCCAGGATCAGTGGGTGTCCTCCTAGCCGCGACTTAGGTTGTAAAACCAAGAAGTTAGCAGGATATTCCCATGAATCAACTAAGATAATGAGGTCATGCAAGATTCCTTCAGGTTTAATAGTGGATCTATCTGCAAGTTCTAAAATGGTATGAGTTGTCCTGATATTAGTGAGCCTAAGTTTCCTTACAGTTTCAATGGTCATGACCTTAATTGTTGAGCCTAAATATACCAGTATGTTGGGTATCTGTGTGCTCCCAATATTTATAGTGACAGTGGGGTTCCTAGGATCGTCGTATTTGGCCAAGAGTGTTTTTCCCATTATTAATTCAGATAATTTCCCTATGACATGAACAGTGGGAGGATCCCTAGGTTTTCTTCCTGGTTTCCTTGTACACAGATCCCGAACAGTTTTGACATAGATAGGTACATCATGAAGGGCTTGAAGGAGTGGAATTTTGACATAGAGATTTTTTAACTCTCCTAAGAGGTTAAATTGAGGTTGTCCCACTGCCTTCGGTAGTATTAATCTTTTAGGGTATGGTGGTTCCCTAATCAATTGTGTAGGTTGTGTGTTGATGAATGTGTCTTCTTTTGTTTCAGCGGGTATCTTCATAGGATGTTCAGTGTCCTCAATAATGGGGATCACTATATTGGATAAATACTGTTGGTTCATCTTTTCTTCAAGCACAGAGGATGGAACATCCTCAATGACCAAAGGCTCCACTACCCTCCCTAATCATAAGCGGATGTCATTGCAGGGAATTGGAGTAATGGAGTAAGCGGGCATGTTGGAAGTCTCAAACTGATGGACTGTTTTATTATTTGGGTTGGGGTTAGGTTGATCAGGAAGCTGCGGTTGTGTAGGCACATTGGGGACAACATTATTCTGGAGTTACAGCTGCGACTGCTGATACTGCTGATAAGGCTGAGGATATTATTAAGGAGGGTACAGTTGATGAGGAAACATTTGATGTGGAAGTTGTTGAGGAGGTTGGTTATGGGGAAACTAGTTCCTTGGATGGAAGTTCCTCCATCCAGGAGACCAAGAATTTTGTTAGTTTGGTGGCTGTGTCCAAGAGTTCCAGGAGTTAAAATTTTGCATTGGAGGTTGAGAGGGATACCATTGATGGTTAGAATAATATGAAGGTAATTGTGTCTTCATGTTTTGCATATTATTCCAATTATTCATG
This sequence comes from Pseudotsuga menziesii, assembly GCA_001517045.1. Classification (NCBI taxonomy): domain Eukaryota; kingdom Viridiplantae; phylum Streptophyta; class Pinopsida; order Pinales; family Pinaceae; genus Pseudotsuga; species Pseudotsuga menziesii. The sequence continues at coordinate 307,695 of LPNX010901265.1, forward strand.
TTATTTAAAAATGGAAACAAGTCTGGAGCCATACCTTGATTTCGAGGCTGCCAGGGATTTTTCTGTGCAATAAAGTAGGTTGGTTCCACATCTGGAGTTGATTCCTGTAGAACTACCTTCACTTGAGGTAGTGAAGGACATTCTTTTGTGTCATGGTTCAACTCACAAAGCTGACACAATTCTACCTTGTCGAGTGGTCACTCCTTTAGAGGATGGTTCTTCCTACATTTAGGGTAGAATATACCAAGTGTGAGATCTTCTATTGCCTGTATATGCTTTTCCCTCAGGAGATCTATTTCCAAGGAGATGGAGCTCATCATTTCTGTCTTGAAATTTTCGAGGAGATTTCCTGTTTTTGCTCGGGTGGCTCCTCCATTAGATGAATTTTGTGTTCTGTCGAAGACATCATGTTCTAATTTGTCCCGTTTGTTGTTTCTAGAAGATCCCATGGAATACCTTTTGCATAGTTCAATGATATTTTCAAAGGAATCCTTTGAGATATCCCCCTTTCCTAAAAATTTCAACATGTCTAGAAAGTCATCCCTAATCCCATGAAGTAGGATTATTTTGAGCACATTTAACCCCATATTAGTTTGTCCAGTTCTCTGCGCATTGTAGAAAATCCTTTCAACAAAATCTTCCAGACTTTCATCATCCCTTTGTATCATTTTAAACAGTTCTTCTCTATTATATTTGGTATTGCAATAATCCTGATATTTCTCTAGGAACAACTATTTCATCCCATCCCAAATGGTGACAGTTCCCCCACCCAAGCTCATGAACTAACATAACGCATTGTCCTTCATAGTAGCAGGAAAAAGTTTTAGCTTATGTGCATTGGTGGTGTAGTCATAGCTGCGATAGAGGATGTCAAAGTCAAAAATAAATTCATCCGAATCCTCTACTGCTTTTCCATAAAAATGAGGCAACACCGATGGCGATATATTTTTCATGGGATCTACCCCCTCTATATGTTGAATTGGGAACTGGAGTGTAGAAACCGTCCCTTCAGGTGGGGAGTTACCCTCGTGATACTTATTTTCACCCATTGCTTCTTTGTGATCTTCTGGATCACGTCTGTTTCTCATGTCATCTTCTGCTTTATCCTCTTTGCACTTCCACTGATCGTTAATTTTTTTATGGAACTGTTTCCACTCCTCTTCTATCACAACCTTCTCGTTAATGTGATATATCAAATCTCGGTCAGTTGATCCCGCAGTACTAACTCTATCTTCCTCCGCAGGGATACCCAAGGGTGTTGCAGCTTCTTTTGTGTTCTCCATTGTGGAAACTGATGCTACCACTCTAGGGGTAACTGGGCTTCTTCTAACAGGTGTTTCCTGATGGCGAGCCCCACTAGAAGAATTGGTACTATCAATCAGATCATCAATGAATGTCCTTCTTCCCAATGCTGGATTTCTCCCACGGCCTTGACCACCTGCAATGTTAGTATTCTATGGGGTTCTGGGATTTATAGGTATGTCACGCTGTATCCTTCTTGTATTCATGTAACCCAAAACATGCAAACTTAAAAACTGAAGAAAAACGAATAGATATAGATACTGGATACAACTACTACGGTGTATAATAATTATCTTTCCCCGACAACGATGCCAAAATGTTGGGCACCATATATGCAAGTTAATTAAAGCCAACATACAGAGTGTTCATATAAATTGTCAACCTAGGGAAGTGTTTTATTTCAAATATAATGTGCACTGTATATGCTTAAACACTAAGTAGCTGATACTGTAAATGAATTATCCTACTTTCCTGTTTATCCCAACTCATCCCAAGGTCAACTTAATCTAATTTACCTTCTTGAAAATGCAGAATCACAATTACCTACTTACAACCATTAATCTAGAAATGAGAGGTTCAAAAAATAAACATCTAGATTTACTTTTGCAAAAATTTAAATCCTAAATTACCCAGCCATCTGAAGATCCATCTCAACTATCTTAATTCAACTTAATCTAGGAATTCAAAGTGTAGGAATTAAGTTCCACAATTATAACTGTAAAGGGATGAACTAAAGATATCTAAAGAAAACAGCAGTTGAAAGAACTAGGGATGAACAAGGCTATTACATCTATCACACAGTTGCATACGAGAAAGTTAATCTACACAGTCGACTGTCACACCACACCACTGCAGTTTACAAGGAATGCAATTACTAGTCATTCAAAGGAACGCATAATAAATCGATAGCTGTTGCAGCTACTGTAAATAAATGAATTCATCGTAAGATTCACACCACACATCATAATAAATAAAATACCTAATTAACTCAGCAATCTCTATAGGAAGTCGGGCCCAGCCTTCACACAGAGATGCTAGAGTTGACACACGTTAAAACGCTGAGATTTGAAGAATCAAAATCCTTGTATTAAAATGGCGAGGTGAACACACAACCTTTGTCACATCTTATACAAATAAAATCAATTAATCTCCAACCCCTAGCTTGGAATAGTTCTAATTATTTATACAATTACAATCATAACTTCTACCCACTGATATTGGGGCAGCCATGAAGATCTCTGATCTTCAGGCTGCCACAATTATGATAAGCTGTTATAGCTGTGGCAAGATAGAAGAAGAAAATATAGGAAGGCTATTACTTGAGCCAACAATGACAATCATGATCAATCTAGAAGATACTCCGTTGATTGCAGCTACCCTTGAGCAGCAGCGCACTATTGCATCCCAATCTGTTGTAGCCTGTTACAGCCACCTTTGTACAGTTTGGATGGAATTGTAGCCTTTGACCACATTATTTGGGAAACGATGAAATAGATGGATATTATCTCAGTAATGAATGTCCATCCCCCTCTTGGCATGTTCAGCTTGCTACACCTGTATCCGTTACATCTCGAATTATCTTTATAAAACCACCATATGTTAGTATAATTCAAGATATAGAGCCCTGATTACAACAATCATAAGCATTAATAAGATAAGACAATAATTAACCATACATGTATGAATTGAGGGATCAAGTGAAGGAAAACATATGTTTGGTGTACATAATGGAGTAAGATGAGGCAAAAAGAGGTAGGTAAAGGTGGTCAAAAAGGGGTCATTTCTGGGCCCAACACCATCTTTCACAAAATTTCAATAATTTGATCTTTGTTGGAATTAGACATGTTGATCACATTCAAGGCCATCTAAGATAACCTTATAGCTTTCAAAGGGTCCAACATCACACATAGCTCTATTAAAACTTAATGTATTTGGGTGTGATTGAGAACCAAATTGAATTACTTGGTAACTGACAGGTCAACATATTTGTGTAACCATCCTAAGGAATATGAATCCTTATGCATGTTGTCTTGAAACATATTTGTTCAAACTAGGTTTCCACAACCAGATTATTTTGACTTACAGAGTCAATTATTGTCAATATTGACATCTTCACTTAAGCTATTATCTCCCACAACTATACCCTCATATTTTTCACTTGCTTGATTGGTCCAATTGTTTTTCCAAGTGATAGTGTCTCATCAAAGTTGAGAAGTATCAAGATCTTAATTGTCTTTTCTACTAATTTTTCCTACTAGGTTTCTATTGGTTTCTTCTTTTAATGTCAGAAACAATATTTTTTTTTCATTGTATCATATCTTCTTACAAGCTTCCCTAGAGAGTGATTATTATCTGTTAACTTCATTGAATGGGTCAACTTGTTGATATAAATCAAAACGCCTGTCAATATAGACCTTCAATTATGTATGAACATATTTTATCTTTCCAATCAAATTCTCTTCTCTTCCTAGCTGTTCATGAAATTGATAGACCTTCAATTATGTATGAACATATTTTATCTTTCCAATCAAATGCTCTTCTCTTCCTAGTTGTTCATGGTATTTATATCCATTTCTTTTTTATAGGCATCATCAAACATTCAAAGGCCAAATAGTTCAAGTTATTTTTCTATTCGGGTGTCGATTCCAATAGTATAATTCGGTGCAATATACTCTTACTCATCGAGAATTCCAATTTTATGATATATTGATGAACTTCTTACAAAGAACACAAGAAGCAATCAAACATGCACATCAATTTGAAACTAACTACACTGCAACCTCTAATATAAATTTCTAATTGCAATGAAATAATGACAATATCAAATACTAATATGCTCACCTGTTACTCACTATAAACATCCCCTTAGGTTGGGTATCGATAACATTATTGAGAGGGCAGTATCTTTCTCCTGTTTCTTGATCATGAACCATAGAATATCTGTGACTAAATATCCCCCTATAAAATAAAGGGCTCTTCCATGTTGTCTTCAAATTGCTTGGTACTTGGACCCAGGCCACAAGACATCCCTTCATGCCACTTGGAATTGTCCTGATAGAATCCATCTACCTGCATCTCTACTAGATTCCCATCTGCTACTATTGCCCCATCTTGCTAAAAGGGATTACAGATTTTCGGCTCCTAGCAAACAAGAATTTTCTTTTCATCAAAGGCATATCATGCCTCTTCAACCAAATCCATCCATTTCTCTGAGTGTGCATATCTATTTTTTATGCACACCCGAGTCTTTATCTCTTCCATTTTGAAATGAAACCATATAATATTTTCTCAAAGCCCCATTTCCTCCTCGTTGCCCCCAATTTTGGATAGGGAAGTTGTCGAGGATTTCGAAGGCCTTGGAGGAATTTTTGGTCTTGATGGGGGTATCCTGAATCCATTAAGAAATTCCTGTGATGGTTTTAAACATTGTTGGGAAATTCTGTAAGAAATTCATTTGTGGAAATTGTTTCATATATAAGCAGGGTGGGTAGCAGAATATAACCTCATGGATGAATTAATACTCTGAATAAGAAAAAAAAGAACCATCTGATGAACTATGCCCATAAAACCTTGATTTCAAAAAATCCAACTGAATTTGGGTCCAGGGAAATGATTGCAGGAAAAATCATCCACATAAAATCATGTTTCAAGAATTGAAAACCAAAATCATGGCCATAAAACCTCGTAGTGAAATCAGGGCTACAAACCCTTACAAAATAATTCCCATAAAACCTTGACGCCAACAAGTCCAATTAAATTTGGTGAGGACACATTGCAAAGCATCGAGGAGAGCGAAAGAAAAAAGTTTGGATGTTATATATTTTCGGGTGTAAAAGGGAAAATCGTTCTCTTTTTGGGGAAATAAAAAACTTTCCAAAACATTACAAAGGATAAAAATAATTTCTTTGAACATTGGTAGTAGAGAAGCATTTAAATATACACATCCATCAAGGTCAAACAAATAAAAATGTAATTTTTAATAGTTTACAATAATTTCCCATATTATAGTGCATTATTAATGTCATATTGTGCATTCAAAATGTAGTAGTGCCATGTCTTTAATGTCAAAAAACAAGTATACAAGATCAACTCTCTCAATAATAGGTTTATAAAATTGACAACTTGTAAGCATGGGCCTCTAAGATTACAGAGATAGTCGTATCAGAAATGCTATAAGGGAAAGAGGTTAACAATGTACAAGGCCACCTTTTTAAGACAAATATTACTATATGTTGCATAGATTGTCAAAAATAGAACTAAACAAGTTCAATGGCTCCAACCCAACCAGATGGATTACCCAAATGGAACATCATTTTCTCCTCCAAGGTATTAATGATAATTAGTTGAAACTCAAAGTGGATATGTTATACTTGGATCGAGAGAATTGGCATGGTGGAAATGGCATAAGAAGAATTACAAGGAATACATTGCCCAGAGCCAATTTGTGAATGCCATCTCATTATATGTTGGATGGAAAGTATTTGTAGAGGAAATATAATATAATATTAATGGATTTGTATATGTGGAGGAAATGTAATATCATATTGATGAATCATTTTCCTTTACCTTACGTGAAACTTTGGGAATGGTTGTTGAACTTAAGCATACATGGAGATTATATAATCATGGATCATATATTAGATATGCTTGTGGACAATGCATGCCATATTTGGAGGTGGAATGTTTCCTTTTCCATGGTTTGAGGAGAACATGTGAAAGTAATTTGTAGAAGTTTTTATAAAGTATTGAATAGAATTTATGTGGATATCAATTAGAGGGATTTTCAGCTATTTTGTTGACATTTCTTAATGGTTAAGTAACAATGGAAGGGGATTTTGGATGCATCCATCTGGTCCGTGCCCATTGTTTTAGTATTGTACAAACCATTCTTTCACCTCTATGATCGTTGTTGTGATTAGGAAATAAAATGAATTCAATATTTAGTGAAATACTAGAATAAGGACATTATGAGCCTATAAACAGGATCAAAAGGTCGTTAATATGTATTTCCAAGAGTTTATATTTATAAAAGGTGGCAATTTTAAAAGGTGAAGGGAAATATATCTTAAAATGGGTGTAGTGTGTTAATGCCCTTTATTTGTTTAGTAAAGTTTTGGTGGTTGAATGGAGAGTAGAGAGGTCCTTTAGGACATAGTATGGAGGATATATTGGCATGTACGGTTAAAGTGACTTCTTATTCAAAGAGGGGAGGGAAATAAATAATGTAAAGTGTGAGTCCATGGAATTGAATATGTGACATATGAAGGGAGAAGGAAATAAAAAATGTAAATATATAATCAATGGATTTCAACCTCTGGCCTATGGAAGGAAAATCAAAATCGAAATCATCAAATGTGTGTTAATTGATTTGGACCTATGGCCTCTCAGCAAAAGTGTCCAAACCTAAAAAAATAACAAAATGGATATTCCATGGGAACTGAACCTCTGACATCTTAGTCGTGAAAATAGAAAAGAGGATGTACAAATGTTTATGGGGTTGAACATGTGGGATCTTAGTGAAGGATGCAAAACTCAAAAATACGTGTTTAATGGTAACAATAAAAATGTAATAACATATGTCTAATATATGGATCTCATTCATGCACAAGTATTTTTCTCTGAAGGTATTTTGGATCCAAAATGGATATCTGTCATTCATTATGATCCAAGATTAAGACATGTTTTCAAAGATGCTTCAATCAATATTGAGAAAACCAATGATGCCCAACCAAATATAGTTGAGGGAGAACAAATTGGCATCCATGATGATGTTCAAGTTGAAGAAGATCTAGTAGAATAATGTGAATATTATAATGATGACAATATTCCTTTAGCAATATGGAGAAGCAGGGTCATAGGTGCATCCTCAGAAGATGCTATCATGGAGGAAGATGATATTATGGAGGAAGATAATATGGATGATATAAAAAAAAATGATGAAAATAGATCTGGTGACATTCATGTAACCGATCTGGAAACAAATTTTATTGATACAGAATATGATGAAAGTAAAGATGAGGATGATTACAATACCACATTAGTAGGATGGTGTAGCAAGAATAATATTAGGTACTTGCAAGAACATATGAACATTGACAAGGAAAAATTGGAAGACCTAGATGCGGATTAGAATGTGAATGAAGACTTCTAAATTTACAGTCGTATATGTAATTCATATTTAAATAATAATGGTTTTTATGTCCCATTTTAAAATGCTTCATTATTATTTGGCTACAATAATCATTCAATTACTATGTTTAGATCTCATAATCTAAATTAATGTGTTGATTCTTGTCTCTATACTCGTTACCTAGTGCAATGTCCTTAAAATGTTTATAAGTTAATATGACTTGGTAGCCAAAAATAAAAAGAATTAGTTGGATAATATTTATTGTGGTCAGTTTCATCTATTGGTTGATAATGGTTAGAAGTGATATGAATTTATTCGTTGAGAATTAAAAAATGTTATATATGTATATTGTAAAAGTTGTCATATGCATGTACATACAAATATAACTTGTACAGTTGAAGGAATTGGTTAACACAAATGTACGCAAACTACACTATAGCAAAAACCTTTGATTAGTTTATCTATAAGCTCACCTTTAAAACAAATATGATTCACTTAAACATATATATAATCCATGTAGTATTCATATATATGTTCAAATGGGATTTCAATTAGATTATGTGATTCACAACTAACCTCCAAATCAAAATACTTTTGATTAACTATAATAGGAAATGAAAAGTAAGATGCCAAATCAAGGAAACATCATATTTTGATTTTGTTACCACCTTTGTTCATCAAATCATCTTTTTTCCACTTTAGCAAGATATTTATATAATGTGCCTATTTTTTCACCTAGACATGAATCTAGCACAAGTAGAATTTAAATGTAATTTATTTGGGATGTTAAAGTGGACGTAATTTGTGTCCATTTTAGCATCATGATGATATCAACCACCTAGTTTTGCACCTGTACAACCTAGCATAAGGAGAACATAAATGTAATTGATTTGGGGTGCTAAAGTGGAAACAATAAATGTAATTGATTTGATGATAATGGAATTCACAATTATGTCATTACATGATAATGATGATAACAATGTTGTTGTTGATGATGACAATTGTTAACCCAAAAAATCTGTCACTCAGCTCTCCATGACCTACACCACCCAAGGACACCATTTCACGACCCTCCATTAGAACCCCACACCCTCAAAAAGGATTAAGGATGAAGAAAAGGGCTTAAAAACCCCAAAAAGGAGCCTAAAATACTCTCCTAGGAGATAAATCCCCCCAAAAGGGGTTAAAACCCTAAAAGGAGCTAAAATTAGGGTAGAAGGGGCTAAAATCACAAAAAAGGGGCTAAATCCTAGACGAAGGGCTTAGAACTCTAAAACCCCAAAAAAACTATAAAATGAGGGTGGGGGTCACTCTCAAACACACACCTCTCTTGCATACGGTTATGTTGCCCGTGGATGCCTTGAGACACCTTTTCCTCTCAAACCACCCACATCCCTCTCTCCTCCATCCATTCTCCCCATTGAGCCATAGCTCCTCATCCATTGTTGAGTGAGATAGGGAGGTGCTTCCTTCCAGCCAGGGCATGGTGACCCATTCCACCCAAAGAGAAGGTATAGCTTGCCATTTTATGTATTTGCTTAGTAATTTATTTTCTTTCTAATCCATGGTTTATTTGCAGGTTTATTGCCTAAGTTGTTTTGCAGGTAGCTGGAGCTAAACCCTAATAGTGTTTGCAGAGGGGTTTCCAGCCATTTCTCTTCTTTCTGTTCTTTATTTTATTTCTGTCCATTCCACTTTCTTTTTGGCATTTTCACATGCAGGAAACTACCCTTCTATCCTATAGACAAAAGGGAGCCATTCCTGCCCCTGTATCAAGGAGAAATACCTTCTACAGAATTGGCGACCGTACCAAGTTGATCCCATAGGATCCCTGGTCCAGATTTTTAAAATTTCAAGTTTTTTTCCATTTATTCCCTAGTTTTTAAAATTTCCTATCAGATCTAAGTTAAATATAGTTTATTTCCTATTTTTATTGTTGTCGAATCCTCTGCAAGGAAAATCTGAGTCTGTTTGGCCACTGAACAGGTTACTGTCGGCCGGATCTGACTCAGGATCAGAAAAACCCCAAATCCAGGGCAGGTTGCACTTATTAGACTTGAACAGGGGATGAGGCCACTCTTTTTGGCCTAACAGGTGTAACCAGGTCGCCCTTAAACCCCCGAAAAATGCGACTTCACTCAGAAACATAGATTGCTTCTGTCTATGAAATTTGTGCGACCCCCTCGCATGTTTCTGAAAAAAATTTGCGACCCCCTTGCCAAATTTGATCAGAAATGTGCGATCTGTCAATCAGAGGTTAAATTTCAGTTTAATAGGGACTGTCAGTGCAGCTCAGCAACCTCTTTCCAACTCGTTAGTTCAATTTTAGTTTATGTTACAATTTACTGCAATTTCCTGTACAAACAATGTGTAAATTACAAACAAATTTTAATTGGCTTAATGAATGTAGCTTAACTAAAATCGACAATAAAATTAACAGTCTTGCTTACCCTTCCTCCCCTACCCAGTCATCACCCTCTAGGGTATTCTAGGATACGACGAAGGGCAAGCTCATATAGTCCTAGGCCCTTCATTGAATATTGTTCTAAACCATTAAAACTGGATGACCTGGAAGGTAGAGGGGGTAGAGAAGGAGGGATTCTCACAGTGCTAAGCGTCCTCCCTATTGACCAACCTTGCATCCGGGAGGTGACCTATGGATATATGGATGGGCTTAGTCCCATTGTGTTGAGATCCCAATACCTTCTCTTGGTTGAAGAGGAATATCAGTGTGAGGTAGTCATCTAGTTAGGCCATAAACATTCAGGGTTAAAAACTGTATCTGTTTACAATTTTCTGATTATTTATTGCATGCACAACAATGATATGAACTCTGCCACAATATGATGAATTCATAAACCATTTGCAGCCACCTAATACCAGAAAGATAGAAAAAAAAATACACCATACCAAGTAATCAACCCAACTCAGTTCATGACGCTGAGAGAGCCTTAAAATTTATCAATTTACACTAAGTTCAAACAATCTGCAGTATTTGAGGACATAAGTCCTTGACTGCTTCAACCATGGGAAGTACTTGGGCCCTGCCTAGAAACTCATTATTAGGAGTACCATGAGAACCCCAAAGTAGTTGGCCGTTGAGAGGAATTTCCAAGCAAAATGGGCAACGACCCCCACCGATTGAGTAGAAACGCCCGTGAGGAAAAAGCCAAGCGCTATCTTCTGGAAGTCTTGGTGGTCGAGTGACCACCTACAGCCAATAGGAAGCCATTGAAACTGGGGTCCAAATGTCAATCCCACCAGTTTGATAAACATTTAACACAATTGATCCCCCACGCTCTTTCGCACGCCTAATAGGTGACCCACCACCATTCGGGACATTGAAATGACACCGTCAAGCCTATTCTCGATGACCTTATACACCATCAAAAGGCCACACAGCCTCTAATTTAGATTCAGACCCATATCAGTCTGAACTAGACCTCCACACAGCACCATCAAGCCCCATGGATGGTGCAAATCCGGATCCATTTTTCAGCATAACCATAGCAAGTGGACCCATGTCCACCCCACAACCTATCACCAACAACCCTGCAAGTGGCCCAAGCACAGTCATGCAAACTGTCATCAGTCAACTGCCACCACCCATAGTGACCAGCCAAGCTGGCCCACTTGCAACACACAGGGGCAATGGCCCTTCCACACACACTGCCCCTCCTGCCACATAGGGGGGCAGTGGACCATCCACTTACATTGCCCCTACTTTCATACATGGGGGAAATGTCCCCTCCACCCACACTGTCCCTCCCACCACAATTGGGGGCATTGGCCCATCTACAATGGCACAACCAATACCACCAGTTATGCAGGTACATTATGCACCTACAAACCCCACCACCATCCCTTCCCCATATCACATCAACCTGTGGTCCAATCTACCTTTCATGGCTCATCTTAACTTTCCTGATTTGGCTCAATTGACAAACGACCCCATTCTCCATCAAGCTTTTTGGCCTCCAATGCCAAATAAGCTACCATCATACATCCCCAAGTTTGAAGGCAAGGCAGGGGAATGTCCCCAAAACCATATTATGACATTCCATCTATGGTGCTCGTCCAACATCATCGTAGAGGATTCCATCAGGATGAGGCTATGCCAATGCACCCTTACAGGTGCTGCAGCCAAATGGTACATTGAGCTACCGCAGGCCAAATATCCAGATTTCAACTCCTTAGCTTTCATGTTCCTACAGTATTTCCAACTCCCTGTCAGATATGACGAAGGGGTGGAGATCTTGTTATCCTGTCGCCAAAGTAGAGTGACACATATAACTGACCACATCCATGAGTGGCGCCAATGTTGTAGCTGATGTAAAATCCAACTTGACGACATGATATTCTTGGATTGGTTCCTCAAGACCTTGTTCCCACCCATAGCAAAGGACGTCACATCCGAATGTCCTCAATCTAAAGAGGATGCCATACTAAAATCCCAATAGTTTGACCTTATATATGCCCAGTTTGGATATCTGTACACGATCATTCTAGACGCCCCCCATCCAAACACCTCCTACCGGGATGCACTAGGGGCATCCCATGCTATGGATGACATCATAGGGTCGGTCTCCCAACAGCCACAACACCGTCTAACACCACCTGTCGTTACACCACAACCAAGAAACACTGCTAGTGTTGCTTACCAAAACCAAGCTCTAGACTACGCAAGAATGATGTCCCAGTCTGGAGCAACAACTTCCTATGCACAACCTGCACCACCGCAACACGCTCAGGCCATGGCTTGGCCAACACAGCAGTATGTGGGGAAAGTGCCCACATTTGTGGCACCATCACCCCCACAAATCTACTACACACCACCAGTATAAGTAGTTCAAGCCCCCGCCCCTGCTCCACCCACTCCGTTGGGACAAGTGTTCGCACAACAAAACTGTCCCAACCATCCTACCCCCAACAATCAACAAGGGCAAGCTAGAAATAATCAGCCTCGAAACCAAGCCAATAACCAACTGTAGGGAGGCAGTCAACAACCAAACCCTCCCAACAATGCCGCATCAAATCGACCCGCCCAAAACCCCCCAAGACAGAATGCACCAAGACGCAATGCCCCATTGTGCACAAACCAACCATGCACACTCTGTGATGTTTATGGGCACTACACATTCGAGTGTCCCCTCATGGGTCGTGCTAAGCAGGACATTTAGAATGAAGTTCAACATGCTGCCAACCCTATAAATCAAGCCCAACCAAACCCAGCACCACAAGGACCTCCTCCTATGGTGCTTCAAAACCCACTACCAGTCTAAGGATTGGTGGCAACCACACCCCCTCTCCAACCCAATCCCAATGCTCCGGGGGCACCTTCCACGACAAAAATAGGTGTTCAGCACCTGCTAGCCATGACGACTGAAGGGGTCAATTTACAAAATAGATGAAATCAGTACGGTACCACCACCAAACCTGCTGACACATCAGCGGCATCTACGTCCAAGTCGGTCAACGCACCTCTTCAATTACCCCCTTTCCCCCGCCCCCCCATACAACGAGTGGCCAACAACGCCACGGCTAGAGTTGCTGTCAGCTATAGCATTATGGATGATTTGGCCCAAACACCAATGGCCATGTCCGCTCTGGAGGTACTCAAAACGTGAACAACGTAGTGAAAAGCGTTACTAGCCACCCCTTGCATCGTAGACCCCTCCGAGTCCAAGTTGATCACATTTGACATGGAGAATGGAGAACCACGCATGCCATCGACCATCTCCTTCCAAATCCCAGTATCTATCCGAAACTTGGTTGTGCACCGGTGCATAGTAGATGAGGGGGCATCTACGTGCGTTATGTCTACACTAATTTGGCAGAAACTGGGATCACCAATTCTGCAGCCATCCTCCACAACTCTGTGGGATTATGATGGCCATCCCACTAAAGCCCAAGGAATCCTCCTCCATGTCCCCATCACATTAGCTGGGAAGACAGTGCTGATCGACATAGAGGTCGTCAATGCTCAATTAGACTATAACCTTCTCCTCGGAATAAGTTATATGTACACCATGAGAGTGGTCGCATCAACTATATTCTGTCTCATGATGTTCCCCCACGAAGGGAAGATTGTGACGGTTGATCAACTCACTTATCATGATCTGCAAGGGTTAACGACACCCGCCAACGTTATCCCTACCATCACCACCATTGAGCCACAAGGGACGACTACACACACTAATGTTGTCCCTGCAACCAACACTATGGTTGACAACACAACCGCCTACCCATTATTAAATGTGGGCCCGGGTTATTTGTCGATCCCACCATGATGGCTCCTTTCCCCTCAATGTCACCACCACCGACACAAAATGAGACTGTGGACTTGCGCATGGTCTCATCCAACACCGTTGCACCCAAACAAAAACCGCATCAGCAACCCCAACCATAACCACAATATCGTCTGCAGCCGCAACACCAACAGTATCCACAATAACACCCGCAGCAGCAACATTTCACGCAGTCGCAACCACAACCACACCCCCACATGCAACCTTCATGGAGTTATCTGGGCTCATCTCCAATCCATACGATTCCATTCCTCTTCCCCCCACCTGGTGTCATGAGCAAGCCAATAATGGCCACCCTCAACTTGCCCAACTTTACATTGGGCATTTCGGTGTGGTATCTTGATCCACCAGCTTAAGCAGCAATTCCCTAGGTAATATTAACACCTGTGTATCCCATTACGGTCGCGTCCCATCCCCCACCCGGTCCGCAAAAACCAACCACCGCACCCGCACTGCCCCACCCGAAAAGGGCCATGGGAAAGAACGCCAAAGCCACCGTAGAACCTCAGCAGATCCCACCTTTCCCTGTCTGCGAGCAACATGGACATCCAAATCAGAGTTTACCTGAAATCCTAATGATCCATGCACATTTAGATGCCATGGATACAAACAAAAACATCCCCGTGGTTGAACTCCCAACCACGCTGATAGTCAAAAACAAGGCATTGAGAACAAACCATGCTTGCACACTTTACGGTTTGTATGGACATTACTCTCACCATTGCCAAGACTTGCCTGAATTTCAAATGGCTCTAGCTAACCTCCGTCAACATTCCCTTGAGTCTGAGATCACCTTGATCAAAGAAGTCCACCCCCCACCGCCTTCTTCAGACACCATGTCCATCTACATGATGTCCAGTTCTGTAGACCTTCTTGTCTCCACCATCACCGACAGTCCATCAGACCCATCTCTTCCGTTGTTTCCCCAGCCACCGCTGTAACCTCAGTCACAACCTCAACCTCAGTTACTAAGGAAATAGTGGGGTTCATTCCCGATCAACATTTTCCTTTTCCTTTTCCTTTTCCCTTTCCTTTTCCTACCATCCAGGATCGTGAGTAAGTCTATCTTAGCAATCTGTAATCTACAGGATTTCACACTGGGAGATCCTGTGTGGTACCTTGAACCACCTACCATCCCTCTAACGCCCCAGGATTTGTTGACTCATGTCCATCCAATTGAGAGGATGCTACACCTACCTCTAGGTCCATCAAAGACTCCTCCTGTCTCCAGGCCTGCCCCTCTTCCTCCAACAGAGACTAGAGGTAAGGCCACAAAAACCTCAACCAATACCATTTACATGATCACTAGCACCAGTTGCCCTTCCATCTCGTCGGCTGTGGAAGATCCACTTGATCTATCTCGGCACCACTTACGTGATGACAAAGATATATGTAAGACCGCCTTCGGTTTTACCCCATTCCCTTTAAACCACAGTGTGGAATCGGTTCTTCCCATAAAAGACCATATTTCGTCATCCCGCATTGCCAATGACCTTCGTCTTAGTAAGGGGGCATACCTCTTTGCTAACTCAGATGGTTGACTCTTGAAGAAGCCACACAACGAGCTCCACCTCAAGAGAGTCTATGCCTGATATAACCACTATGAGTCCCTTATAGCTTAGTTTTTCCCCTTTCTTGTTTTTCAACATTTTTTTTCACCACAAGTCAGGGGTAGCACCATTAGCTGCCAATCCAAAGTCACTTGGAATCGGTTCGAGACACCTCTCACACCTTCGGGCTCAAATTTACACCTCTTTATGAGACCATCATCGCATGTTTAATAAATTAATTTTGGGACCATTTCCCATAAGTCACCCCAATTTATGAGCCATGACATGATGATGCAAGTGTTTGCGGACCTGTACTTGTATCACTCTTCCCTACCACTACTCATGCAGGTTTTTAGGCCACCGCCCATTAAGGGTTACCATGTTTTTAGTTTTGTTTTGTATTTTAACACATAGTTGTCTTTTCTATCCACCGCACCTCACGCGGACCTCTGGAGCACTGTCCACAAAATGATTTATTTTTCTTGCATGTATTTGGCATAGAACAGCCCTCGGACTTGCACTCACATCACATGTAGTCAAGTCTGTCCATCGCAACACACACACACGCTCTCCTGACCTCTGTCTGAGAGCCACCTCGGTTTGCATGCCTCTGCCACACCGACTCGCGAGCCTCTGCTGCAATGTATCCCATGCATGTATTGATATGTTTGAGAGCCTTCTGCTTCATCCATACTATGTAGATGATCTTTGGACCACTGTCCACCGTTCTGACATGGGGCACCACCTGTGCCACTGCAATCAGTTGACCATACTGGAGTTTTGTTTAGGTTCTTTTCTGACTCCTAAAAATAATGAAAAGATAGTCGAGCACAGCTGCTTCCTTTCCCGCTCGCTAAAGTATAGGAAAGGGTGTCTACATCATCTCGTTTACCTCCTTTTGCGGACCATGTAGACCATTAAATGAAAAGGACCACCTTGGTGTATTCAATCCAAGACCGTTCCCCTCTGCACACTTTTATGCTTTCTCGGGTAGAGGGGCCGCACTTTACGAAAAATCTCACCACGGGCTGTCGTTAAGCTCTTTTCCAACCTTGTCATCAAGAGAAGATTGCTGAGCAAACTTGGTTTTGTTCATGCTCGTAAAAGTATCTGAATGACCATTGAGTCAGTATAGGTTTAACCTTTTCTGACCTGATTAGACTACCAACGGTAAAGAAGTCTATCATCCCCTATAGGATGGGCAAGCTCTCCTATGTATAATTTTATCCTTTTTCGAGCACAAGATACTACCAACAAAAAATTTCCCCCACTGGAGTCTTCTTTGTGCTTTCAGACTCTCTAAAATTGAAAGCATCATCGAGCATTTACTTTCTCGGGCTCGCAAAAAATCCACGAGATTGTACCATAACGGTGTCCCTAGACACCATCCCACAGAAAACACTTTGGCAGCATTCCCCCTTTGGGTCACCTTTGTTCAGAGTACTCTGCAATGTGTCTTCCTTGGATCCCATCAATATCAAAAGCGTCTACCTCCTCCAAGTATTTCCCATTTGCAGTGACATTCCTGGTATTACAGCTATGATCCCATTCCCATGAGTCAAGTTTCATTTGCTACCTAGTCTGCCCTGCCGTCATACTCTAAACAAAGGAATTTTGAGTCTACCATACTCTCCCTGCCCCTATTCAATTCTTTCCCTTCCCCTCCCCCCCCACATTCAGTGGGTTAGTCTGCAGATTGTCTCACACCTTTCATTATCTCCCTCGTGCTCCTGGTCAAGGAAACAACATTGCCTTGACTAGGGGCAGGTCTCCCTCTGTCGATGACAATACATATATTCCAGAGGATAGACCCAGAGATCTCTATATCCTGGTTTCATTAACCTCATTGATGAGTTCCTTGGACCACTTGAGAGGAATCCTTAGTGCCTCTCAGGATGTTTGTTTCTCACATGCTCGACTCCAACTACATCATTGCACCATTGAGATTTGTACAGGGTTTGGTCCGCACAATACTTGGTCGAAGACCCTGGATGTCACCTGACTATAGCATGTTGATGAGTCTATTCAAGGGACCTAAATAGGTTATATCCCTTGTGATTTCTGAGTTGCGTTGGAGATAGTGTTCAGAATCCCCAGTAGTGCTTCTATATAGATTTATGATTGATGCAACATACTTGTACCACAGAGACTTTGACTCTCAATCAGCGAGTCCATACAACTATGTACCGTTCCAGATCCAGCACACTGTCAATCATGAAGATATAGCATTCCATGACAATGTCATGGGTCCAATGTACCAAATCAGCATTGTATTCAGCCTCACATCGAGGCAACCATCATTGTATCATCAATTGTATATGATCGGCTCTTGTATTTTAGAGCATAGATCAAATTATTCTTTTGACATTGTCATGAGCATGGGGATGCCCACCTCATCCATATACATGTCACACATTATTTGTATCTCACCCATTGATGGGAACCATATTAATACAAAAACCAAAAGCCACCATGCCCCAGCCCCTGGAAGCACCACCTCTCCGCAGCAAAATCCTATGATGTTCGTCGGCCATACGATGAGCTCCTACCCTCACACATCAGGGGGAAATCTATTAACCCAAAAAATCCCTCACTCAGCTCTCCATGACCTACACCACCCAAGGACACCATTTCACGACCCTCCATTAGACCCCCACACCCTCAAAAAGGCTTAAGGATGAAGAAAAGGGCTTAAAAACCCCAAAAAGGAGTCTAAAATACTCTCCTAGGAGCTAAAGCCCCCCAAAAGGGGCTAAAACCATAAAAGGAGCTAAAATTAGGGTGGAAGGGGATAAAAGCCCAAAAAAAGGGCTAAAGCCCGGACCAAGGGCTTAAAACCCTAAAACCCCAAAAAATATATAAAAGGAGGGTGGGGGGTCACTCTCAAAAACACACCTCTCTTGCATATTGTTATGTTTCCCGTGGATTCCTTGAGACACCTTTGCCTCTCAAGCCACCCACATCCCTCTCTCCTCCATCCATTCTCCCCATTGAGCCATATCTCCTCATCCATTTTTGAGTGAGATAGGGAGGTGCTTCCTTCCAGCCAGGGCATGGTGGCCCATTCCACCCAAAGAGAAGGTATAGCTTGTCATTTTCTGTATTTGCTTAGTAATTTCTTTGCTTTCTAATCCATGGTTTATTTGCAGGTTTATTGCCTAACTTGTTTTGCAGGTAGCCGGAGCTAAACCCTAACAATGTTTGCAAAGGGGTTTCCAGCCATTTCTCTTCTTTCTGTTCTTTATTTTATTTCCGTCCATTTCGCTTTCTTTTCGTCATTTTCACACGCAAGAACCTACCCTTCTGTCCTATAGACAGAAGGGAGCCATTCCTGCCCCTGTAGCAAGGAGAAATCCCTGCTACAACAATGACAATGACAATGATGATGATGATGATGAGATGAATGATGATGAAAAGATGGCAATGGCAATGAAGTTGACAATGATGTGATTATATGGTGATGGTGATGATTATAGTAATGATGACAATGACAATTACGATGACAATGAGAATGACATGAGAAATGATGATGATGATGATGATCCTTATAAGAAAGTGTTGTTATAGGTAAAAAAACCTAGTTTCACTACAAGCTCCAAGATTAAAATGTGCTCAATCATAGTTATAAGTTATGCATGCTTAAAATTGTAACTGTATCCCACTTGTTATGCATGCTTTAAATGGTAAACATATCCCATATGCTTTAAATGATGACGATGATGAATTAGATGACAATGATAGTGATGATGTTTTTTATGATGAAGATGATGGAAATGATGATGATGATGATGATCATCATCATCATCTTTGCCATTGTCACCATGATTATCACAATAGTCATGAGAATCGGCATAATCAGCATTCATGTCATCATCATCACTATTGTCCTTGACATCATCATCATCACCATTGTCCTTGGCATCATCATCATCATGATTATTGGCATTTTCATTAGTTATTCATCATTACCTTTGGAATAAGAAATAACATCTACCCAAAATATGTGATTAGTGGAAAAGGGTCATGGAGGACACATACAATTTATGCATGACAAATAAAAACTTATTTTTTAAGATGATAAACATCATCATTCTCATTGTATTCATCGTCATTGTCATTTTCATCACCACCATCATCATCATTCATTTCGTTGCCATCATAATCATTTCCAGTGTCATAATTTTCATTATCCTCATCATCATCATTGTCATCATTATCCTCATTATCAACAACATTATCATCATCATCGTAACCATCCTCAATATCATAATCATTATCCGTGTTGTTATGTTCAACATCTGGGTGTAAAACTGGATGCAAAAGTGGATAAAAACATGGATGAAAAAAAGGATGCAAACATGGATGCAACAAAAGTAGGCGCAAAAGTGGGCGCATAATAGGCTACACCAAAAATGGATGCAAACGTGGATGCAAAAAATGATGCAAACGTGGAAGCAAAACATGATGAAAAAAGTGGCACAAAATTGGATACAACCATGGATGTAACATTGGATACAAAATTGGATGCGAAAGTGGATGCAACAAAAGTAGATGCAAAAGTAGTTGTAACACCCAATGCAAAACACGATGCAAAAGTGGATGCAAAAATGGATGCATAAAGGGATGCAATAACTGATGTAAAATTGGATACAAAAAAAAGATGCAAACTTGGATGCAAAAGTTGAAGCAAAAGTGGGTGTAAAAGTAGGCGCAAAAATGGGTGTGAATTGGGACGCGACAAAAGTGGATGCAATAGTAGATGCAAAAAAAGACGTAAACATAGATGCAAAAAGGGATGAAAATGTGGGTGCAAAAGGGGACGAAAAAATGGATGCAAAAGTGGATGCAAAAATGGCTGAAACAAAACGAAATCCAAAACTAGACTCAAAACATGATGTAAAATTTGATGCAAAACTTGGCGCAGTAAGGGATGCAAAAAAAGAAGCAGAAGTGGATGCAAAAGTGGATGTAAAAAAGGATGCAAAAGTGGATGAAAAAAAGGGCGTAAAAGTTGAGTCAAACATGGATGTAAAAGGGGGTGCAACAACAGTAGATGTACAAACTAGGCACAAAACTAGGTGCAAAAATTGGCTCAAAACCTGTCCCAAAACCTAATGCAAAACATGGCGCATAACCAGGTGTAAATTACGTCACAATTTGTGCCAAATTTAGAAAAAGGACGCAAAAAACGCCTAAAATAGCACCAACTCGTGAAATTGCACTATTTTGTCCAAAAATGAAGAAAAATACACTGAAAGGTGTTCTAGACGCAAAAATGGATGCAAAAAGAGACACTAAATCCAGTTTTTGTTGTAGTGACACCTACTTGGATTTGGGGTACTTTATATTTTGGTGTATCTCAGTTCATTTTTTAGGAAGGATTTTCCCCATGAGGTTTTTCCTTTTCCCTCAATTTTTCCATGGAAAAATAATTCTTTGCATTTAGATTGTAATGGGTGACCTTTGGTCTTAGTTACCAAGGCCCAGGTAGTCCAAGTTAGGATTAAAATGAGGTGTTAGGATTATTAATCCTCCCTTTGTCTCCTTTTGACCACATAAATTCTATTTGCTTAACTTCCCTAGCTTAGGAGGTCTCATCACTTTACCAGTGCATGGGGGACATGACTAATGGACAACTGCCACTTACTGCACATGTTTGCATGCATTCTAGAGCTCCAGGGATCAATCCCTATTTTATAGGAACCCACTCTGATTTCCACTAGCAATTTCCAGCAGTTCACCCTAGTAGGTCATTAATTATCTTCAGTTAAACTTTGATCCCCATTAGTTAGATCAAATCTAGTGACTCTAGCGCCAGTTTGCATGATTCATGGGAACATGGGTGCCTTTTCTCAACTGATTGTAACTGAGTGTAACTAGTTATCAACTGATTTAGTGATTTGTAGTTGCACTATTTAGCTATTTATGGTGATTATTTCACTCCTAGTTAGCTCTAGAGTCAATCTAGGTTGGTATGTCCAACTTCCTGAGAACGTATTTGATTTCCTAAATTGATGTTTTACTATATATTCACCCATTATGTGAATAATAATTAATGAAAAATTATTCTCTTCTTTATTTCTCTTATGCTTATGTGAAGATTGGTTTTGGCCCAAGATCCAAAATATAATAGAGACGTATGACCACATATAGTTGAGAAGGTCAGGTAACCTACCCTCACATTGACTTGATGTCCAAACTATCTTGTCATTTTTTCCATGTCATCATCCTATGTCATCAACATCCCTTTTCCTTTACTGTTGTACATGTCATCTCCATCCAAGTGGTTGTACAATATAGTTGAAGAATATCTTTATAAGCTCAAAATTCCCATAACAGGTTTACATTAGTTGTACCTTTCAAGTGTTTAACTTTATGATTGAAATTCCCATGACATCTAAGGACATGCCTGCATAATGAATGTATCAATAGACATCTAGTAAATTCATAAAATGTAAGCATGCATCAATGACAACATCACAATGATGCTTCACTTTATTTTATTTTATTTATTTGACCATATTTCTCCACCTATCAATATGTAGACTAATTGCTCCCCCTGAAACCTTGCTGGTCTGTTCATTTCAAGATATTTATTTCTACATTTTACTTCATCTAATTTCTGTAAACATATGTACCTAATTTATTTCTGCATTTTACTTCATCTATTCCTATGGTTGCATGCTGACATTTTCAACCTTTTGTGCATATTTGCAGGCATTTGTCTGGACCTGTGTGCATATGTTTGATGCATGTGGGGATTTTATAAGGTAGTGCGGTCATTTTATCAGTCCAACCAAATTTCCAAACTGGTTGTAGGTCATTTTTGAACAAGTTGCGGACATTCTTCCAAGTCAACTCCTTATCCAATTTGGAGAATTGATGTAAGTGTATTCTGCAACTTAAATGCTAGCATATTTAACTAGTTGCGGGAATTTTTACAGGCTGTAGGAATTTTTACTCTATTTCCCTGTGTGCATTTTTATTTCTCTATTGCCTTGTGGGCATTTTTAAATAACTGCAGGAATTTTATTCTCAAGTGCAGGAATATTTGAGGCTTAAGGATATTATTGAGGCCTAGATGGAATTTGTCTCCTCAAATTGCGGGCATATTGGGGACCTTGTGTGTATTTTAATGGCATCTCCTTCACTCATGCTGGAATTTTTCTTCTTCTTGTGTGTATTTTTCTGAAGCTTTCCCACAAGTATTGCATTATTCATGCAAGACTAAGATAAAATGCTCGCAGCTACTTAAACATTCCCACAGGGAAATTTTCAACCTTTTGTGCATTTTTGTGTGCATTTTTCTTCCACATGCGGGCATTCTTTACATCAGATGGGAGGATAAGCCAAAAAAAAATTATTACTTTTTCTGTACTTTGCAAGACCTTTCCACATCAGCTTCTTTCTGCATTCTTGCACCCTTGCGCTCACCTTAAGATCCCTCGTTAGGTGCCATCCACCATATCACTACCTTATATGACTTTTTTTGGAGTACTTTGCTGTGATTTTTTATTGCGAGTTGGTCATACTACTGTATTGCTACTGTTTTTTATTTGTGAGGGTTGGATGATCTATTTTATGGTCTTCTCCAGTTCTGGGTTCTCTCCTTTCACAGGTATGTTGTCTAGTTGAGTCTCATGTAAGTAACCTAATGCTAAGAGGTTGAAGTCTGTTTAGAAGAATTTTTTATAAGGATAAGGGAGCTCCATCCCAACATACTATGTTGAGTTTATAATTGGTTTAGATATGATATATCATGCTACTGTTATATATTGTTGCCTTTCATTAAAAACTTAGATATGATATAAATCGCTATTGTTATTAGTGTTATTGTTTTAAGTACTTTAATGGTTATTGTAACTCATTGTTTCTTGGACATGTTGGACATGAAGGATATTGAGGTATGGTTTTTCTATGTTGGACATGGTTGTTTTAATGTTTCAGCTTTGATTTTGAATATTTAAGAAAAATAATTATAAAATACAAATGAGTTGAATCTACCTGAGAGTTTACAGCTTTCACTACAACAAAAACTGGATTTAGCGTCTCTTTTGCATCCATTTTTGTGTCTAGACCATCTTTCAGTGTATTTTTCTTCATTTTTTGGACAAAATGGTGCAATTTAATGGGTTGGTGCTATTTTAGGCATTTTTTGCATCTTTTTTCTAAATATGGCGCAAATTGCGACGTAATTTGCACCAGGTTTTGCACCTAGTTATGCGCCAGGTTTTGCATCAGGTTTTGCGACAGGTTTTGAGCCTAGTTTTGCACCTAATTTTGCGCCTAGTTTGTACATCTACTCTTGTTGTGCCCCATTTTACATCCATGTTTGCCTCAACTTTTACGTCCTTGTTTTCATCCACTTTTGCATCCTTTTTTACATCCACTTTTGCATCCACTTCTACTTCTTTTTTTGCATCCCTTCCTGGGCCAAGTTTTGCATCAAATTTTACATCATGTTTTGAGTCTAGTTTTGCATCTCGTTTTGTTTCAGCCAGTTTTGCATCCACTTTTGCATCTATTTTTTCGTCCCCTTTTGCACCTACATTTTCATCCCTTTTTGCATCCCATTTTGCATCCATGTTTACGTCTTTTTTTGCATCTACTATTACATCCACTTTTGTCGCATCCCAATTTACACCCATTTTTGTGCCTACTTTTACACCCACTTTTGCTTCAAATTTTGCATCTTTTTTTGTATCCAATTTTACATCAGTTATTGCATCCCTTTATGCATCCATTTTTGCATCCACTTTTGCATCGGGTTTTGCATTGGGTGTTACAACTAATTTTGCATCTACTTTTGTTGCATCCACTTTTGCATCCACTTTTGTATCCAATTTTACATCCATGGTTGTATCCAATTTTGTGCCACTTTTTTCATCATGTTTTGTTTCCACGTTTGCATCATTTTTTGCATCCACTTTTGTATCACCTTTTGCATCCATTTTTGGTGCACCCCATTATGCGCCCACTTTTTCGCCTACTTTTTTTGCATCCATGTTTGCATCCTTTTTTGCATCCATTTTTTTATCCACTTTTGCATCCAGTTTTACACCCAGATGTTGAACATACACTAGTGGAAAATGAGAGACTAGTGACCAGGAGACCAAACATTTTGGTCACCACAGTCTCCTAAAAGGAACAAATGACCAAAATTGATAATTCTAAGTGAGCTCACTAAAAATGACCAAGATAAATGACCACTTTTGTTCACGGGATAGAAACTAACTAAAAATGACCAAGATAAATGACCAAATTTGATCACAGGATATGTAGAATTCAAATGACTAGATAACAATTGGTCATTTATTTGATCATTTTTAGTTGTGTCACTTCGACACTGGAAAAAATTACTAATTTGAGAATGCATTTGTACATTTTACTAAATTCTAACACTGCAGATGGATTCAGAGATCCCCTTAAGGAAGTCTCTGAATCCATCTGTAGTGTTTGAATTTAGTACATTAATAATGTACTGTCACAACTCAACATGAATTGACCAAATTAATATATATATAATACATACTGGTTAATATTATTATTATATATATAATGAC
Organism: Pseudotsuga menziesii; assembly: GCA_001517045.1. NCBI lineage: Eukaryota > Viridiplantae > Streptophyta > Pinopsida > Pinales > Pinaceae > Pseudotsuga > Pseudotsuga menziesii. The sequence continues at coordinate 332,548 of LPNX010901265.1, forward strand.
GCCAAACACAAAAGAATGACACATAACAAAAACACGATCCATACAACAAAACACCTTTCCATTTTGAAAAAGACTGAATATCATCTTTCTATTTTGACAATGACCTAATATCATGTGTCACAACTCAACAACTTGGAATCCCCTTATGTGTATTGAGCAAGAACACATGCTCTTTATTGAGTTCTATGATAGAATAAAATAGATGTCATGAAATTCAAGCTAGTGCCATAGTGTTACAATTTACTAGATTTTAACGTTGCGTAGATGGATTCAAAGACCCATTTCTAGGGGGTCTCTAAATCCACCTGTAATGTTAAATTTTAGTAAACTATAAAAAATTATTGTCAAAATTGCAATTTTCCATTGGTGAATTTCCTCTTAGAAAGGGATCATATAATTATTATATATTGTAGCTAATATGTAATATTAATATATTATAGTTATATATATTCATATGCTTAATTTTATTTTATTTGCATTTATATAATAAGTTAATATATATTATAATAAAGTTAATAAATATAAACATATTATAATTATATATTATATTATATATAATATCTTTAATATTAAAGATTAAATAAAAATAAAAAAACTAAAACAAAAACAACAAAACAAACACAATGAAAGTCTCCAAAATTAAGAGGCTTTGGAGGGAAGGGTTGTTATAGCTGATTTGACCACTCCAGGTGATTCACACTTGTATGGCCTTCCCTTGTCCCTCTGCAAACTCCTTAGACCCCTTGGACCATTTTTTGTCCTTGGATGTTTCCTTGACCATCCCTAAAAACATTTGAAAATTAATACACGCGACTTTTAAACCTATAATTGCGTATATACGTGGGTTTGACCCCTAAAACTGTGTACATTAGGATGCATGCATAATCCAAATATTTTTGGAGTTTTCCTTGACATGGATCCGACTCACTTGACTCCTGGCCTTCCCTATGCCTTGAGATCGCTCGAATTCGACCTTTCATTACCCCTTTGAAAAGCTATATAAGGAACTCTTTGGTACATTGAAGGCATATGAGAGAATTGAGAGAAAAGAAACTATAGTCCATTGTTGACGGAACTTGTGCTTGAGTCTGCATCCTTTTGTCCCTTGGAGCACTTTTGTGTTCCTCCTAAGCTTTCCTTTTGCTTGTAAGCTTGCTATCGAGAGATGGAGGATTGAGGTGGTGGAGGCCGAAGTGGGGGATTCAATTTCTCTGATTCACAGACGTGTCGACAGAGGTTGTATCCATTGTAATCTCTGATTTTATATTAATAGAAATATCTTTTCCTATCCAATAATGTATGTTTGAATGAATATTTTATCCATAGATGATTTCAAATGCTTATACATTGTTGATTATAAATGCTAGAATAAATCTAACACCACCATATATAGTATGCTTGTCTTGTCTACTTGTTGTTGAGGAAGTGGTTTATCAATTCAAGATGAAGTTAGAGAGCTCAACGGGGATCTTCTTCAACCGTCTGGAATAAGGTACGAGATCTGATCCTTTAGTGTTAGATATTTCATTTCTATTGCATATTGGAAATGATTGATTTCTGGAGTCAAGCTGTCTGTTGCGGTACCCCAAGCCATAGGAATTTCCCTCCGTAACAAGGGTTAGCCATGAGAGGCCATGGAGGGAGGGTTTGTAATGGAATCGAACAGGCCTTGGGATCTCAATTTTTTTAGATTGTTCTAAGGATCAAGGCATTGAAAACCCTGATCTGACCTCTACTAATTTTGCGTTTAAGAGGGTCTTGGGGTTTCATTTGGGATATAAACTTCAAAAAGATTTCAAGGTTTGAATTTAATGTTTTAATGGCTCAAGTATTAGAGGGTCGGTACAAGCAAATGCTCGTAATTACTTGCTCCTATATCACAGATTTGATTCTCAGCACTTTAGGGTGCTCCCTCGATGTATGCATATCTAATGTCAGTGTATTGTTTCCGTGATTTTTTTTGCTCAAGTGATGGTTTAGCCTTCATTTGCTGAAGATTTTTTGTGTAGATATTTGTTTTTTTTGTAGATCTTTATTTATTCGGTTGTATTTCAAGGTGTATCCATTGTCTGTCATGAATGCATTTTCTTTTTGTTTTGATCGAATGGTGGGGGATACAATGGTGGGTCGTGGCTGTGAAATCTATATATATATATATATACTTTGTCTATCACAAATGGTGGGGGAGGGGGGGCAGCCGAGAATTGGTGGAGTTCAGGTGCCAAACTGAATGAAAGAGCCATGATTACAAATGGCATCTGCTGGGAACCATGAGATAGAAGGAAGGGTCGATTGTGGGGGAGTTGTGTGAGTTGTGGCGGTTAGATCAAGTTGTGGGTGGCAAGGGTTCATCAACCTCTGCCACAAATGTCAGCAACAAGAAATAAATAGAGGGTGTATTTGATATCCAGATCTCAAATAGAGGAGAGAAGGCTCAGGTAACTATGACCATGAGGAGTGCAATCCGGTTTGCATGCAATGAAATTAGGGGGAAATATAAAGGAACGAAGTGCTGCCATATAGCTTCACCTAGATCCATCAATTCATATTCCATTCATCCTCTTACAAGGAAATGCTAATCACACACCTGAAGACATCATTTTCATGAATCTCTTGCTATGGCAACTGATTGAACATTCCAGATTGGTCATCCGATAAACGGATTTGATATTTCCAAATTTCCAGGCATGTAGACTACCATTACTTTAAATAAATTATATATA
>LPNX010901265.1:335631-408539 GCA_001517045.1 Pseudotsuga menziesii
AAACAATTTAAAATTTTGGAAAAAAATGAAAATGTCCATGATGATCATCGCTATAGCAATGCATAGTCCATAATGTTTCTATAGCGATGGATGTTCATCGCTATAGCGTTGGACATTCGTCAACAAAAATGCACATAGTGGCTTTGCATGCTTTTTGGTGAGGATAAGCATGTTGACCTTGTATTAGAGGGAGAGATGATGAATTTGAGAATAGTGCCCATACACCCTTTCTCATCTAAAAGATCTATCAACATAATTAATACTTTCAAATATAAATAACTTTAAATATAAATAAATTAATAATTCCATAAGATCCCACCACGACTTTAAGATGATTTAATTTTTAATATCAATAATTGCTCAATTATAATTAAGGAAATGATACATTACACAAATAATCCATATAATAATGTTTTATATTATCCTTGTTTAGTGAGATCATAATATTTTGATTCACTTGCTAAGGTCTTTTAATTAGGGTAGTGAGTTTATTAACTTATAAATATAAAATGGAACTCTAATTATTAAATTGAGCACATATATCTGTGGACAAACATACAACTCACAAGATAGATCACACAATTTACTCGGTTATTGAAGAATGAAATAGTGCAAAAATGGCTTGCAGCTGTGAATGTTTTTCATTAATCAAAGAGTAATTATATAATAATTACAATGAAGTACAATGGCTTTAATAGCCACAAGCAATTCAAATCCACATGAGGAAATTCGAATCGATTAGACTCTACTTGAATGTAGGTAACTAAGACCTTGTCTAAATTACTATCGGAGAACTCAATAGTTAACTAACCTTGTCTAAACCATAATCTAAGTTCATCGGATTTATAAAACACAACTCAAGTGTTACATCCAGTGTTAACTAAGGCTAACTAACTATGGTAGGTGAGAAATGTGCCCCTCCTGAGTGTAGTCAAGTAAACCTAGCGCTAACTGAATGTAGAGGACTAGAACTGAATGTAACTAACTCCTAACTTAGCTTGACTAGTCATCAACTGAACTGAACTGACCTTGGTTGGTTTTGGCACTCCTAGTGGCTCCTAAATTGTAGGGATTGGTCTAGAAGGCTCCTAAACTGATGCAATTAAGTGCAATCAGTGGCAGTAAGCCTCAATTAGTGTTCCCCACACTTTAGTAACTGAAACATGTGCCCCAATTAGGCCAAGTGGACCCAATGGTGCTAATGACTAAAAATAGACTGGATGGACTCACGATTTAGACATGACTCCCGATTTAGACATATGACCAAATTGGAAAAGGGAGGATTAATAATCCTAACACTAATCTCTACCATGTATTTTACAAAACAACATTTAAAAATGCTTCGGCCAACTTGACCATACCATGGCCCGAGACCCAAAATAATTAACCAAATTTCAATTGTTGTGGAGTCACCAACCAAAGCACACTCTTTATGTCATTGTCCTCCCTACCCGCCCTTGTTCATCCCCATGTGAACACGATACTGGATTCTAGATGGTCATAAAATCTATGAAATTATCAATTTTACATTGATTTATAACTTTCACCAGCAGTATGCATTCTCATAGACATTTTGTCAAACACTTTAGAGACATTCCATAACACATCACAATGGCTAGATAATATTGGCACCTTTATTATGACTAAAAAAGAGTAAATAGTTCAAGAACTATGGCTGTGATTGTTGGAACATGCTTCTTGCAACTAATTACTTTTTTTAGGCAAAGATTGTTGGAACATGATCAAGCATCGTGCATATTCACAATAGAAACATTTATTTGTCATGAAATTTCATCCAAAAAATGGGCTATGCGTTATCTATTTTCCACTAATCCTTAGGTATTCAACGTGCATATAACCCCAAAATTTATTATGAGGCCACCAAGGAAAGGAATCAATCCCATAGGGTTCTCCGTTTCCAACCCTAACCTAATTTCTATTTTTAATCGAACAATAAATCCTACTAAAACATTTGAGATATCTCATATTCCTATCCTCTTATTAGAAATGACACTATATATTTGCACTACTTAACACCAATTAAAAACATGGGCCCCTTATTTTCCCTTAGTCCCTTAAGGATAGTCGAAGGCATATCAAATGGGTATATTAGAGTTGGTTTCTATATAATCCTATGGATAGAGATGTCATTAGAGTATTAGGGTTCTTGTGTGCCTAGCCTTTACTAATATACTGCCTTTTGCATCCATCCTCTAGCTTCTCATCATCTTATTCCATGGTCTCTTCTCTTATCAATTTCTCAAGTGGGTTTGTTTAGTAATGGTGAATGGTGCTTTTGCATGCACGCAGTGTGCTTATTCCATCATGGGCCCATAACATACATACTTCAAATGAATGACAATGAGGGAATGGAAGGAAATAAAGTTGACATAACTTTAGACAAGTGCAATACACAATATTTTCTCCTTATAATAATTGTACTTATCCCATTCCTTGCAACTACACAAGAAGGCTTTACCCACCAAGATCTTACTTGCATTCACTAGTTGGGAAAATGAGTCAATTAGAGTATATAGTTTCATTTAAGACACAATATGGAACATAAGTGAGTTCTAGGATTGACACTTGGAATTATAGGATTCACTTTCCTCTTCCCCTTTGGTGGAATCATAGTCCCTGTCGTGATCTATGCAACTAGATATGAACATTTTATATTAGATTTCAACATGAGCATTTGCATAGCTTTAATTAACCATGACAAACCTAGTCATCATCCATATAAATATATTTACATGATACATGCCTAACCATTCACTATTTGGGCCTTTATTTGTCTTAAGCTCCACACTAGGAATCCATATCAACATATTTACATAATTTGATTATGTACAATCTAGTGGACTTAACTAGCTGAGCTTGGTTGAATATGGAGTGATTGCCTCTTTTCCAAATGGGAAATGACACTCAAATTTTTATAGAGGGTGATTTGTCTCCTAAGAGTGTGATCTTCCAAGAGGAGGAATTTTTCATACAATTTAGTGGCCTATCTCTAAGATGACTTTGAAAGTTAGTATAGATAAAAAATCAAAATAAAATTTTGAGATTCTTGAGGTGATCACACATAGGATATTTTTATTAGGTAATGCTAAGTTGGATCTACTTACTACCCATAGCCTCATCTTAAATAACAAGGGATCAAGCAAAGAAATACCTCTTAGGCCCAATCAAGGGTTTCTAGACATTGTCAAAACAAAAGATCCAAGTCAATTGATTGGATTTGATCCACCAGAGCTTACTCAATTGAGTGTTAAACATAGGTTTACAATAGTGCCAACCAACAATTATACAACAACTTATAATTCTTGATGACCTTGACCTTGTTATAGGTCAAATCCTTTTAGCATATTAAAGGATGCTGAACTTTGAAGGACTAGTTAGTTCATAAAGAGATAATCAAGATTGCTCTCCTTGATTCATTACAAAACATGAAATTTGTTGGGATTGGCCAACTTGAATTTGGCTCTTAAATTGGGCCATAGAACCCAATTGCTAATATGGGCATCTAAAATGTCTTTCAATGTGTTGATGCCTCTTCGAAAAATTCCTAGTGTTGAGGTTGGGTTGTCTTAGAAACTACTTTACCTTCATGGAGAAAGATAGTTGAACACTATAAGGAATGATCATTCAAGGACAAACAAATCCTTAAACCTTGCTCTTTTCAATTTAGATATAAATTGAGAGTGTCCTAGGCATATTTTATTTCCGCAGTGTTCTTTTTTTAGTGTCATTGGCTTGCCTTTGTAGTATTTTGTTGGACATTAATATAATTATATTGTCTCTTCCTATCTTTATAAGACAATATTACAATAAGAAGTTATCCTTATATTGTAATTTTCTTATCTTATTAGTATGAAATTAATATTATTTGAATTTGATGATATGGCAAGAGTTGGCAGAGTAGCTTCACATACAATTTCTCAATGAAAAGTTGAATGATCCTACAATGTAGGATTCATTTGATTCACTTTTACCGAAGGACAATCCTAAGAACCACAATTTTCCATAAACTTTTTCACCTCTATTGGTCTTGGTGGTATCACTGAGAGTTTGTGTGAATGTTTGAAGAATATGCAAAGAATTATAATGCAGGAGAAAAATCTCATTAGGTGTTCAACATGTTCGATGCTAAAACTTGCTATAAATTTAAAAATTTGAAGTCTTAAAATTTCACTCCAAGTAAAAGATGTTTGCAAAGTTTTTTAATCTATTTTAACATTATATTGTCTCCCTATTTTTAAGCTTTTATATATTCTTTAAGGGAAATAATCTAAATTAAATTTGAAAGAAAAGAAAAGAAAACCAGCATATCCTACTTTCTAGTAATGGACTCCATCGATAAATGCCTGCTTATTTGCGATGTGAATATTCATGTAACTATTTGTGTTATCCTGAAAGGGATTCTTACCGTTGTCCCTTCATTTCTCTTCCCTACAAAACTTGTAGTTGGTTTCCTCAAGGTACAACACCAGGTCTACACAAACTAGGTTTTAATTCCCATTTTCAGTTTTTTTTATCCTCCAACTCTTCAACCTATCGGCATATTACTGCACCTTTTGGGGCAATTGCTAGTCATAGAATTGAATTTTTTTGCTCCCTGAAACCCTGAAATATCAACCAGTCTTTTGCTTGTGGATTTTTGGGAGGGTCATCACCATTAAAGTTGTAGGCTTTTATAGACTAGGAAATTTCTGGGATTTGGGTTTAGATGACGGGAAACATAGCGACATGTCATGATATGATGGGGGGAGAAATAAAGAACTCATCCTCATAGTATGGGCTACATTTTGAATGAGTTGTACATAAAATAGATATTATGGAGAAGAGTAACCTCAATGGCATTGTCTTAATGTTCCATGTTTCTAACCATGTTTATGTAATCACCAGCATTGGCCATCAATTCCAAGATATACATAGCACTTTATTGAAACTAAGTGAATTCACTCACCAACGCCTGTTCCTGAGCCTATTGGATAAGAAACAGACCAGCTCTCCTTGTGGTGTGCAATGACATGCATCCTAGAGTGACAGCTCCATAAGGGCCTCGTGCTTAAAGAGGCACTCCTACTATTAAAAGATATCATCAAGTTTCAACATTTAGACACAAGACAAGGAAATTTATTGCCTCTTTTGTGATCATCTCTTCAATCCAAGGTTTTAGTAGTGGATTCATAATTTTATTTCTCTTTTTTATTTTCCCTCCGCATTTGGGAGTTTTGCACTTCACTCGCACGGGGACACCTTTTCCAATTAGTAGAATCCCATGGTCTATTTATTATCAGTGGGCTCTCCTGCTACCTGAAATCCAACGAGTATACTTGGTTCCTCCACAATGAAATGCTAGTGTGGTGAATTATGTTATGGCTAACTAGTCCCTCATAACCAACATCTAGAATCTCTTCGTCTCACGCCCACTCCCCATTGCTGACCACACCTACCTTTCCTTTATCCACCTACCCCTCCCCCAAGGTTGTATAACAATCCATGCACTACAATTTACTCGATATTGAGTATACTGATGTCTATGCCTTTTAGCGTTCCCAACTTATCCCTCACTTCTCCTACTTCTATTCCCTAAACATGACCATGAACAAATTTAACTTATTGAAGGTCCTTTGGGAAGACGTCTTAGACTCCTGCCCTCACATGATGCATCATAAGAAACCTCTCCCTCTCATAGGAAATTTCCCCATGAACCAATGTTACGATGATGAATGCAAAACTACGCGTAAGTGCCTCTATTTTGTCCTAAATCATCATCCAACCTCCATTTGTCTACATGGATAAACTACAGATGTTTCCTTTGGCACAAGAAACATTACTTTATTGTCCACCTTGAGAGCATTTTCAAGCTTGTCTTTTCACTTCCTAGGATATGCACCCTGGGTAATTTAGTTGCAGGATGGGAAATATACCCTTATTTGGCCCCTTATTTGGCCCTTTGTTCACCAGAGAAGATTACCTCCATGGACCTCTCAGAGTGGAGGTGGTATTTTGTTTTCAGAGGCTTCTTCGCTACTTTAGTCCATCAACATATTTCTATTTATATTTAACAACAGTAGATCCAGGTTCCTTCCTAATGCATCACGCCCCGGATGAGGAATGAGCACTGGTTGAGGAATGATCACGCTACTACCCCCTGTATGAGGAATGAACAAGGGTAGCTATTGTGGGTTGCATGTTGACGAATGAGCACTACCGAAAAAGGGGCCTATTTAATGAGTTAAAAGAGGAGCCCTGTTCATTGAAAGAAAAGCTCTGTTGATTGAGGAGCCCTCCCTTTCAAAAGAGGAGCACCAGTTAAAGATGAGACCTGGTTTCAATAGCTCAGTTACAAAAATGAGGTTATTAGATGAGCGTGGTACTCAATGGCTGGTACTCGAGCCAAGTACTGATCCCCCAACATCCGCTGCTGGAGAAGCTGCAGCTTTGACTTCATTTTGAACCTGAACCGAATCTACCATATCTTGGGCCATTTCAGTGGGAAGACCAGTTGATTTACAAATATGGGTTTCCATAGAATCGACCAGACCAACTCTGATGGACCTCATTACTTCAGATCAATGGCTAGATCTGAGAGTATTTTGTATGCGGTTGAGCTCATTCCCACTTGAAACTTCTTTGCATTTTTTAACCCTCCGCCACATTCCCACAGATTTTACTGCTAGACTCGAAGTGAATGGCGAACGCATTGCTCCTTCTAAGACTACTTCTTCCTTTCTGCATAGGGACAAGGTTTATAAGAAATCCACATAAGTTACTTATGTCAGTATAGACAGTGTTCGAATAGGAGGATCCGTGATATTTGAAGCTTATGATAAGGATGTTTTGTTGGTCAGTGGAAAGCTGTAAATATTGAATGATACCTTTGAATGGAGGATGGATTTTCTCTGCAGGATTGGTGGGATATCTGTTCTTGGGAGGAGGAAAAGATGAGTGAAGATCTTGGAGTGTTGCTGGGCCTACCATGGAGCTATGTGTCGCTGGTTGTTGTTCCAGGTCTCCTATGTTTTGGACAAAGAAACTCCGGCTTGTTTGTGGTAGAAAGTCTGTGAGTGGAATCTATTTTGATAACATTCGAGAGGATGAGAAACCTATGAAGCTCTGGAAGAAGAGAGAACAAAGTGATCGTTTGTTTCAGGTATGATATTCCAATGAATCTGTAACTGGTAGTTTTGTTTTTTGTATGTTCTCATCCATGGTGTTGTTGAACTGCTTTTTGAATGTTGAATGTATGTTTTATTTTCTGTCATTGACAGAGGTGACCATTGTATGCCCTAGTCCCACAGGGAATATGAAGCCAATCCCATTAGTGTAGGGATGTTCATGTTTTGCCTCAGAATATTAAGGCTTTATCTACTCTCTGCAATTGAATGACTATGTGACATTGACATTGATAATGTAATAATGACTTTTGATTTTGGGCTAACCAGTTTCTGGGATTCAATTTAACTCCATGTTTTTTAGGTACCCATGTTCTCATTGTTAGTAGTATAATAACATTCATTTGGATAGTAATCTCCGTTCAGCATGCCAGAGCCTTCGATTTACTTCCAACCAATCATTTTTGTTATAAGGACCATGGGTTGAAACTTGACCAAATGCCCTGTCTAATAATTTTGGTGACTACCCATATGATATATCCACTAGTAGTTGGTCTTGAGTTTGTAATTGTAACTGGTTTCCAGATGCATGACCTCTGCACTTTCCTTTTCATCCCTTAAGTGCAGTTGAGGGTTGGGTGAGATGCCTCTAGATTGGATTTTAGGCTACTTTTAGCATATCATCATGTAAGAATGGCGCTAATGGACACATTCGAGCGATTGAAGTTCATAGGTTATTGCAAAGCATGGGCTATTTATAAATCGCATAGCTCGTACATAACTTAGAACCAGTTATAAAAAATTCATGTGACAGGAATTCGCATAGGGCCCAAACCCAATACATAACCTAGATGTGCTAAAGACCAGCATAGTACAAATTGAAAGAAATGTAGAACTTGGCACTAGATCCATATTAAAGGGGAAACAGAGACTATAGTTAAGAAATCAAACTTGCACCCATTACATTGGTTCCTGGTAGATTTCCTGTCCAGATTGGGGGTCCTTGGGGTCTAAACTTTTGCTCAGGTAATGGTGGTCCATATTCTGTTTAAAGCAATTGAAGTGTTGCCTTGACGGTGCCTTGGTGATTCTGGGGGCTGATCCTGGATGAATATAGTCCAAGTATCAATACAACAAAGCAAACCTGGTAATGCTATGTTTCTTTCTGAGAATCTTGACAATTAGAATAGATACCAGTCCTAGGTGTAACAAAAAATTCATGTCAAATGTTAATCCAGAGTATGCTCATGAGTAATGGGGTGCACTAGGCCATATAAATGTTTCATGGTTTGTCATGTCAACAAATTCTACATTGATAGAATTCATCCAGGATATATTCTTTTTCCAAATTTCATAGATTGTCTCATGAACTAACCTTAGGCCAGATTTTGAACAAGACTAGGGTTATGCCAGAAAATTTATTTTAAAACTTACTGAGATGAATAGACCATGAGGGAGGGTGGTATTTTATCTTGGATGATATTTAACATCTTTTTCATCTTAACCAATCTTATTTATTCTGATGTAATACAACTTTATTGTCCTTTAGTTGGACAGTTATTGCAAAAGCTAGATAAGCCAATTGATTCTAATATCCTATCTCGTTCAGCATTGAGTGCTTTCTGATTTTAGCACTCTACCTTTTCTCTATCTTTTTTTGTGTACCCATGCTTTACTTCTTGTGTTTCCTTTCTAGTTTCATTAGCTAACTGATTAGCTGTCAGTTATGTGCTCTGATCTTCTGATTTTGCCATCGTTCCAGGAGTTGCTATTCCACTCCCACATCGCACATTATGTTCGTGGATGTAATTTTCAAGTTTCCAGTCCCTTGATCCTATATTATATTATGTATTCTTCTTCCAAATGTTGCATACCTTTGACATTGGCCCAAATTTTGAACAATGTCGACTAGCGTTATGCTAGAGAATTCATTTTAAAACTTACTAAGATGAATAGATCACAAGGTTGGTATTTTATCCTGGATGTTCTTTAGCATCTTTTACATCTTAATCAATCTCATTATTTCTTATGTAATACAGCTTTATTTTCCTTTAGTTGGATAGTTATCACAAGACCACGATAGGCCAATTAATTCTAATATCCTACCTTGATCAGCATTGAGTGCTTTTTGCTTTTAGCATTCTTATCTTTTTGTGTACATGTACTTTACTTCTTATGCTTCCTTTTTTTCTTTGTTAGAAGTCTAATTAGCTCTCAGTTATGTGTTTTATTATTATTATTTTGGCATCATTCAAGGAGTTGATATTCCACTCCCACATTGCACTTTAAGTTCCTGGATGTACTTCTCAATTTTTCAGTCCTATTGACCTATTTTGGTGGTCATTTGTTGAACACAATAAAATTATCTTATCTCATAATTTATATACTTGTTTATCTCTTTCTCACATCTATAGGTTTCTGAGTTAGTTCTTGTACAAGTGCCTTGCACCTTCTTATGTGTTCATAGTTAGCTCTAATATGGGATCTCCTCCTGAAAATAATATAACATTTTCAGTTCTAGGTTACAGTGATACAGGGATAACCACACAATAGAAGAATGTAGTTGCATTTGTTACAGGGATACACTTTAAAGTTGAATATATTCATATACTTTATGATGCTATTTACTATTGTGGGGTAAAAAATCTATTGTGATAGTTGTCAAATTGCAATGTGCTTGATTAGTTCTAATTAATTGGCATTTGCATTATTCGTTTTAGAAATACCTGAAACGGTCTTATTATCTGCTTAATACCATAGAGTTTATGGTCTAAGAAACGTTAATGTTCTCTTAATCATCTTTAGTGACCAAAACATGTTTTAGTGGGACCATTTGCGCAGTTCAGAAATACTGTAACTCTCTCCAGTGAACAATTTTCTTCAAAGTCACGCTTGAAAGATTGAGCAGTTTCCATATTAACATCCATGGCTGAAAAAACTAGGGAAAATTTATCTTCTGCAACTGCCTCTAACAAATTTTCAGATTGTTCCAGTCTTTTCACAAGTCCTGAGATGTCACAGTAAGCCTCGTGCAATATAGAAGGACCATTTGTTTATACGCTTTCACTACCCTTGAATTTTTTTATGCTTATAAATTGAATTGTAGTATGCTTATGCTTATAAATGGATAGAGAAGTGAGAACCAACATCTTGAATTTTAAGCAATGCAAATTCTTTTCCAGGTTATTTATTTCTTGTTTCTACCCTATGCGAGCTCTCATTTTAGACCTCTCCCTAGATGGCTGCGAGTTCCAAACATTTGTAGATTTTAAATTATTTATTGTTTATATCAATTGTTGGAATGGACGGTGATGAAGTGGTGAGGCCCATATATATATATATAAACATTATTTATCTTTGCGTTGAGGGGGGATGAGAAGATGAATCCTTGTTGTCTGTGTCGTCTGTGAATGACCGCGCCCAGTTAAAATTAATTGTTAAATGAGTATTACGTCTCTACTGCTATGTGAGAGGGACATTGTACTCTTAGTGTTTACATTACACTGAAGATGGGTTAAGAAATTGATGTCTTAAGCAAAACTAAGGTTTTCATACGTTTTCTTGACCCATTCTTTTAATAGTCAACCTAACCATGCACTCGATCCGGGATACATTTGTATTCAAACCCTGAAATCATATTTAAATCTGCCCTAAAATTAGCAGTGAGCTATTTGAGCCTTGCATTAGCTCTCAGATATGTCAATCAGATCCAACAACCCTGTATCTTTACCAGATCTTATTATCAATTCCTAATTTTCCTTGAAATACTAGATGCCCCTGAATTCTAACATTTATTTTGCTGGTGTATGAACTATCTATTGACCAGACTGTTGGTATCCACAATTACCATTTCAAAATCACACTATTGGATTAATAACCACAGTCTATTTCTTCTCGGTTATGATACAATTGCCATAATGATTCAGCCTATCGTTTTAAAAATGTTTTAAAATCGTGAAGAATAAGGCTCAAACTAAACAAGTCCCTCCAAACAGCATCACTCTAGTTTTTAAACAAACTGCAACGAATTATTATTGAACATTATATTCCTAAAGGAGGCTGTAATTCTACATGCAGTAATATATACATTTGACATCGCTAGAGTGTAAATATTTTATTGCTTAGATTAGAGTGCAGATACAGTTTGATATATTTGCTAAAATGAATATATCACTGACAAAGCTTGGACAGAGAAGTTCAGTCAATGTTTATATCCAATCTGGACTTCTCCTTTTACTGTTGGATAAACAATTCTATGAACTTCTATCACTGCTTTGCAAGCGTAAGGGCCGTCAGCCATAGTAATGGAAGGTTGGGTGATGAATATATTCATATACTTTATGATATTAAGTCTTTCAATATACTGAAGTCTATTGTAAGCCGAGAAAAGTAATGCATGTATTTTAATTCATCTTTGTATCTTAATGAGAATGCACAAGTGAACTGCAAGGTTTTTATGTGCATTTTGTAGTTTTCCTCCATGCAATGAAATCAAACCTGCACTCTCTACATTGATTCTTGGTAGATTTCCTCTTCAAACTGGGTATCCTTGGGGTATAAAATTTTGCTCAGCTACCTCTGGCAGTGGTCCAGGTGAAACCTTTTCTCGTGGGTCATTCTGGTGTCTGGTAGTGGATTGAACACAGTCCAAGTATGAATGCAGCAGGACAAACTTAGTAATGGCAGATTTTTTTCTAAGAAACTTGACTACGAGAATGTAATAGTCCTATGTGTAACATATTTTTTTGTCAAATGCCAATGCAAAGTATTATTTTGACAAATGGGGTGCACTATGCCATAAAGATGTCTCATTTCCTACATTGTCATCAGTTTAAACCTTGATAGAATGCATTCAACTTGTAGTTGTTTAGCTCATTCCACAGACTTTAACTCATTGACTAACCATGTGACAAAATTTGAACAATATCGACTAGGGTTATGCCATAAATTTTGTTTTAAAACTTAAACTGAGATGAATAGCTCACAAGGGTGGCATTCTATCTTGTATGCTCTTCAGTATCTTTTACACTGTTGTATTGGTTTGGGGATGGGGGGAGGGCAGGGAAACAATGGGAACGGGAGGACGAGTCCCTGGGATGACTAGAGCACACCCCCAATTTTTTAGGGGACGAAAGGTTGGGGACAACAATTATATATATACTTTAAAAGTTAGAATTCACCATAAACATTTGTAGTTTATTTTAAGCACATTAGTCTATACTATATATTATATTGCATGTTCCTCACACTTGATAGTTCTGAAAAATCTTAGGCAAATAAGAAAAGGGTTGAGTGACATTCCATTATTGGCACTTGAACATGAGGAAAGTGCAGTTTATCTTTAGGAAACTTAATGTGTAACTATTTTCAATCTTCAATAAGGTCCATGAAGGGTCTCTAAGAAGAATTATTGTCTGTATATAACAACTTTTTTTATATTTCTTGTTTTTTATGATTATCTGCAATAAGGTCCTTTTGTAATATGATGATTATTTGGAATAAGGTCCATGAAGGGTCTATGAGAAGAATGCTTGTCTGTATATAACAAATTTTCCTATATTTCTTGTTTTTGATGATTAGATTAAAAGGCATTCCCTTCTCAACAGATTCTGCAGATTTTTACAGCTTTCCTGAAAACCAATACAAAACACTACGAGATATAAATGCTTGCATTCTGTAAAGAGATTAGATTCATATTTTAGATTAAGTAGGATATTGAATAGGAATTTATTCAAATGTTTAGTACCCAATCTAAGTCTTTACTATCCAATTGTTTTCACAGTGCGTGAGGTTGGGTTGGGGGAAGAGTTGGACGTGAATAACTCTTGGATATGTACAATATGTAAAAGCTAACATGACCCTAAAAATGAGAAATACAAGAGCAATACCTAGAAGGATCATACATTTGAGTTGTTTCATTTCTTGGTTTGTAACTTTGTTGACATGGAGGCTCTCCTGCTTGTAATAATGTTGTTGAAAACACAATAGTTAAATCACCAGAAACCCAAACCAAAATCCATCATACGCAAACCATATATTTTGAGTTATAACTTGTATAGATTCAGATTCAAATTAAGAATAATATGAAAAATATGGATGGGATAAATGATCATATTGTCCAATCATCAATTTCCATTTCCAAAACTAAATATACATGCCTAAAACATCACCAAAATCTACTAAGGACATCTCTGAAATCTACTTGGAATGTCTTCAAAATCTGCCTGGAAGTTCCTGAAATCTGATGTTTTGATATGTAAGGATATGCTGGCTATGGCACTTTGGATGTACTTTCTCTGATTCTTGTCATGCAAGTTATTTAGGCATATGTGATATTTGAAGTGTATACTCTATCTCTTTATAACTTGTTATTTTCCCATAAACTTTAGACACTATTTATTTTTTAGTGTTGATGTGATGTGCCCAAGAGAAACACAGGGAGGACAACAGAGTAAATTGAATTTTTATATGGGAATGCACATATATATAGGATATGTATTTAATATTGAGAAATACACTCACACCAACCCAGTAATATATTTGGCAATTTACAATTTTTTATTCCATGTAACAACAATACAAATAGATGTTTAAAATAAGATTTCAAGTGTACCATCAAGTCTAAGTTTGACAGTTTGTTACAGATTCCTAATACATTGATTTATTATACAGAGCCTCAATACAAGTGAATAAACAAAGACAAGTGTGTGAGTAGAAGAGAATAACCAAAATTGTACACATGATGTATAATCATGTGTTATTATTATAAATACAGTACAAAACTGTGGGGAGGAATTGCACATGTGTTGTACAGTAACTATAGTCATTTGTACTATTACATATACAGTGCAAAACTGTGGGTAGAATTATCAAAATTTCCCAAGTCTACAATAAAAAATAAAGTGGGTGAGCAATCTATTTAGTCTTAGACTAAGTCACCCAACAGAGATAAGGATAAATTTCAAAGTTTACTAGAGTACAAAATATAAATGTACAGATATAATATAGGTTCACTCATATTACTAGACTAAGTCTCATCAATTCATCCCTGCTTAGAGGAAATCATCCCCAATTTCTGCTGAAGATAGGGAAGTTGCTACCTATATGTTGATTGCAGCAGCCATTAACCCTGAGTGGGAAACATGCCTTTGCAGCACACCAAGTAGTCAGTGATGTGACACTACCTAGTGGATCGAGTGCAGACATCAAAAAGAGTATCTTCAGGAAAGGGAAGCTGACAATCTAGAATTGTGACCTCCAAATGTGTGACTGGACACATCCTTTAAATGAGGTGGTTCATATCACTTCCACTGGTTGACATTCACCACATCATGGGTGCCTAACTGTGGTAGAAGGTCCAACTTGAAAGCATTGGCACCCATTTGTTTATTTTTGAAGCAATGCTTGTCCAAATGCAACCAAACTCAATCACCAACTTGAAAATGTGCAGCAAATTGATGTCATTCATATAGTTCTTTGTATTCAGCATGTGTCTATTGAAGGATGTCCTAAACATTACTTTGGATCTTGACCAAGTTCTGCACAAAAGAGCTTTATCTTACTGCTTCTGTTGGTGGGATGTGGATGGAGTTGGGAGAGAAACTGGAGCTAAGAGGTTGAAAGACAAAACAAAGATCAAAAGGAAAGTGTCTTGTAGAAGGGCAGATTTGTTGTAACTATGTTGGAAAATATGTAGGTATTGATCCCATTATTTGTTCTATTGATGGTAGAGGCAGAGAGCATGAACCAAGATTATGTTAGACTATCCTTAGTTTGGGGATCAGTTTGTGGATTGAATGTAGTAGAGAACCGATGTAGACAACCTAAAGGCTTCCATGAGGATTTTCCAAATCACTAAGAATCTGGAGTAATGATAAGAAATGTTGGTCAATGATAATCCAAAATGGCCCCAAACAGGCTAGAAGAAATCCAAGCCCTATAGGGAAATGTCAAAGACTGGTACAACCCAAGCTTCATGTTGGCAAGTTTGTTTTGGCTACAATTTGAACAACTCTAGATGTAATATTCCACTTCTTTCCACATGGAAGGCCAAAAGAAGTACCTTTGCGGGTGCAACATAAATTTATGTACACCAAAATGTCCTCCATGGGATGAAGAATGGGCCTCCTTGATAAGCAGAAGGCAAGTTGATCTAGCTGGAACACACAATTGATTCAACTTGTAAAGAAAGCCATCTTGATCTTTGTAGTTTAGAAAAGGGCTTTGATTGACCACAGTGGGTTGTTGGATGGATTCCATGACCAAACCAAAGTAAAGGTCTATATAATATTGGGATTTTCAATCCTCATAGGCTGCACATTTGATATCTAAAATGGAACGGACCTTGGATAAGGGTCCATTGAGGAGATTATGCACTTTATTGGAATATTGGAAGGCATCTAATTGGTGACAAGTGGTTTCTACATTGACGATGTTTTGATATTTGTGGTCTATTATGGGACAAAATAATTAACTAATTCTCTCTCTCTTTCTTGGGGATAATAGTAGTCTCCTTACAAATGGTAAACCTATCCTTCCCACTTTATTTGTTTTTCCTTTAGGTAATGTTAAAACACCAATTCGAACTAGTTGGTCATTATGAACATTTTAATTGGTCATGCATACATGTCTAGATTCTAGAGGGCCAGAGGTCCTACACAACATATCAATAACAATGTGACTCCAGCGTTGTAAAGAGTTAGGAAATGTACCGGAAAAAAATGTACTAGCTTGTTTAAGAAAGGAGGTTAAGATTCAGAATGCTGCATTAAAATGCTGAAATGCACACTGAAATAACCAAAGACAACAGCTTAGACAATAACTTTATGAAGATGAGATGTACCATCTAGAAACAACATTAACTAAAAACAATTTTGAGTCCATGTATCTTGTTATGTGCACTTAAATATTTTCAATCCAGATTCTGTTTAATAACCTTATTTTTGTTGTAAAAGAGAGCATCTACGTATTTAGTTGTCAAAGAGAGTATCTGAACTTCTGAATAAAGTCTTCAAGAGGCTGTCAAAATAGGATGCTTAATCAAGTGCACTAACATGATGACACTATCATTTTCAAGCTGTGTTCAATTTATTTCATTCACCAAGATTTGTTTTTAATATAATCGAAAGTTCACTTGTGCAGATGAAATTATTTCCTTCATCACAATCAAGGTTTTACTGTTCTCCATGTAAATCCAGAGGTCTCACCAAAACTGAACAACCTATTCCTAGCATGATGAAAATTGAAACAACAACTAGACTTCAAGTGAGGCTTAAATAATCTTGAGGTAGGCATCTTCTTTTAATAACCATTCATGAGTGCTTCTCTTACCATCCCATTGCTGAACAAAATCACATAATCAACGAATAGAACCATTTATGTAGCAACACACAATCCTCAATTGGATTCTACAACTATTTCTTAAACACATCCTTATTCTTTGTCCTTCTCAAGTTTAGGTTATTAGGTATGCATCAATACATTATCTTGTTCTCTAAGACCCTTTTACAACCCATTTTAATAGATTGTGTAATTGTTTAGGATATTTTGTTTCCTAATCATGGTAGATTTTTGTGCTTATTAATGTGTTTGGAAAAATAAATTGGATTTTAAGCATGACTGTCTTTGGATCTTATTGTCTTTTATTAGAATTCAAATGATGAAATCTATGTTAATATTTCTCCTCTTCTCGATTCTTAATGGGTTCTAGCTCAATGGAAGAGTGCCTGCCTTACAAGCAAGAGGTTGGTGGTTCGATTCCTCCATGCCCTAATGATATTGCAGTGTATTTCTAAAGGTAAAAAATGTAGTAGTGCAAGATGGATGCAATATTAGATGCAACACTAAATGCAAAACAAGATGTAAAAGTGGATGTCACACCAAACACACAAGTGGATGCAAAAGTGGATGTTATTCAGACACAAATGTGGACACAAAAATGGATGTCACAGTAAAATCCAAATTGGATGCAAAAGGAGACTCAACACTAGACACAATTAATGACTCAAAACTAGATGCAATACTAGGCCCAAAACTATACGCAACAATAGATGCAAAAGTGGACTCCTA
The DNA here is from genome assembly GCA_001517045.1 of Pseudotsuga menziesii. NCBI lineage: Eukaryota > Viridiplantae > Streptophyta > Pinopsida > Pinales > Pinaceae > Pseudotsuga > Pseudotsuga menziesii. The sequence continues at coordinate 352,821 of LPNX010901265.1, forward strand.
ACTAGATGTAAAATTGGACATTAAATTGAGCACAAAAAATGGTGTATCGATGGACATAAAAATAGGCGTAACACCAGGTGCAAAACTGGAAGCAACACTTGATGCAAACAAAAACTTAAAATGAGACACAATATTGGATGCAAGATGGGACGAAACATTGGATGTAAAACTAGACATAATATTGAATGCAATATGGGATGCAACATTGTACACAAAACTGGATGCAATATTAGATACAAACATGGGCACAAAACTAGGAATAACACTAGGCGCAACACTGGGTGCAACATTGGGCTCAAACATAGATGCAAAAAAGACATCAACCAAGATGCAACACTAGGTACAAACCTAGATGCAAAATACGACGTAAAACAAGATGAAACATTAGGCACAGACAATGATACAAAAAAAGACATAAAACAAGATGCAAAATTAGATGAAAAAATGGATGCAACATTATAAGTAAAATTGGATGCAAAACTAGATGCAATATTGGGCCCAAATTTGGATGCAAATATAGATGCAACACTAGATGCAAAATTGGACACATAATTTGATGCAAAACATGGTGCAAAATTGGGTGCAAGACTCGATGAAACAAAAGGAGAAAATAAGACGCAACATTAGATGCAAAACTGAGCGTCAAACTGGGTGCAAACAAGGATGTAACAAATGACACAAAAAAAGATGCAATACAAGATGCAAAATTGGATGAAAATAAGGGCATAACAAAAGATACAAAAAATTGGGTGCAAAAATGGACGCAAAATTGGATGTTAAAAAGGATGGAAAAAAGATGCAACAGATGGCGTTTTATGAAATTGTACAATAGCGCCAGGTTTAGTGCCAGATTGTTCACCAAAATTGGGAAAAAATTACACTAAAATCCGGCGCTAAATCCATTTTATGTTGTAGTGTTTCCTCAAAATGAGTTGAAATGTGTGCATTAATTTTTTTTATAGATCTTGTGTCTTTAGAGTGGTGCCTTGTGCGGTCTAGTGAAGTGAAAGACAAAGAAGTTACTGCTCCTGGAATAGGACTAGGATGGGGTGCTACTGATGTCGGATTTTGCTTGAGGTAATTAATTTTTGAATTTTCTCCTAAGTAATTATAATGCTTATCGTTGGTCATTTTCAACATAATTGTGCGTTGAATAATCTTAGGGAACATCATATGGGATAAGGTACAAACTTTTAGAATGTTAAATTTTGTTTCATCATAATGTCAATATGAATGCTAGATCATGCCAATGCACGTGGGTGTAAGTATGCACATGGGACTACACTTTAAGGTCAAAAATTTAGTCTTAAATGGTTGAATGTAATGCCCACTACATGACAAAAAGGGCAGTTATTGGACATGATCATAGGTAGTGGAATTTTGTGTGTGCGCAATTCGGTTATTTCAAATTCTTTATTTTTGGTTTAGATACACAACCCCAAGGGAGAAAAGGGTGGAAGTATATTGGAATTATTGGAAATGGATAATTTTATGATGTATGGGTGAATAGTAGCATTGACTGCCAATATTCTAGATAACTAAACTGTTTGATCTGTAGCATATTTTCCAGTCAGTTCTTAAGTTCATGTGGATATTCAGACAAACATCATAGTGATGGGTTATTGTAAGAAATGTTAATATATGTTAATGATTGAGACATTCAAATTTTTATTATATTTGAGAAAATAGAGCTCAAGGGGCACATTTCCCTCCATTAAGAAGTCACTCTTATTGAACTTTCCATGACTACATCATGTTATAATGCGTAATTGTGTTTGTGGTCTAATTCTAGTCAAATAGGATACAAATGTTTTAAATCTAAGTTTCAAGGAGTTTATTATTTTGAAGCCTGAATATCCAAACAATGAACACATATATGTTTATTTACAACATTCTTGTTGTTGTTTTAATTTGTGAAATCAAAATCACACACATTGCTCAAAAGAAAAGTATGGTATATATCATCTATTGTATACTCACTTGGCATATTAATTGAGAGAATATAATGTTCTGCAGTGGCTGCTACAACTATAATGTATAAGAAAAAAGAAGAGGAAATAAGTAACTGGCGCATAGGCGAAGTGTTTCAGTAATTATTTTTTTATATTTATGGATGGACCTATATTTAGTGTACGGATTTTTCTCTCTCACTAGTCACTGTTGTAATCTCACAGATCACATAAGGTTACCAATAATACACATATAGAATCCTATAAAAATACAGAGACAAGAGACAAGAACAGATAGTAGAATAACAGATTATATTATAGAATCATATGAGGGTCCATACATATACAAAATTGAACCCAGTTATTAACTAACTCAACATCCTATTATATATGATTACAAAATGGTTATGAGTAACTACTTGTTGGTTCGGTCAACCGACACGACCTTTGGAGACCAACCTAATCTCCGATTAGTCGGTTAACTCGACTAGTCGGCTCACCGACTAGCTCCTCCAACAGTCACTTGTTTTCAGTGAAGATAATTTAAATTTTTTATGGTGGATATTTTGGTTTTTTACCTTCTTAATCTTATATTACCCAAAAGTATGCATATAAATGACACCAATACTAACTTTAGTGACTTTTAATCCTTTTGAAACTTTATGAGTTGACATTTCATAGGACTTAGCATTTAAAGAATCCATAAAATGAAAATTTACAAGTGAAGGTATTTGATACTTTATCTTACTTTGATGTATTAGATTTTTAGAAAAATGGTTTTTAATTATTAGAATTAGCACTACTTAGTGGTTAATGTAATTGACTTACTCTTCAGTTATTCCCTCTAAATATGTATGCCTTGTTTGATATACAAACAATTCTGGACAAGGGTATTCTTTATTTTTACATGTATCATGACTTGTCTTTTTTTTTATCATTGTGTGAGCATAATCTCTATATCAACATGATTAAGGGTAATTATTTATATCTATGTTTTATGTGATCTACAGCCATTTTCTTAGATCAATTTAAACACAACCTTTTTTCTGCAAAAACATCTTACTTGTCTTTGTGATAATATTAGTATTCTATGTTGTTTTTCTATGCTCACATTTTGAGTTGATCTTTGATGGTCATTTTAATAGAGTTATATTTTCTATCAGGATCTTCCATTGTGACATTGCTTGAGTAGTGACTATAAAGGAATGCTTGTTTTATTTTAGACAATTGGGCCTTCTTCTTGGCATTAAATGACCAATATTTTATGGGTATGTTGTTAGATCAATAGGTTTATAAGAATTAACACCATTTTTTATATAAATATGCTCTTAGTCCTCTGGTGAATGGTTTTAGTAATATTGTATGTTGAATGTGTAATAATTGTAGAATAGTTATCTAACTTGTAGAATTGTATCACAATACTGTATAATACATGCTCTAAGTAGTTTTTCCATATATATTACAATATTGGGATCTGTGAATAGCTATTATAAACAAGAAAATATAGTGTGTACTACACAATTAGAACACAATCATTGTACCAGATTCCATCACAATCAAGGTATGTCAAGACTGTTGAGCATGATAATGGCATTTCTTCTAGACTGGGAATGGTTCAAACTTCATATTCCAAGGTAGCATAACATAGATCTGAAATATTGAACTTGTTAAGTTGTATGAGGTAGGAAAATGGAGGTAAGATATGATAGAAGGATGCCATTGAAAGTAGGATATTTGGGTTGGATGGATGTTTCTCAATCCTTTGAGGATGCATGCGTGCCATTTTCTCATTTTTCTTCCTAATGATATTTCTCAAGATTTAAATAAATTCTATACTAATAACTAATAGGCTATGTGCTTGAAATATATATGCTATCCTATACAGTTTCGAGGAGGACATCAATTTCATGGAGGACATTTAGTCTCTAATACTCATTCCCTACCAACATCATTGTAAGTGCCTAGAGGTATGCGAAGATTTGATATAAATATTTGCTACAAATTCTGTATTTTTTTTAAAACATACACAATAAACGTCGGTATAGCGACATATTGGTGTTGATATAGAGACATAGTGATGGCGTTATAGTGACACACTAGTGCTTAGCTGCTTCTAATTTGCCACAAAATATCGGTTCTATATCGATGCCTTGAAATTACTATTTTTCGTGCCTATAGCGACACATTGTCGTTTCTATTTCAACAAATGTGCGACATTATAGAGACAACAAGATGTCACTCTAGCGACACATTATGACTTAGGTGCATGAATTTTCCACAATCCTCTGTCGCTATAGTGACTCCAAGACATTTCTCTAGTGACACATTATGACTTAGGTGCATGAATTTGTCGCAATCTTTCATTGATATAGCTCCTCCAAGACATTGCTCTAGCGATACGTAAATGTTGCTATAGCGGCGCCCATAGGTTTTCAAAGCATAGGCCACAATCACCACGTGTCATTGATTTTTTGTTTCTATACTGACGAAACATTCAAAGTTTGGGTAATGCGACGAAAATTTGGGTTTCTATTTGTCATTATAGCTACATAAAATTGTTTCTATAACAACAATTTTTCGTGGGAAAAAAGTTCACATGTACTAGTGAAGAAACAAGAAAGACCCAAATCTTTAGACGGGGGTTCAAACCCTTGCAAGGAAAGGACAAGAAGAAGCAAGAGAAGACCAAATGCACTTACTTTCACAAGGGGTGGAATCCAAAGAGTGCATGCATGAAGAAAACCATGGGCATGATGGTTGTTAGAACAATAATCCACCACTTAGTACCTTGGTCAAATTTATTTGCATTTATGTAGTAATATGCTATGGTTTGGACTTAGGGAAGTTAAGACAATAAAATAATATCCAGTTTTTGTTCACACTGTGTATGTAAAATTGTTCCTCTTTCATGCTTTTTTGCTAGTTTTTGCAAGTAATTTGATTTGTGAGAGTCTCTTGGGATCATAGACCTTGCTGTAAATCAAAATTATCACATGGTATTAGAGCTGATTGGAGTTGCAGGTCAATCTTGAGTGTTTGAGCTGCATTTTTGAGATATTTTTCGGATAAAATTGAGTGCTTTTGCAAGAACCTTCAGCAATATCTCACCACTAGCACAAGAAGAGATGGAGTAGAACCACATCTTTCTCACTCCCTTCAATTTCTTTGAATGGAAGGAAGAGATGGTCATCCAACTAAGATCTAAGGGTCTTTACAAGGTTACCATGGGCACTGAAGTGGAAACAAACTCTACAATAGAGAATTCTAAGTACTTCAACAGACCTGATGAAGCCTTTGGACTGCTATGCCTGAGTATTTCAAGAGAACTCTTATTTCATGTAGATAGATTGACAACCCCAAATGATTTATGGGTTAAACTAGAATCTATCTTTGGTAAAATTGATGAATTGAGGGGACATCAGCTTGAAAATGAGCTCATTAGCCTGAGCCCAGCGCATTTTGAAACCAACCAAGATTTCTTCACCTAGATCAAGTCTCTATTACTTTAACTGAAGCAATGTGGAATTGAGAATAAGGAGGGTCAACTAATGTTGTCCATCCTTTAGAAGTTAGGACTAGAATTTTCAGTGTTTGTAAGCACCTTCCATTTTGGCAAACTGACCCATCAAAATTGGCAAATTCCAACACTATCCATCTTCATGGAGTCCCTCACCCAGGAGAAAGACAAACTAGTTCAAATGTGAACCATAAAAGCTAACATATATCAAGATTTTTCCATGGGTGTTTCGAATGCCTCCAAGGGAAAGAAGAAGGCAAAGAATTCAAAGCAGTCAGAGAAAAGGAGGCTTGATAAACCCAAAACCACTGATGGGGGTCAGAATACTCCTAAGAATAAGGACAAGAAAGTGAAGGAGAAAACCAAATGCACATATTTCCATAAGTGGTGGCATCCAGAAATATCTTGTATGAAGAAAACCATTGATCAAATGGTGCAGCTACTAGAGAAAAAAAACATCCCTATCCCATATGGCACAAGGAAGAAATATGGCACCTCAAGCTGAGACAACAAGGATAAATTCCATGCCTTGGTAGCAAGTTATTCTAATTCCTCCACCTTCATTATTGATTCAGGGGAATCTAGACATATGGCTTCCACCAAATAGCTCTTCTCCTCTATGCATTCGAATAGTGACCCATTTGTTCAAATGGGAGATGACTCCGAGATCCATACCAAAGGAGTTTGTAGGATAGACTTAGAGCATGGATATTTCAGTGATGTCCTCTATGTACCAGATTTGGAAGCAATTTTTTTTTCAGTGTACCAAATGACACATACATGAGAATCCAAGAGAGTAACATTTACTCATGACTTGGTAGAGATAGCAGAAATCTCCTCCAACCAAGTTGTGGCATTGGGGTATGAAGACCACCAAGATTCTAGAAGGAAAGTGCTCCTCTCTCATGCCAATGAGACCTCCAAACTATGGCATGAAATATTTGGACACATGAACTACAAGCATCTTCAAGCACCGAAAAAGGATGAGATGGTGGAAGGGATTCCTTCAATCAAATATTCAAATGGATCTTGCATTGGATGTGTAGTTGGGAAGCATCTAGAGCGCACCTATGAGAAGGGGAAGGAAAGGAGAGACACACAACCACTTGGATTGGTACATTCATACCTCATTGGTCCTATTCCCACTCCCTCCTATGGAGGATCAAGGTATGTACTCACCTTCATTAATGACTACTCAATATTCTGCTGGGTATACTTCCTAAAATTGAAATCTGAACTATTTGAGACATTGAAGATTTGGAAGGCCTTAGTGGAGAGCCAAAGTCGGAATAGGATATAAATCCTTAGGAATTACAATGGTAAATAATATGTCAATAAAAATATACATCATTTTTGTGAGGAATGTGGAATTTAAATGCAACATTTAGTCCCCTACACACCACAACAAAATGGTGCGGTAGAGAGGAAAAATAGGGCTCTCAAAGAGATGGCCACATGCATATTTGAGGTAATGGATATAAGTCCCAAGATATGGGCTGAGGTTATCAATTGTGCTGAATATATTCAGAACAGGGAATTCCACAAATCAGTCAAGGGAAAAACTCCCTATGAGGCATGGTTTAGCCATAAACCAAATGTCTCACATTTCAGAATTTTTGGGTCAAGAGCATGGGATCTGTTGCCGCCTTTCACACACCTGGGTCACGTGGCAGACTCTCTTTAAGCCACTCGGTGTGTCCTTGGGGGCAAGTCTCGAGTAAAGGCTATCACCTTGTTCTTGAATCCTCTGTTTAGGCTCAACTCCTAACGAAGCCAAGGGGGGTAGAACCTATTAAGTTGCTAAGGCAAAATTATTTAGTATGGTGATGTTAAACTGAATGATTTACTTAGGAGTTTGAAATTTAACCATAAACAACCATAGATGACAAGATACAAAATGAGCGCACTAAAGCACAATGCTGAGACACAATATATATATATATATATATAGAAATAAAATAGCCAGTGCCTTAAAATGGAGTCAAATGATAATCAATGTACTTGCATGTGCTTGGAGTGAATGTTTTGCGATTTCCTCTTGGTACGTTTTAAGTTAATGTGAAATATGAGTTGATTAAAATTAGGCAAAGGGGTGGACTCCAGATATACCTGAGAGTACTTGGAGTATGTCCAAAACTAAACCTTCATGGCTACCCGCAAGGAATATGTGGGCTGAATGGAGTCTCTAAGACTATTTTTCATAATGCACCCATAGGTGTAACAGAGATCGGTGCCCCGAGGTCACTTTTCAGGAGTTCCCGCTTCCTTTGGGTATTTTGCCACCGTAATGGTTTGATCGAGGTGTTGGATTTTCACCTGATGGTTTGTCAATTTGGGAGAGTGAATCCTAACTATTCTAGTCACTCAAATGCTTTTGATACAGCTTGACTGATCGGATGAACCGCATCCAAGTGTAGAGCATACACACCGGAGTCTTGCCAATTTTAGTCAATTTTGAGATGGGTGTTCTTGTTAAAAAAGAAAACCCTCCAGGAACCTCTTTCGATCCAAGTGGATCTCAATCTGGGAATCAAGAAGGGGTTAATTTTATTAAAATTGAAGAAACAGTTGATAAAAAAGAAAACCAAGGTACACAATTCCGGTTCTCTAATTAGTCCTACCACGCATCTCTTTCCCCTTTCGGGTCAATCGGGAAGTCGTGGGGTAAGTATTAAATTAATTTGAAACCTTAGATATGGAATATGGAATTGATAATAAATCAAAGTATACTACCTTGCAGATTATAACTACGCTAGATTGCAAAAAAAAGGAACGAAAAGCAAAAAAAGACACGGACGCAAATCCCCCCAGGGGGGATGGTGAATAGGCTCGAAAGAGCCTATTCGAAAGGACCTTTTATTTTTATTAGCAGCAATTTACAATATCAGAAAATTGAAATTGATGCACTTTGGTCCTTGTTATCTGGGATCCAAAAGTTTAAAACAAGCTTGTAACAAGCTAGAAATAAAACACAGCGGTGGGGGAAGCTTTCGGGAAGCTTTGGTTCGTCCAAGAGTCGGAAATTGGGCAGAGTCTCCTTCTCTTTTTTGTTAGACCTGATAAAAAATAGTGAGAAATTAAAATCAAATGTGCCCAAACACACTTTAAAAGTGTTTTGGGTCACCACACTAGTTACCAAAAAAAACTAAGTAAAAATTTGTTAAGTTGGGGTAATCTAGTTTTGCAAAAAAAAGGAACCAAGGAAAGCAAGCTTTCCTTGGGATATTGGCTTGATGTTTAGGAAGGCAATGATATGTGCACTTTTATTGGAGAATATGAAACTTTAAAGTACAGCAAAGGAAACTACCTTAAAAGCAAGCTACAAATTTTTTTTAAAATGCTTGCAAAAAAGAGGATAATTTCAGCTAGATCTCTTAAAATATGACTTTATATGCAAAATGGAACTGAGATATAAAATTAAGAAAGAATATTACTAACTAGATCTATATGTAATTTTCTTTGTGAGACAGATCTAAGCAATAAGATTCTTTAAAAGTAACCAATTTGAAGAGAAATTAAGATTTTGAAGAAGGAAGAGAGAGAAAGAGTGTTGGAAGCCTGGGAATGTTGGGCTTTGGAGTCTACTTTGGTGGAACACCGAGGGACTATGTCATTCAGAAGATCTTGAAGATGAGGAAGATACAAAGAAGCTCAACCTCTTCTACAAGCGATATCACCTGCAACTTAGAAATCCTTGCACAAACAGATGGTTAAAACATAGGTGATGCTGGAAGAGATAATTGGAAAGCATGCAATTAAACTTAAAATACATACAACTCCAATAGATCTGAAACAAGCAGCAGTAAGAGCATAAATCAAACTAGAATAAACTCTTACCCTAACAGGAGGGAGCTCTCTCCTTCAAGGCCAACAATTAACCAGCAAAAGCAGTGATAAATAACATAGATTATACCCCATAAGCATTTGACAATCACCATCCACACATGAAGAGAATTACACCATATATCTTGCCTCCAAATCTTCTTTATTCCATAATAATAAACAATACAATACAAGAGAAACAACACCTCAATCCCAGTTCTAACTATCTTGGAAGAGGCTGCTTGTGCTTTGATTTATACAAAAACCAGGAGATCCAACCCAGGGGGGGTGCAAATCCCAAGGAGGCGGATCAAATCAGCTGATGGAGAGTCAATCAATGCAGATCGGAAGCTGAACTGAGCCTACTTGTCAATCAGGGGCTTGATTGAGCTGACACATCAACCCATAAACTGACACATCAGTCCACAGAGCTCCTAGGAGAGCCCACACGTGTGGAGGAGAGAGAGAGGGCATAATTCCCCCCTAAAGGATGCTAAAGATCAACTCTGGATCTGATTTGATCACTTCCTTCAGTCAAGGATTTGTCAGATCCAGTCAATCTGGTTCAGATCTGACTGATTTCAATCAAATTGGCTAAGAATCCACTGATCTATGACTCTGGATTTGCAACATTATTCATCAATTTATTAATTAAAATAATCAATAATTGATTTTTTGGGGATTTCTGACCTGAGTGATGGAAAATCACTCAAAACTAGGAAATAGTGGGTCCATGGGTTTACATGGTGCTCTTAGCTTGAAAATGAGCACCTACATGACTGAAACTGATTATTTGGCTACTTTTATTACAAAACCAATTTTTCCAATTAAACTATTAAAAAATAGCCTAAGTTTTGGAAAAATTAAATTTTAATTAAAAACACTGAAAAAATTAAAAAATTGAAAAATTGAAAAAACCTAGGGGGACTTAGACATGTTCATATGACTCGACCATGATGCCTAGCATGTTTATACAATGACACATAGACTCTAATAACCTCAATAGGCCTAAATGCCAAGCTGACCACCCCAACTTTGGAGGTATGGAGTGAAAAACTCAGAAATTATCATCTGTTTATTCAACAACCAATAATAACCAAGGGAAAAAACACCCTGGGCTGATCGGATTGACAAATAAATTCTAAGAGACCGAGTCTTTTATAGACACTATCATGCTAGAACATTTATTACAATTACCCCATGGGGTATGAACATGTGATATAGTACAACAAGGATTCCCAGAAGCAAGACTAAAGGTCTTCTGAAGTCTAAACAAGTTATCCTTGTCTGGTTCACCAGGCTCACCTGATCAAAAACCACTAAGTACAACTTAGGTGGTAACAGGCTCGAATTCCATCAGAAAAGAGGAAGGATTTGCAGACATAGAGCAAGGAATGTATCATGGTTGGTTATAGTGATGAAACAAAGGTTTATAATCTCCTTGACACATCCACACTCAAGACTTTCATTGAGAGGAGTGTGCAATTTGAAGAGGATATCCTACCATATTTTGAGCTTGCACCGGGGGAATGCTCTTCTCCCAAAAACCATGATGAAGTAAGTAATGATTCAAGCTCTGATTTTTATGATAATTCTGATAATGACATGGCTGAATATTAAATTTTTGTGCATGAGTCACCTTCAAGGCCCAAATGGGATGAGAAAATCATATAATCTATAGGGGAATTGGCAAACAATTCCATAGAGCCTAGGAAGACAAGATCTCAATTTCACAATGCTTCTTATGCAAGTGAAATTTCTCTTGTTGAGCACTATTATATGATGATGGGATATGATCCATAGTCATATCAGGAATATTTTAATGATCCAAGGTGGAAATAATCCATCCAAGATGAATTCAATTCTCTCTAAGAGAATGAAACATGGGAATTGATTCTGCTTCCTATCAAGAGGAAGCTTGTGCAATGTAAGCGGGTCTTTCAAACCAAAATTGCTGCAGATGGTTCAGATTTCAAGTACAAGTCTGTATTTGTTTTTAAGGGCTACTCTCAATTCCAAGGTGTGTACTACACCGAAACCTTTTCACTGGTTGCAAAGATGGATTGAATAAGACTAGTTCTAGCAATTACAACTAGTAAAGGTTGGGAAGTGCACCATATGGATGTAAAGAGTGCATTATTACATAGTGAACTATAGGAGGATATCTACATGAATAAACCTAAATGTTTCCAAGAGGATCCTTCACTTGATTGCAGGTTGAAGAAATCACTTTATGGGCTCAAGCAAGCCCCCAGGGCTTGGTATGCAAAAATTGATAGTTTCTTGCTCTCAATTGGTTTGATTCAATGAAAATATGATCCAAATGTGTATTTATAGAAAAATTATGTTGTATTTCAGGTTATTATACTGTATGTATATGACCTCTTAATTACAGAGAGATGTAACAACCAAATTGGATCAATCAAGGCATCCCTACACAGTGAGTTTGCAATGACAGATCTATGATTACTAAAACAATTTCCAGGATTGGAAATTGAGAAATCTGAAAGAGGCATCATGCTTAGAAAAACTAAGTATGCTTCAGACCATTTAATAAAGTTCAAAATGGTTGATTTTAAGGAATCCAAGTTCCCTTTTATTTCTAGCATAAAACTAGGTGAATTTGGTGATTCTCCTTTGGTAGATTGTTCATTGTACAAGCATCTAGTTGGTAGTTTGATGTACCTTACATATACCAGAGCTAATTTGTCGTATGATGTTAGTTTTTTTACAAGGTATATGTAACTGTTAGAATAATCAACCCATAGTTAGATACCTTAGAGATTAATTAATCCAATTTTTGTCTTATTTGCCTAGTTTCCATATTCTACTCTATGCAAGTTGTCCTCCAAATGTCCAAGATGGTCAAACTTGCTAAAAATGAGTCATGGATCACTTGGGAAACCTTTTGGAATCAATTCTGATTTATTCCTGGCCTCCCTAGCGCATATCTACTTTTTCTGCTTTATTGCCTGCTTTTACTGAGTTTTAAGGAAATTGGGAAAGTTTGACTATGTGAAGTTAACTTGTTTTTTGTCCCCATCATCCTCCACTCTTTTCTCCTAATAAAGCATGTATGAGTTGTTCTTCCATCACCTATTATCTTGCCTAATTTATTTTTCCAATTCGTGAGGTCCTAAATAGGTTTGGAAGTTTCTTTATGCACCTATGGGGGATTTGCTTAGATTTAGTAAGCTTGCTTTTGACTAATTCGAATGGCATCCCAATGCATTCGAATCTCTCATGTAATTATTTATTGTGGTAGCCTATGACTTCACAAGGTTGGCTATTGTACACTTATTCAATATAGATTAGTGTTATGCTCCATATTCAGTCTCCTTTGTGTGTAATTTGCATGTGTAATTGGCAATTTTTGTGAGTGTAATTGTTGTAACACTTGGGTTAAATTTCCACAGTAATAGCTACATGAGTTCAATTGGAATTCATCCAAAACTATCCTCCAATATGTCCAAGGAAAAAAACTTTTTGGGGTACCCTATGCAACCAATTCTTCACTTGAACTAGTTGGATTTTATTATTCGGATTGGGCTAGATATCCCACTGACAGAAATTCCACCTAAGGTTTTTTTTTAATGCTTGATAAAGGTCCTATTTTCTGGTATAGTGAGAAACAACACACAATTTCTCTTTCTTCGACAGAGGCCGAATAAAGGGGAGCAGTGAATGCAGCCACACAATGTGTATGGTTGCAAGGAATTCTTGAAAAGTTTGATGTTGCATTTGATTATCCTACTAACATTTGGGTGGATAAGCAAAGTGCCATCAAGATATATACTGATCCAATTCAGAGGCAGAGAAAAAATCACATAGATATCCATATGCACTACATATGGGGCTTAGTGCATGACAGAGTGATTTCCTTGCAGCATTATCATCCACCAAGCAAACTGCTAACATATTCACCAATAGTTTTACTGAGAATATCTTCACTCAATTGAGATCCTTGCTTGGAGTGAGTGATGGATGGTGATTTCTGCTATTTTTTTCATTTTTTCAGCCCCATGTCCATTTTAGAGGGAGGGTTTTGTCCCATGAGGTTTTCCTCTTTTCCTCATTATTACATGGACAAATAAATTTATGTTTGTATTGAGGTGACTTGAGCCTTTGTTTCCAAGGCCTCCAATAAAATTTTGATGAGTTGTAATAAGTTATGGTTAAAGGGGGGTGTTAGAACAATAATCCACCACTTAGTACCTTAGTCTAAAGCCTTAGTCAATTTTATTTGCATTTATGCAGTAATATATTCTATGGTTTGGACTTAGGGAAGTTAAGACAGTCAAATAATATCCAATTTCTGTTCACACAATGTATGCAACACTGTTCTTCTTTCATGTTTTAGTGTTGGTTTTTGCAAGTAATTGGATTTGTGAGAGTCTCTTGGGCTCCTAGATCTTATTGTAAATCAAAATTCTCACAATGGCGCAACTACTTGAGAAGAACAACATCCCACTTCCTGAGGGCACAAGGAAGAGGGATGGAGATTCAGGCTCAGACAACAAAGAGAGGTTCCATGCATTGGTTGTTGGTTTTTTAGACTCTTCTACCTTCATTATAGATTTGGGAGCTTCAAGGAACATTTCCTCTGTAAAATATTTATTCTCATCCATGTATTCTGATAGTGGCCCAATTGTTCGAATGGGTGATGATTCATAGATCCAAGCCAAAGGGATTGGCAGGATAGATATTGAAGATGGGTACTTCAATAATATTATGTTTGTACCATATTTGGAAGTGAACCTACTCTCATTGTAACAAATGACACACACCGGTGAATCCAAGAGAGTAATATTTACTCCAAACACAGTGGAGATAATAGAAATCTCTACCAACAAGGTGGTGGAATTGGGGTTTGTTGATCATCAAGCAAGATTGTACAAGTTCTCTCATTTCCTTCCCTACTATAGAGGGAAAGAGCTCCCGTCTCATGACAATGAGACAAGGGTGATTCCATGAAGGTGGGTAACACTTTTTGGCTAAATTCAGCGATGAAAAGATTATTGTTTACTCATGTGCTAGATAGAAGCCCTTGAAACGCATATATGCCATGTGAATTTCGACTTGCAGTAAAAAAATAAATTGTAGAATATTATGTTGGCTTACCAATGATATATTTTTTTTAAATATTCCAATGCCATTTAATGTGTGAAATTTCGCATTTAATGAACTGTGTGACCTTAAAAATTTGAAGAAGTTAATAAGCGGCTCGTGTCCCACCCCAATAATTCAATCCTACATTGATAATTTAAAAAAAATATATATATATATATATGTATGTGTGTGTGTGTGTGTGTGTGAGAATGATCTACACAAAATGCACTGTGGTCTGCATATTTTTTTTGTTAATTTATTTCAAAATATACAATTATTTATTATTTTTTGAAAGTTACTACATCTGATTTCAACATGTTTTTATACACATGTGTGTCCATCCCAGCTTTTTTTTCACTGTTGTCAAAAATCGAAAAACCAAAGATACCCTCTTGAAGAGTACGCGTCGATGTGTGGGATGTGCATTTTTAAGAAATTTTTGGATGTGTATTTTTTACCCTGCGTATTTTTCTGAGCTTCTTCGAAGTTGTTGTCAGGTCTTCTAAGTGTAAGTTTTAGAACTAAATAAAAAAAAACCCATATGAATTCCAAAATGCATGCATGATACCTCAATGGATAGAGGATTTGGTGATGAATCTATCGGTATGAAATCTGCTCAATTATGTGCCATGAATGGTAGGGTTTACACCCCTAGAAGACACAAAGAAACATTGTTTTTTTTGTAAGAGGGATAATTCTCTGTTTTTCAGGCCCTCGATCGAGGTATTAACATCCCTCAATAGAGGTTTTTAAATAAGCTCGATCGAGGGTTTATTAAACCCTTGATCGAGGGTCTAATAAACAATCGATCGAGCTACCGTTAAAATTTCTTTTTGTAGTTTATTTTGCACAAGGACCTCGATTGCAGTCTTAAAACCTCGATCAAGGTTTTCTTAAAACCTAGATAGAGGTTTTAAAACCTAGATTGAGGTTTTCTTAAAACCTAGATCGAGGTATTCTTAAAACCTAGATTGAGGTTTCGATAAACCCTTGATCGAGGTTTTAACACCTCAATCAAGGGTTTAAGAAAATCTTCATCGAAAGTTTGTTAAACCCTCGATCGAAATGTTATGACCTCGATCGAGGTATGTTTTTTTGTTTTTTCCGAAAGCCCCTTGCCAAAAAGTGTAACCCGACTCCATGAATGCACCCACAAGAAAGTTGTGGCATGAGAGGTTCAGCCATCTAAACTACATATACCTCTAGGCATTGAGAAACGAAGGCATGGAAAAAGGGATTATGTCTATCAATATCTCCAATGGCCCATGCATTGGGTGTGTAGTGGGAAAGCATCCATAGCACAGCTATGAGAAAGGGAACGAAAGGAGAGCTACTCAAGTATTTGGCTTAGTGAATTCAGATCTTATTTGGCCTCTTTCCACACCTTTTTATGGATGATCAAGGTATGTGTTGACCTTCATAGATGATTTCTCAAGGTTTTGTCGGGTTTACTTGATCAAACTCAAACCTGAAGTATTTGAAACCCTCAACGTTTGGAAATCCCTAAGTGAGAATCATTGTGGGAACAAGATCAAAGTCCTTAGGACTAAAAATGGGAAGGATTATGTGAAAAATATTTTTCAACAGTTATGTGATGAATGTGGCATCCAAATGCAGCATTCGATCCCGTACACACCACAACAAACTAGTGTGGTAGACCGAAAGAATATGTATCTCAAGGAGATGGAGACCTGCATGATTGAAGCAAACGATTTGAATCCTGAGTTATGGGTTGAAGCCATTAAGTCTATTGCATGCATCCAAAACATATATTCTCACAAATCTTTATATAGAAAAACACCATATGAGGCTTAGTTTGGTCACAAGGAAATATTTCCCATTTCAGGATTTTTGGCTCAAGGGCTTGGGCTAGGATTCCTCCTTGCAACCTCAAAGCAAGGAATGCATCATGGTTGGATATGCTGAATATGAAAACGGATACAATATCTATGATCCCTTATCTAAAAATACCTTCATTGAAAGGAGTGTGCAATTCGAAGAAGAAATCATGCGAGAGCTCGAACTAGCACTAGGGAATGCTCTTCTCCTCCACTCCAAGATGATGTAAGTGATGATTCTAGTTATGATATTTTTTATTCTGGTATTTCTAAATATGATTTTTCATATCATGGCTCACCCATTCGGCCCAAATGGGTTGAGAAAAATCTTGAAGCTACTGGGGATTTAGTTGGAAATCCACTAGATCCTAGATTAGGAAGACTATATCACAATTTCACACTACTTCATTTGCATGTGAAGTGAATCTTGTTGATAATTTCTGTATGATGGTTGGATATGATCCTCATTCATAACAGGAAGCATTACTTGACCCAATATGGAAAAAAAACATGCAAGAAGAGTTCAACTTATTTCAGGAAAATGAGACTTGCGAATTGATTCCCTTGCCCTCCAAGAGGAAGCTAGTGCAATGAAATTAGGTCTATAGGAACAAAGTTTCTTGCCGATGGGTCTAACATAAAGTATAATTCTAGTTGTTTTCCAAAGGCTTCTCTCAACTCCAAGGTTTGGAATATACATAGGCATTTTCACTAGTTTCAAAGATGGACTCTATTAGACTGGTTTTAGCCATTGTTGCATCTAAGCGCTGGGAGGTTCACCACATGGATGTGAAGAGTGAATTTATTCATGGTGAAATCCAAGAGGATATATATATATATATATATGAAAAAACATGAATTTTTCCAAGACGATCCCTCACTTGTATGCATTTTAAATAAGTCTCTCTATGGCCTAAAGTAAGCCCCCAGATCTTGGTATGCCAACATGGACAATTTTATGCTTTCACTTGGATTTGAAATATGCAATTATGATCCTAGTGTTTATTTTCAAAATGTTGGTGATGTATTGCAGGTCATAGTACTTTATGGTGATGACCTTTTTGTTACAGGTATCTTCACAAAATCAATTGGGTCAATCAAGTCTTCTTTGCACAATGAATTTTCAATGACCAATCTTGGCTTGTTGAAGTCTCTGTCGTAAATCGTTCTTGGCGAATCTCACTTGGGATGCTGAACAAAAGGAAGCAGTGACATTCATTTTGTGGTTTACGGATGAGTCATTTACGGTGATCGCTGATTGGCAGTCGGTCATTCAATATTTTGAGGCATAGTCCATGTTCCAGCCAAACCTAAAGAGTGGATTTCTAGCTTTATGGCCACATGTAGAATCGGAGCAGCTCTCTTAGCCACCTACTAGCTCATGTGGCACTCGCTGGTGTCTTGGTAATTGGCGTCACCACTTTTGGCGTTAGAGCTTGGTGTTCAAATGGAGTTAGCAGCAAATTTTAGAGGTGGATCACTACCCACACATCATTGCCAACCAAAAAATAAACCAATAAATAAAAATAAGTGATAAACAGAGTGTAATCGGGTCAGTGGTATCCACTATCAGTTTGCTGGCAGCCACCGAGATGAATGGCATCCATTATAGCTTGCTGATGATGAGCAGTGTCCCAATTTTATTGGCAGCTGGGTCTTGGAGTGCAAAATCATAGAGTGAAGGAAATCGTGGTTTCCTCAAAAATTTCCTACAAATCCTCGACAGAAATAAATTGATCTGTGAGTGTGTTACCCATACAGCAGCTGATTAATGAAATCGTGGAGCTATTTGGGGTTTGCTGAGTCATGGTCAGAACTCCACAGGATTTGAACCAAATACATATCTACCAGGTTAATTGGCAGGGGCAGGCTCAAAATATCTGCGTTGAGGAAGCTCAACCTTCCCGTTTGATGATGTGGCAGCATAAAGTGACAAATTAGTAATGGAAGCCAATCTATTTGGGCCCGTGTATCCTGACAATTTGGTGTGCTCGGAGTGCGGCCTTGAGAGAAGCTGAGTCTTGTTAAGAGAATATTTTAGTGACACATAGTTCACTTTAACGAAGGTCTCTTGTATGGTCACTAATATGATAGTTACATTTTAGCTAAGGGGGGAATTACTTTAATAAATTAGATTTGAGAAAAAGGTGGATCTAAGTCCACTTTTTCTTTTTTTTAGTTAAATTATTATTTTATTTTGAAAAAGCCTTTTTAGGCCTATAAAAAGAAAAGCTCTTTCTTTTATAAAGATGGAAAGTTCTTGGGCTGGGAGGATTTTTTCCCCAGAGTTAATAAAGAAATTCATTGTTGAGTTTTTTGGACATGTTGGGTTTTTCAGTGGTAATCTTGTGTTTTCATAAGTTGTAGACTAAGCCGGCATATAAGGCTAATAATATAGCACGTTGGGCAAGCATTTGTAGCTGCCAAGTTGCTTGTTGCCGTTATGTTCTTGGAGGTCTAGGAGTAATGGAAAGTAGTCAGTTATACTACCATTCTCTTGGCCTCTGATTATGGAGCGGACCAACCTGATCTCCCTTCTGCAAAATGCAAAGCCTTTTTGATTTCCTTTCTGACTCCATTCGCCCTTCTGATACTGGCACTGGCCTTTCCCTTGAGGACTGATCCTCCCTTCCCTTCCTGCCCATTAATCCAACTTATTTTCCTTTATGCTACCCGAGTTTCTCTAAGGAATCCTCTTCAGATCACCCTGCCCTCAGCTGCACCTGCCTTAGAGATCCGAACTTAGAGAAACCCTCCTAGAGATGGAGAAGAGCCAGCCTGAAGCGAGGAGAGAGAAGGTGTGGTGACATTGGCCTCTCGAGAGAGAGGTTGTTGCCAGGACGACCCGCCCGCGACTTGGGCTTTCGGCACCCGCATGCCAGTTTCGTGCAACAACATTTTGGCGCCGTTGCCGGGGACAAAGTCCAGTTCCCGTATTTTGAAGACTATGCTTCATTGACATCTATGGGAGATTACGTTGCAGATTATTCCTCTCACATGGCGACCCCATGAAGGGACAGAGCCCTTGTCCTTTTACAGATTTGAAGATCCGATTGGGTGTAGAGGTGAGCACACTCATCAAAATGCTTTCAAGTTCACCTTGGTGACTCCACAAGTTTTGTATGAGGTATGATTTAACACGTCTTTTCAAATTAAGTACCGCATTGTCTGATTTATGGAATAACCATGGGATATGTGGCACGAGGCTTATGGCCCACTAGACTTCTCGAAAGCCCATGGATTTCCTAGTGAGTGCTACGACCCTGAGATACATGATATTCTTCCCGAATTTCATGGAAATGATGGTGTTTCAGCCACCCATCACATTACCTCTTTCTACAAACTGATTTCCGATGTTGATGTTCATCATGACGATGAAAGTATGATCGTTTTTGCCATAACTTTGGTAAAGGATGCAATGACCTGGTTCAATGGTTTGTTGGATAAATCCATAGATTCAGTGCCAAAATTTTTCAAGAGGTTTCTCCTCCGCTGGCACGATGGGATAGTATATGAGATTGAGCAGCTTGCTAAAAAATATGATGCTCTCATCCCTAGGGTCCATCACAAACTTGAGGAAGAGATTCATGAAGAACAAGCCATGGAAGATCTGGTTGAGGAAGCAGTACAAGAAACCTTGGTTGAAGACATTGCTGAAGAGATCCCTGATAGAGCTATAATAGAAGATGTAAAGCTGCCCCAAGCTTATGAACAACCTCATGATGTAGATGAGAAGCTGTATCAGGTATATTTTGATACTAATAACATTTGTGTTGTAGATATGTCTCATGAAAGTCTTATGGATAACAAAATCCAGTTTGACAAAGGGCTGCCCAATGCTTATCTAAGCCCTCTTTAGTGTTATCTTGATGAAGCATGCACTCCAATGTGCTATGTGATTGGAGATTTGAAAGATGAATTGTGTTTGCAGCATAAGCTTTTCTATGACAGCCATACTTTGATGGCATTTCCAGTTCAGATCTGCAACATATTCGATGAGATTTTGTCTTGGGTAATGACCAAACACAAGGGAAGAGATCATATTATTGAAAAAATGCTGAAATGGCTCCATTACTTGTGTGCATACACTTGACAGGGTCTAGATTCATGTTAAGTTAGGTAGGTAGGAAGAAATAATCTCTTGCATGAGCATTTAAATTTTCAGCATGTTCTTATTTTTTTTGTAATAAAGTGCAGGATGTGAATGAAGCCATCCCATCATCACTTTTCTTTCAAGTTGGTCTACGAATACAGAGAGAATCTGAGGTTGTCGTATGCTCTCTCTGAGAGCACACGTCCCCCATGGATCTAGATGTTACCCCCCACTTACACAGGGTTATCCGCATGATAATTACTTTCACTTCTTGCAACAGAGTGATCATGCCATCTCGCTGAAGCATAAAATATTTTCTGCTATTGTTACATTCTTTGACTCGAGCTACACCATTGTATTTCTACTTAGAACTGGTGAAGTGACTGAGATCTTCTAAACAGTAGGGAACTGAAGGGATTACTCGGAACAATAGACACATCACCAGAAATATGAATATGTGATGCTACTTGAGGCACATATGTGTAGGAGTCACATGAAAATACCTGTTAAAAAGAATGGCCTTGAATCACAAGCTGCACTTCTAGAAAGCCATATTTTTCAAGACATTCATGGAGTTTTCAAGCCTACTTTGACCCTGGTCAATCATTGCATTCGAGAGAAGTAAATGAGAAGACAAATCAAAGGCAGAGAGAGGCTTTGTGTTGAGAGGCAGGGTTTAGATTTGTTTTCAGATAAGAAAGGCCTGAATTGATGCCCATAAACATGGCCAGTGTCTGACAGAACAAATGTAACTGGTTCTAAACACATTGGATCACTCCTTCCATCCTAACCTGAGGAACTCGTGAAGACGCCATGGAGTGGAGGCTCGGATATTGAAGGCTCACCTAGAATTGAGAATGGTGGACAGTAATCTACCGGTTGTCTAATCTTTCATCAGCATTAGAATTCCCAGAATTACATTTCCATCCAATGTGGAGTGCAAAGGTCAGTATGCCATCCCGGTACAGACTATTATAGAAGAAAAAATGGCAGAGCTCCCATTGGAACCTTAGCTTGCAAGGTCTCTGATAACAGCAAATGATATGGGTTGCTTATCTCAAACTTTGATGATTATAGCAGTGAAAATGTATTTTCTCCAACAAAAAGCAAAGAGGTATCAAACTTGAATCCAAGCTCAATATCCTCAAAGCAGCTTCCAGAAAACTGTGAAAAACGGTATCCAGGCAGCCCGGGAACGGTTTCTGGCTGGAAAGCAATCAAAGATTAGAAAGTAGACAGAATGAGTTGATGGTTGAAATTCCAATCCACGTTTCTGGAAATCAACAAAGATAATGGGTCATCATAGATCTCCGACAAAATTTTGAATTCTCTATCGTAAATCGTTCTTGGCGAATCTCACTCGGGATGTTGAGCAAAAGGAAGCAGTGACAGTCATTTTTTGGTTTACGGATGAGTCATTTACGGTGATCGCTGATTGGCAGTTGGTAATTCGATATTTTGAGGCATAGTCCACATTCTAGCCAAACCTAAAGAGTGGATTTCCAGCTTTATGGCCACGCGGAGAATCGGAGCAGCTCTCTTACCCACCTACTAGCTCATGTGGCACTCGCTGGCCTCTTGGTAATTGGTGTCACCACTTTTGGTGTTAGAGCTTGGTGTTCAAATGGAGTTAGCAGCAAATTTTAGAGGTGGATCACTACCCACACATCATTTCCAACCAAAAAATAAACCAATAAATAAAAATAAGTGATAAACAGAGTGTAATCGGGTCAGTGGTATCCACTATCAGTTTGTTGGTAGCCGCCGAGATGAATGGCATCCATTATAGCTCACTGATGATGAGGAGTGTCCTAGTTTTATTGGCAGTCGAGTCTTGGAGTGCAAAATCATAGAGTGAAGGAAATCGTGGTTTCCTCCAAAATTTCCTACAAATCCTCGACAGAAATAAATTGATCTGTGAGTGTGTTACCCATACAGCAGCTGATTAATGAAATCGTGGAGCTATTTGGGGTTTGCTGAGTCGTGGTCAGAACTCCACGGGATCTGAACCAAATACATATCTACCAGGTTAATTGGTAGGGGCAGGCTCAAAATCTGCGTTGAGGAAGCTCAACCTTCCTGTTTGATGATGTGGCAGCATAAAGTGACAAATTAGCAATGGCGGCCAATCTATTTGGGCCCGTGTATCCTGACAATTTGGTGTGCTCGGAGTGAGGCCTTGAGAGAAGCCGAGTCTTGTTAAGAGAAGATTTTAGTGACACATAGTTCACTTTAACGAAGGTCTCTTGTATGGTCGCTAATATGATAGTTACATTTTAGCTAAGGGGGGAATTACTTTAATAAATTAGATTTGAGAAAAAGGTGGATCTGAGTCCACCTTTTCTTTTTTTTAGTTAAATTATTATTTTATTTTGAAAAAGCCTTTTTAGGCCTATAAAAAGCAAAGCTCTTTCTTTTGTAAAGATGGAAAGTTTTTGGGCTGGGAGGATTTTTTCCCCAGAGTTAATAAAGAAATTCATTGTTGAGTTTTTTGGACATGTTGGGTTTTTCAGTGGTAATCTTTTGTTTTCATAAGTTGTAGACTAAGCCGACATAGAAGGCTAACAATCTAGCACGTTGGGAAAGCTTTTGCAGCTGCCAAGTTGCTTGTCGCTGTTATGTTCTTGGAGGTCTGGGAGTAATGGAAAGTAGTCAGTTATACTACCATTCTCCTGGCCTCTGATTATGGAGCAAACTAGCCTGATATCCCTTCTGCAAAACACAAATCCTTTTTTATTCCCCTTCTGACTCCATTCACCCTTCTGATACTGGCACTGGCCTTTCCCTCGAGGACTGATCCTCCCTTCCCTTCCTGCCCATCAATCTGACTTGTTTTCCTTTCTGCTACCTGAGTTTCTCTAAGGCAACCTCTTCAAATCACCCTGCCCTCAGCTACACCTGCCTTAGAGATCCGAACTTAGGGAAATGCCCCTATAGCTGGAGAAGAGCCAACCTTAAGTGAGGAGAGAGAGGTTGTCGCCGGGTCGGCGCGCCCGTGGCTTGGGCTTTCGGCACCCGCATGCCATTTTCAGGCGACAACACACCACATTCACACTTGATGGATGTAATATTGAAGGTGTTTGTGCCATAAATTGTTCTTAAACTACCAGAAGAACAAGCCAACACAATCTCAAAAGTAAAATTAAATAAAATAGGTTTTAGGGTTTTAAAAACTTCATCAGCAAGGAGGAAATAAACATACACAAGCTAATACAGAACTAAATCATGCAAATTGGATAAACTGGGGATCAAACACATCCCAATAAGCCATAAACATTACACATGAAATACTAATTCCACC
Source organism: Pseudotsuga menziesii (assembly GCA_001517045.1). Taxonomy (NCBI): domain Eukaryota; kingdom Viridiplantae; phylum Streptophyta; class Pinopsida; order Pinales; family Pinaceae; genus Pseudotsuga; species Pseudotsuga menziesii. The sequence continues at coordinate 376,450 of LPNX010901265.1, forward strand.
CACAGGCTACAAGCATTTACATGAATAAAACTTTAAACAAGAAATGAAATTGTAGACTGAGCAATCAAACAGATCAGAAATGAAAAAGTATGATAGGTAAAAGGGCTTATCAGTTTATATATAATCAATAACATTCATCCACTTACATAAGAGTTATAAGTGCTAGCTTGAGAAATCAAAGCTCCAAAAGCCTCTCCTTGAGTGAAAATTCCCTTGCTCAAAACTGTATGTTTGTCTTCCTTTTATCATTACAAAAGTAAAGTAGTTCCATAACTACCTTCTAGGTCTAAATTTGAGACATTTACATCAATTAGTTACATGATAACTCAAAATATTTAAAGATAATTAACCCAAAAATAGCAAATCAGATTTGGGGAAATTTGGCGAATTTATGGAAATTTGGGTCTCAAAGATGCCTTCATATCTCTCGATCCGGAACACCTGTGTCAAAACTGAGAGAGGGTTTTTTAAATGAGTATGTTATGAACAAAAAACTATCTTGGTTTTTCAAAATTCCTCTTCAATTTATCGGAATATGTTATGAAAATTTTTGACTAAAACAAGAAATTATTAAATAATTCAAACCTTGAAAATAGGCCACAAAGATGAATTCGAATCTCTCAAACGATAACAATTGTTGCAAAAATAAGAGAGGTTTTTGTGAAAGAGTCTGTTGTAGACCAAAAATTCTTTAGTTTTTCTTGAATTCATTTCCATCTCCTCGTAATTTGCTCCCAATGACAATGAGAAAAACAAGAAAAACAGAGCTGCTACAGCAATCTCCTCATGAAAATGTTTGACAAAGGACTCAAAAATGAGAGTTAGATTATAAATCAAAACTTGGAATGAACTTTTATTATAAGTTTTTGAAAGCTTAAAGATGTACATATTAACTAATAAGCCCAGAAGACAAACCTTAAAACTAAAATAATGAAATGATTCAACCATTAAAAGCATTAAATCCAACCAAAATTATTGATTGTCAAAAATTCTTAAAATCAACATGAAATATAAAATCATTTTAAACCAATGGTTGAAAATTAGGACAAAAGGAACAGATAAACTAAGAACAAGATCTAGTTATAACAGAAGGAACTAAGACTAGGTTTGAGGGTGAAGAAGATGCATGACCCTAGACATTTTGTGTAGAATCATTTCTCCACGATCCATATTAATACTACATACATTAACGATATAGATCCTTGTGATTCGTTTTATAAATGGTTGTTAATGTTTCAAGAGATTAATAGTAAATTCACTAACCAAGGGGAAAGATCCTTAATTCATGAGGCCCAAAAGGAACAAAAAATAATATTCCTAGAGCATAGGAAAAAATATTTTGAGGCTCTAGAACAAGAAAATAAATCAAATGTGGAGGAAAATAATAAATCTTTGGTTTTCAACTCGTCTAAGTCGGAGGCTCATGTACAACAACTACAAATGAAATGATAGAAAAAAACTAGTAAGTCCTTGACACCTACTAGATCATTATCTAACCTCAAGAAGGAAGAATAATTTCTTAAGAGTAAGTTATATAATATTTCCATTTCTCCTATTTTCATTGGTTCTAATTTAGAGTTTATTTCAAATTTAGAAATTAAAAAAAAATTCTATGTCACCACTCTTCCTAAACATGCCCTTATTAACTCATATGTGCAAATTATTGACCTAGACTTAAACAAACTTCAAGAGGATTAAAGATATACTCAATTCATTCAAGATGATCTTGATCCTTCACTTTATTCTACCTAATATATCACTTTGGGTTCCTTTCCTACTGATCCTAAAAACAGTATGCCTCGATTAATGGCCAGATAAATAATACTCTTGACAATCAGACAAGTTAGGATCCTTCTGCATACTCCCCATTCCTCATCAACTACATAAAATAAATATTCATAAAACCTTCCTTATTCCATACATTTCAAAATTCACAAGATATTATAGAAAATCCTTCTACTATAGAATAGTCTCAACCCACATGAGATGCTAGTAAACATGACATTTGTATCACTTCTCTAGTTGAACAAACTATTTCCTCTAGTACTTGGACTTATCAATAACACAAATTCTATATACCCTTTATTTTTTCACTTCTTCAATTAGATCCTCAACTTCCCAACATTTTTTCATGACCCATGTCTACTTTGTCTACCCATTTATGTCCATTTCATCATCTGACAGTATTTTGGTTACATCTTTTGAAGACACAACATATTTTGGGGGAATATGCAGTATTTTCGTTGGGAGATTATTTTTTTGGTAAGAGGAAAAAGGAATTTATAAGAAAAGGTATCAAAAGAACAAGTAAATGGGAAATTGTCAGTGGTCCCACTGATAACCACATTGTCTAGAGACAACCGATGATGGATATGCAAAAGGAGGCTTCTGAGACCCCAACTTCCATGGAGTAGTTTACTAGAGAAAATTATTATATTGTCACCACCTTAACTAAAAATAATCGATGATAAAAAGTTACAAAGTTTCGGCACTGGAGGATGAAAAAATGTCTCTTCATTCATATTTTTCTATACAAATAGAAGACACCAAAGATCAACATCAGAAATAGATAGAATACTTTCATAAATAACTTAATCAAGTCCTCGAGAAGAATGAAGTGGCAGATAAAACTATGTTGGAGAAAGAAGTGGAAATTAGAGATATAAAATATGAACTCCAACAATTGAAGACACTGACAGTTTCCTCTTCATCTTTCAAACTCACTCTCAAGGAGTTTAAGGTGGAGGCCACTACTCTTAATAATCATTTTAAAGAATATCATAAGGATTTCCTTTCAATATTAAATGAGATCCAATACGAATTCTTCACTTTAGAGCATCTATTCAACCTTTTTGGTCAGCATATGGTGAATAAGGAAGTAGTGCACAAATATCTAAACACCTTCCTGACTTGTAGAAATATATAAAAAAATGTTCTTGAATCAATCTCTCACCTTGATCCAATAAAACTCAAATGGATCAATGTTTGTTTAAAGTCATGGGACATTGTGTGCGACAATATTTCTAACCTTATCCAAAAGGGAGAAACGATATGTGGTCATCTCTAGACTAAAATTGTCATGTCCCAAATTTTGCATTGGGTCACAATGGCCTAATCAAATTTTCCATATTTATTAGATTTTTTCAAATTGATGCTAAGGGTCAAATAATTGCCAAGGAGGAAAATTACTAGTTTCCTATGTTGGGGGTGGAAGCTTTGGGGTTTGGAAGAAGGGGTACAATGAATGATGTTTGAACATTGGAATGGAATAAATATTTAATAAAGAATATAAATAAATAAATACAATATAAAATTGAAGTGGAAATGGAGCATGGAGACAAATGGAGACTATGGGGCCCACACAAGCTAGAAATTTTGTGCCACATGGCATCCTCCTCTTGCAATTTCAAATCCATGGGAATCCCAAAGGTTATTGGATGAATTATAAGGATAATAAACTTATCCATATGCATCATAGGTCAAATTTGGGAATAAATTTAACTTACATGGGAGAGGAAGAGTCATTTTGGAGCTAGTGAGACACTTGGACTAGATTCCCTAGCTCTATGTCAACAATGATGAAGATGCTATGACACTTATGACACAAATCAGATCTCAAGGATGAAATATGACATATTTGACATGTCAGGTAGAAATATAGCATCCAATATATCTCTCATGTGATTTTGGGAAGCTAAATGGGTTCCTACTCAATTTGGGGGATCAAGATGGAAGGCTAGGAAAGGGAGGACACATGGAAAATCATGAGCACACACCGAAATTAGAATTGGATTGAGTTTTTGGATGGATTGGGAAACTTATAAGGCTAATTATGTTTATAAAGTATAGGAATCAACCAATATAATAGCTTTTAGTCATTTGAGAAATTGTCATTTGTGAATTGTGAGAGCTAGTGGATGACTAGTTTTCTTGCCTTAGCCAATTTCGAGGGTGAAAGATTCCCATCCAAGTTGATTTTTGGAGAGGACACTCAGGTATTTCATGGATATTTAATGGATTCTTATTTTCAGGTATAATCTATAGGTCATCTTTTGGATTCTTCTATTGCAGCACTTTCTCTCAACCATTTCCAGTTTTTATGGCATATTCTTGCTCATGGAGGGATTGCGCTTTGGGTGAGCTATTGATCTCTTTAGGGAATATTATAATGCTCCATTATTTTATGTTATGAAATAAATTATATCTATTTCAATTTCATAATACTCTAAGGTTTAAATTCCAAAATATTTCATGTAAAAATGTTAAACAATGAAGAAATAGTGCCATTTCCCCACTATCTTGTTTTGCACCATTGTAATGCTAATGATTTCGAATTGGGAGATATTTTAACTGTCCATTAATGATTCTAATAATATCAATTTTCTATTTTATTCATTCTCATAAATTTTCAGGTCAAAATATTAAATGGTTGTAAGGAAAAATGACCATTTCCACTCTATTTTGATATATGCCGTGGTAATGCTTCTTATTTCAAATGGAGGAATGTATCTATGATAAATGTATAATGAATGGAATTTAATTAATGTGTATTTCAAGTCTCATTTTCAGTACTTAAGCATTGGAATCAATTTTACTCAATTTTATTGCATTGGGGGAAGATTTGGTGCATTTTCCTCAAGGGTCAAAATTGTGATTTGGGAGATGTTTTGGAAAGATTCATAACAGAATGTATAAACTGAAACATGATGAATATTATAATTTAAAATTTTCCCTTACACATCCCTTTCCTCTGTACAGAAATTTGAGTGACTTTGGGACCATTTGAGAATCCATTTCCGGCAATTACCTAGGGGGTACTGGAGCCCCAATTTGCTAGTAAAGACTCCTACTTTGAACAGAACATTAAAAAAGTTGCATAAGTAATTTGGGGGGGTAATAAAACATCCTTTAATAGCATATTTAATTTCTATTATCATTCATGTACCTTCTGAGAAAATTTGGGAGCATTTGAGTCAAGTTGTAGGTCTAGACATCAAAACTAGTTAAGGTTGAAATTGGGGAAAAAAGTGAAAAAAATGGTCATTTAAAAAAATTTCAAAAAGCTACATTGCACTGGTATCAGATCATGATCTATGAACCTTATGTAGTATGATATTTATGAGGACAATAATTCAGGGACCACCATTAGATATTGAAACCCAAAAGTGCTTTTGTTGAAGAGGAAACAATGACTATGGATGAAAGGGGAACATCATATGATGGTGAGGAGCATATAAAAATCATTGAACCTATAATTGAAGACATGACCAAGAATATTATGAAAGGATTTGAATTGTTGGCTATCCAAATCTGGAAAAAATATATTGATTTTAAGAAAACCAAGGGGAACAATGCATCAGCTTGCTTGAAGGAGCAAAATGAGGAGACCCATGAACCACCTAGTTCTGAATATGTGAAGTATAAGAAGTAGTAAATGAAGAGGATCGAAATTCACTCCCAAATGACTCTCAAAAATATGAAGAGACATCACCTGAGTATGAAGATGTTTCTATGGAAAATGCTAAATATAATTTTGAGACACATTCTACCTTGGAAATGAAACAAAGAGAATCTAATTATGGATGCTTGAACTATGAAGGAGTACCTACTGATGGGTGCTCACAACTATATGTTAGTGACATAGAGATCATATTTCAAAATTTTACTGCAAGCCAAATTTCTAGTAAACATGAAAATGAAGACCTTGTAGCAGTTGAAGAAGAAACAAGATCAACTTCCCCATCACCACTTGAGCTTCATGAAGTTCCTCCAAACAAGAAGGAAGAAGATTAGGAGGTGTTAGATTTTTAACATTAATCTAGCATTATATTAGGATCTTTAACTAGGAGAATAACAAGCACAACAATCAAACACAAGAGACAATGAACACAGTGTTTTTCCTCGAGGAAACCATAAATGGAGAAAACCCCGCAACTTCCTCAGAGATAGAATCAGCACCAAAATCCAAACCCAAAATAGTAAGATGATCTCTCGACAGCAGTATCCTCTTTCTTTCTAGCCTCGGCAACTTCTTCTCCATCAGCTATGTGCTACAGCTGAGTGTGAGTGAGTGTGTGTTAAATAGAGAGACTCACTCTCTATTTATACTAATTCCTGACTTGATAATGACTCACTAGGGCCGACCTCATTAGGTGAGTCTAACAACCCTAGGGCCCCGAAACTGCAGGGACTTTAACCCTTGAACAATAGGAGGGTTACCCACATTGACTTGACATGACTTGTTTACATTATGGAAACTCTCGATCGAAACATCGAGGCATGAAATGACTCAATTACATTAAAAACACTTCCCAAAATAAACATCAAGGTACAATACATAAGAAATACAAGTGAATACATTCCGAAGTTACAATTACATCAACACTCCCTCTTAACTAGGAAGGTATTCTATCGACACAATTTATTAGCACAAGTCTTCTTCTCTGTATCATCTGGATCATCCTCGAGTCCTCATCATCTTCTAGTCATTATCATCTTCAAGTCATCTTCATCTCGATCTGGATCATCATCACTGGATCTGGATCATCACTCGATCTGGATCATCTCTGGTTCTGGAACATCTCTGCTAGATAATGATTACGGGTGTTATCTCGTGATTCTTCTCGCCACAGGAAGTTCTACAGAGCTAGCCCTTTTTCATACTGGTTATAGGCCTAGCCTCCATGTAGGTATTGTTCCAGCACTTATATCTAACCCTAAGTCAGAATGGACCACCTAGCACTTATATCTGATCATGTAGGAACCAATCCTATAATCATATCAGAAAGGCATGCCTAGCACTCACATTTGACCATGTGGAAACACATCCCACAACCCTGTCAAAAAGGCCCAGCACTCACATCTGATAACCAATGTCACAAAGGCTCAGCACTTACATTCGACCATGTGAGGAACCAATACTCCACGTCGAAAGGCTCTGCACTTACATTTGACAACCAATGTCAGAAAGGCTCAGCACTCATATCTGACAACTAATGTCAGAAAGGCTCAACACTTATATTCGACCATGCGAGGAACCAATCCTCCATGTCGAAAGGGCTCTGCACTTACATTTGAAAACCAATGTTAGAAAGGCTCTGCACTCACATCTAATCATGTAGGAACCAATCCTATAGTCACATCAAAATGGCCCTCAGTCCCAGACTGAGATTTCCCGGTAACTATCCAGGTGCCTCCATTTTGAGAATGGAATTCAATGCTTATATCTGATCATGTAGGAACCAATCCTACAGTCACATCAAAATGGCTCAGCACTCACATCTGACATGGAAGGAACCAATCCTCTCACCATGACAGAATGGCTTAGCCCTTACATCTGACCATGGAAGGAACTAATCCTCTCACCATGTCAGAATGGCTCACGGACTCATCACTTCCCTTTGGAGGGAGCCTCGATCTGGAGAACACCAAGCTTCTCCCTGAAGTACTCAAACTTCACTCTAGCCAATGGATTTTTCAACACATCAGCTATCTTTTCATATGTCACAACATACTGGAGCTTTATTGCTCCCCTCTGCACCATATCCCTAATATAGTGATACTTGATCTCGATATGCTTCGACTTGTCATGGAACACCGGGTTCTTCAACAACTTCACACAACTCTGGTTGTTGCAATGTATACAAGTAGCATCCAATTGGAGATCAAATAAATTAGACAGTAGTTTCCTCATCCATACTTCCTCACAACTAGTTGAACAAGCTGTGACATACTCTACTTCAGTTGTACTCAGTACCACATAGGATTGCTTCCTGCTAAACTAAGAGATCACACCTGATCCCATACTGAAGCAACACCCTGAAGTGCTCTTCCTATCGATGGCACTTCCTGCCCAATATGAATCAACATAACCCTATAGGTTAATCTTCTGATTCGCCTCATACTTGAGCCCATAATCAAATGTATCCCTTAGGTACCTCAAAATCTACTTTGCAGCAATCAAGTGAACATGTCTCAGATCTGTCAGGAATTGGCTCAAGGTGTTCACAGCAAAGCAAATATCTGGTCTTGTGTTCGTTAGGTACATCAAGGACCCAATCATCTGATGATCCATTGTAGCATCACTCGATAGCTTCAGGTTCGATGCCATAGGTGTGGTCATGGCCTTGTAGTCCATCATCCTGAACCTCTTCAGGATCTCAAATGCATACTTCCCTTGTCCGATGGAGATTCCATCTGCATTCTGCCACACCTCCATGCCTAGAAAATAGTGCATCATAACCAAGTTCTTCATTTTGAACTCAACAGCAAGATTTCTCTTCATATCAGTAATCAACCCATCCATACCTGTTACAAACAAATCATCTACATATAGTAGGAGCATCACTGGTTTGCCATATTCAACCTTGTAGTAAAGGTTGGAATCTGCTTTACTTTTGGTAAAGCCTAAACTGGATAGAAAGCCATCAATTATGTCATACCATGTCCTAGGTTCCTGTTTCAAACCGTATAGGGATTTCTTCAATCTACACACATGAGACTCCCTGTCATGTGTCTCAAAACCGAGTGGCTACTCTACATACACTTCCTCTTCCACTACACCATTCAAGAAAGCAGTCTTGACATCCATTCGGTGTATCTTCCATTTCATCACTACAGCCAGAGCAAGTACTGATCTGATGGAAGTGTATCTGGCTACAGGTGCAAATGTTTCTTCATAATCTATTCCTTCTTTATGTGATAAGCCACGAGCCATTAATCTTGCTTTATATTTATCTATGCTTCCATCTGCAGCATGCTTGATCTTGTAGATCCATTTGGAAGTTACAACAAACTTCCCTTCTGGTCTTGGGACAACATCCCAAACAACATTCTTCATGATCGATTGATACTCTTCGATCATAGCATCCTTCCATTCTTTTCTTTCTACTGCTTCTTCATAGTTGGAAGGTTCTTTAACGATGAAATCACATAATAAAGCTCCATACTCGGAGCAGGACCTGGTCCTCTTTCTTTCTTTGTGATTCTCTTCTGGAGCCCCATATCTTTTTGTACCTTTGATAGCTTCTCATACCCAAGCAGGTTTCCTCTTGTGAGGATTTTTCTCCTGAGGTGGATCTACAGGTTCTTGAGGTTCTTCAAATTCTCGATCTTCTTCTTGAGTTTCTTCATTCATGGTTGTGTCATGAATTCTGGGTGCTTCTGATTCTTTAGGATCTTCAATAGGTCTCTTTCTAGATTTGTTGTAAGCTGAGTCTTCGTCAATTGTTACATCCCCGCTGATGTCGATATTCTTGAATACTGGGAAGTATATTCTGTAAGCTTTCGGGCTCTTAGAGTATCCCACAAATATACCCTTCTTTCCTGAAGGATCTAACTTTGTCCTCTTTTCTTTCGGAACGTGTATGTACACTGGACAGCCGAATATTCTGAGATGGATGACTTCTACTTTCTTGCTGGAAAATACTTCTTCAGGTGTCTTGTTCTCGAGTACTCTATGTGGAGTACGGTTCTATACATACACTGCTATTCTGGCAGCTTCTGCCCATAGATGCATGGGAAGATATTGATCATGAAGCATTGCTCTTGCAGCTTCCATGATAGTTCTATTCTTCCTTTCTGCAATCCCATTCTGTTGTGGATTATATGGAGTGGATAACTCCCTCTTAATCCATGAATCTTTGCATAACTCTTTGAATTCATTTGATGTGAATTCTCCTCCATTATCTGATCGAAAGGTATTGATCTTCTTTTCTGTGTGGTTCTCGATCAAGGCTTTGAATTCCTTGGAATTGTTGAAAACTTCATCTTTGTTCTTCATAACGTATATCCATTTCTTTCTATAATAATCATCAATAAAAGAAACATAGTACACATACCCTCTTAAAGAACTGGAAGACATTAGACTGCATACATCGAAGTGAATGATTTCCAAGATTCCTTTTTCTTTGCTTTCGCTAATTGGAAATGTCTTCTTTGTGTTCTTTCCTTTCGCACATCCTTTACAGACTCCTTCATGTTTTTCTTGAATTTCTGGAAGACCTTCAACAGCTTTGCTTGCAAGTGGTAGTGCTCTATAGTGCACATGTGCAAGCCTTCTATGCCAAAGTTCATTTGGCTCTACTCTGCCATGGACCAAAGCTTGTTCTGGATGGCCCTTCAATTTGTATAATCCTCCTTCTTGTTCTCCAATTACTATTGCATCGTCAATAGTATTTCCTCTTGGCCACATGAGAACTTGGCCATCTACAAATGCAACCCTCGTGCCTTTTTCATCCAGTGTCAATATGGAGAGAAGATTCTTCTTTAGTCCTGGTACAAACAAGAAATCCTTCATATTCATAGACTTTCTAGAGTCTAGCTTGTAGGAGGATTCACCACTACCTTTTATGGGATATTGGTAGTCATCCCCAAGTTTCACCTTATGGGGTGAATTATTTTAATTCTTGCACATGATCTAGGAACTAAGAATCAATCTCATGAAAGAATAATCAACAAATACTCATGAAATGGTGTTAATCGTAAAAGGAATTGGTTTCCTCTCTGTATATTTAATAAACAATGAATGGTTACAATGCCAATGTCAAGCAATAACTTAACTCCATGAAGAATTCGAATACCTAAGGAGACAATTCGAATTTAGTGAGTGAGTTTGGCTTAACTGACTCTTAGCCATTCAATCACACTCAGTTAACCACTTGACCAAAACCCTAATTGACTCACCAAACCCTAATTGAAGTCGGAGTGCAATAAATGACTGAATATCAACTGAAGGAGATCAAACACATGTCATAGAAAGCCAACCATCAAGTGCTAGTGCTCCATGACTTCAATGAACCCCTATGAGGTTAATTGAAGTTGAACTGACCATCAGAAGTTGGTGGAGGCACCTTGTTGACTCCAGATCATTAAATAATAATAAATAATCATTAAATAATATATTTAATGACAGGAGGTGCCTTAACTGACTGGTTGAACTAATTGTAACCACCAGTTAGCAATTAGGTGCATTAATGTCTCTCAGATCACCCCCGGAGTGCTCCAGTTAGCCTCCTTGACTGTAGGAGAAGGTTAAGTTAGCCTCCTTGACTGTAGGAAGTCATGGGTGTGACTGGATGATGGCAATTAATGCTCCACTGATGTCAATTAATGTCAATTATACTTAGGATAGTGGTTTAACTGGGCCAATTTGACCAAAAGAGTGTGTATGATGGTAAATGTCTCCAACACCCCCCCTTAAGCTATACTCAGGAAGAGTTAGAAAACATAGATGCATAAAAATGCTTGGGGCCTAGAAACTAAGGCCATAGGTCACCCTGTACAATGCTCAAAACAAACTAAGTGAGGAAAAGAGGGAAAACCCAGTGGGAAAAACCCCCCCTCAAGCTGAACACTGAAAGTAGTCTGGATCACCCTGATGAACTCACCCCCAACATTGAATGGAGGTAAGTGAACTTCTTTTTTGAAAAGGTATTGGTGAAGATGTCTGCAATCTGCTCATCATTCGGGTAGTATTGCAGAATGATGGTCCTGTCATGCACTAGCTACCTGATGTAGTGCATGTGAATCTCTACATGCTTGGTCCTCTGCCTGGTAACTGGATCTGTGGATATCTTAATAGCACTCTGGTTGTCATAAAAGAGGACAGTGGACAAAGTAATACCAAGATCAAACTCTGAAAGAATTCCTTGCAACCAAACTGCTTGGATGCAAGCATTCACCGCTCCTCGATACTCGGCCTCTGCTGAAGATAGTGCTATGGCAGCCTACTTTTTGCTTGAACAGAAAATAGGGCCACCACCAAACATGAATACATATCTAGAAGTTGACTTTTGATCAATAGAATCACCCGCCCAATCGGAATCTGTGTATCCAACCAGCTCTAGCTTGGAGTCTGCAATAGTGAATGCCGTAGGTCCTGGTTCCTTGAATGTACTGGAGGATCCTCTTGGCTGCCTTCCAATGAAGATCATGAGGATACTACATGTATATTGATACAGCATTCATGGCATAACAAATATCAGGCCTAGAATGTGTCAAGTACAACAAGCTACCAATCAGCTGTCGATAGATAGTGCAGTCCATGGGAGGTGTGTGTTTTCCTTCTTCAAGGCTGATCCCTGAAAGGAAAGGGAATGGTGCAGGCCTACATTTATCCATTTTAAACTTGACTAACAGGTATAAAATGTATTTGGACTGAGTGACCATAATCCCATCATAATTTTGCTCGATTTCGAGCCCCAAAAATTGTTTTAGAAGCCCCAAATCACTCATTTCAAAGGCATTGTGGAGAGCAGCTTTGATGGCTGAAATGGAGGCAATTGTGCTACCTGTGATCAATAAGTCATAAAAATATAAAAAAATGATAATTATATGACCATAATGCTGCTTTAAATACACATTTGTATCTGATCTACATCTCTGAAATTTTTGCGAGAGAAGGAAGGCATCCATCTTGGAATACCACTCTCTTGGGGCCTGTTTTAACCTGTATAGTGACTTCTTTAGCTTGCAAACCAAAGATGGATCAGTGATGTAGTCCTCAAGATTCTTCATGTATATCTCATCATGAATATATCCATGCAAAAATTCTGACTTAACATCCATGTGATACACCTCCCAGTGCTTGGATGCGGAAATGGCCAAAACAAGGTGGATGGAGTCCATTTTTGCAACCGGTGCAAAGGTCTCATGGTAGTCCAATCCTTGGACCTGAGAGAAACATGTTGCTACCAGCCTTGCCTTATATTTTTATGTTCTTTAATCAGCAGCAACCTTTTTCCAAAAAACCCACTTGCATTGAACCAATTTCCTTCCTGGAGGAAGAGAAACTAGCTCCCAAGTAGTGTTTTTCTGAAGAGAATTCATGTCTTCATCCATGGAAACTTGCCATATCGGATCATTCCAAGCATGGTAGTAGGATTTTGAATCTGAACTAATCATCAAATAGCAAGTTTTGGACAGCAAATTATCAGAACAAGAGAGCGCAATACCTGCTCTTTGGAAATCAGACCGGGTTCTCCTTGGATCATCCGGATTTCCAATGTTGTCTCCTGCGGAGGAGAGTGTCTATTGGGCCCATGTAGGAAGATTATTTTGAACTTCAGGTTATGATTTAGTATCTTATTATTGCTACACACTGATATCAGAAATCAAAGGATCCAAATCAGGGTCATCACCCCCACTTTCATCATCCAAATATTCAGTGGAATAGGAAGGAAATTCATCAGTTTTCTCCTTCACTAGTTCCACCTCCTGAAGAGGCTCATCGAACTTGAAACTTCTCTCGATGATGATCTATTTGGTATTGATATACAGCAGCTTGAATCCTTTATATTCATTAGGATACCCAATAAACAGACATTATATGCTCTACGGTTGCAAAGCCCTTCTTTTATCAAGTGGAATCCGGGCCCATGCAATGGACCCAAACACCCGTAGGTTCGACACATCTGGCTTGTGTCCAAAGTATGCTTCGAAAGGAGTATTTCCTTTCACTGATGAATGTGGCACCCTATTATTAATATATTCTGCAGCATGCATGGCTTCGGCCCACAAATTTGCAGCAAGCTTCTTTGACTCCAACATACAGGTGGTCATCTCTTTGAGAGACCGGTTCTTCTTTTCCGCTACTCCATTATGTTGGGGAGTGTAGGGAATTGAATGTTGGACCTGAATACCACTTTGGGAGAAAATTTACAGAAAATCATTACTGACATACTCCCCTCCATTATCATATCTCAAGATCTTGATCTTAATCCCAGAGGCATTTTCAATCAAGGCCTTCAATTCAGAAAATTTTTCACATACTTCTGATTTCTTTTTGAGAAAGAAAACCCATGTATACCTTGAAAAATCATCAATAAAAGTAAGGAGGTACCTTGATCCATTCATGGATGTGACAGGTATTATACCACTGATATCAGAATGTATCAGCCTCAATATGCATGTAGCTCGGTTTGCCTTCCCCCGATCAAACTTGTGCTCAGGGTGTTTTCCAATCACACAGCCCTTGCAGACTCCCGTGGTTGCCTTGATGACCGGGAGGCCTTCAACCATGGAATTTTTCTGTAATTGCTACAAATATTTGAAATTAATATGCCAAACCTCTCATGCCACATCCTACTAACCTCATTTCCATGAGTTATTAGAGTGGTGGGCTTTGCATCCGCAACAAAGTGACAGAACTCATAGGATTTTGCATGATGATTTGCAAGGCCTTTTGCAATGAGTTTCCCGGATGCAATTTCTGTTATCTCAACATCAATTGGGTTGAAAGAGACTCTCTTAGGCATTCCTATATGTGTCATCTGATAGGCACTAAGGAGATTTGCTGCTAGAGACGGTACATACAAAACATTAGAAAAAAACCATTTTCTAGATCTATAGTACCTTGTCCTTCGGAAATGATGGTGGAGTCATCTCCCATGTGGATGGGGATGGATTTTCCGGTCTCCAAGGATGAAAAGGAGTCTTTTTCATCCATCATGTGATTCAAAGCTCCACTATCAATCAACAGTGCTTTGGACTTCGAAGTGCTTGCCATGAGGGCATGACCTTTCTCATGCTGTGGTTCTCGATCTTGGTGATCTCTCCTCTGAAAGCTCTCCGAAAGATTGATGTGATTCCTCTCAAGGAGAGAGGTTGCTTCATCAAGATTTTTCTTCATGCAGGCATGTTCAGGGTGAAAACCCTTCCCGCAGTAAGAACACCTGACTTTTTCTTTCCCATTGTTCCCTTTTCCTTTGTTCTTCCTTGAGCCGAAAGATTCATCATGCTGTTGATTTTCAACTCTAGGCTTGGGAGCATCAAATTTAGTTTTCTGATTTTTCTACTACTTTCCTTTACCCTTCACATCTTTGGGCCCCGAGACATGGAGGGCTTGATCATGGGAAGATCAGATGATCCCCATCTGGACAAGGTTGTCATGTTCATTAGTTAGGGACTCAATGAAGGAATTGAGTGTAGGCATCTTCCATTCAGGGGTTGTGAGCTTCCCCGCACAGAATGTAAAAACAAAAATTGAATAATCAGCCCCGAGTTTGGAGAGGATGGCAAGGATGAGCTGATCATCCTCCTTCACCACTTTGCATTGCTTCAAGAGTAAAACAGTATGCTTGAACTTTGTAAAGAAATCATTCAGAGTCTCGAAATTGGAAGGTTGGAGACACATGAGTTCATTTTCGAGTTGGTAAACTCTCAAGTCATCATGCTTTCCATATAGAGATTCCAATTTGTCCCATATTTCTTTCGGTGTCTTCAGATCCATAAGATGAAAGAGAAGGTCTTCGGAAATAGAGAGGCACAAGAAAACGAAGGCTTCATCCATCTTGTTCAAGAATCTTGATTTTTCTATGGTGGATCCAGGCTCAACTTCAGTGTCCATGGCGATTGTATGGAGTCCTTTGGAGGGAAACTGAAACTCCATTTTATTTTTCCATGTGTGGAAATTGTATGGAGTCAAGAGAGGTACTGAGGAGGTCATCTGGATATGCTGTAGCGAATGCTTCATCTGTAGAAACCTGAAAATCAAAACAGAAAGGGAAAAATAAGGTTAGACAGCCTGCACATTTTAGGCTTTCATCACACCCAGCATAGTTAATCAAGCAAGTTTGATCAACAAGTTCTTTACTTGGGATATTGAGTGGTAATCCTTGGCTTCTAGTGCAGTGCTGGAATTTTGAGCTATTGCTCACTTTTCATGGAGAAATCTGTCAAAAATCTTGTTTTTGAGAGAATGATCTTCGTCCCGCCATACGATCTGATACCATATTAATTATTGCACATGATCTAGGAACCAAGAATCAATCTCATGAAAGAATAATCAACAAATACTCATGAAATGTTGTTAATCGGAACTGGAATTGGTTTCCTCTCTGTATATTTAATAAACAATGAATGGTTACAAAACCAATGTCAAGCAAAAGCTTAACTCCATGAAGAATTCGAATACCTAAGGAAACAATTCAAATTCAGTGAGTGAGTCTAGCTTAACTAACTCTTAGCCATTCACTCACACTCAATTAACCACTTGACCAAAACCCTAATTGACTCACCAAACCCTAACTAAAGTCAAAGTGCAATAAATGACTGAATCTCAACTGAAGGAGATCAAACACATGTCATAGCAAGCCAACCATCAAGTGCTAGTACTCCATGACTTCAATGAACCCCGATGAGGTTAACTGAAGCTGAACTGACCATCAGAAGTTGGTGGAGGCACCTTGTTGACTCCAAATCATTAAATAATGATAAATAATCATTAAATAATATATTTAATGACAGGAGGTGCCTTAACTGATTGGTTGAACTGATTGTAACCACCAGTTAGCAATTAGGTGCATTAATGTCACTCGGATCACCCCCGGAGTGCTCCAGTTAGCCTCCTTGACTGTAGGAGAAGGCTAAGTTAGCCTCCTTGACTGTAGGAAGGCATGGGTGTGACTGGATGATGGCAATTATTGCTCCACTGATGTCAATTAATGTCAATTATACTTAGGATAGTGGTTTAACTAGGCCAATTTGACCAAAAGAGTGTGTATGATGGTAAATGTCTCCAACAAATTATGCTCAGATAGTTTCTCAAAAGATTCCTTGAAACCTGTCATGTGTTTGGAATCCCCACTGTCAATAAGCCAATCTTTGCTTCCATGAATGACAGCTCTCGTGAGAGCAGAGATCAGAACATATTCTTCATCACTTGAAGAGTCTTCACTTTCTTGTTTTACTTTCTTATTGGGATGATCATCATCCTCAGTAGTGTGAGCATGATGTCTTATTTTGGAGTTCTTCTTCTTCTTGGATCCACTCTTATTCATGGGACAACTTCTAGAAAAGTGTCCTCTTTCATCACATGTATAACATCTGAGTTTGGATGGATCCCTTCTTACAAAATTATTTTTCTGATGAGAATGCTTACCTTGGTGATGATGATTTTCCCTTCTTCCTTTTTTGGAGTGTATTGTGAGAGCTTGATCTTCACTTCCCATCTTTTCTTCTCGAGCTGCTATTCAAGATTTTTCTTGTGAACATTCTTCCCATAGTCTACTGAACTTGATTAGCTTTTTACTAGCACAAATTCCTTGGATGAAATAATCCCATGACCTAGGGAGACCGTTCAAGGTTGTCATCACAATTTATGCATTCTCCACTTTTTCATCTACTACTTCAAGTTGTTCTTTGATCTGGGAGACCCTTGTGAAGTATGACTAGATGGTCTCCTCATTCTGGATCTTTACATTCTTCAACTGGTTCCTTAGACTCATCTTCCAGGTAATGTTCTTCCCTTTAAACAGTTTGGTTAGGGCATCAAACATAGATTTAGGTGTCTTGAGGGAGGACACATGTGGTATGAGGTGATCCTTGATTGAAACAGCAATAATCATATTTTCCATAACCAACTTCTTCTTATGTAAGGATTTAGCCTCATCTTCCTCTGGAACTGGAACCTCCTCATGGATGTAGGAGTCCAACTCATTTTCTTCTAGGACCAGGGAAATCCTATACTTCCAGGCTCAGAAGTTATCACCTCCCTCAAGCGTTTCATCAAGCTTGGTATGATGAGACATCTTAACTGAGAAATTCAAATGGAAATACAAAAGATTTAGATCTTACCAGGTCAAGATGTCGGATCTGGATTTGGAGCTGAATTTCTGTAGTGCTGGTTCAAGAGCAAATTAGGGTTTTACTTTCCTAGAGTTCTATCCAACAAAATTCTTTCATCTTGATCTCTAAACTTAGATTTTGGGGAGGAGATCAATCCAGGCCTGGGATCACTCAAAAATTCCACTTTTGTGGAAATCCCTAATTCTCGACAGCAGTGTCAAATCCAAAACTGAAAAAGATCAAAATCAGATTATGCTTCAACAGAAAGATGCGCCCTAGGGAGGAGAGTCAGCCCAACCTTATTTTCCTGAAAATATGTGGAGAGAGATCCAAAAAGTAGGAAGCCCTAGTTCCCGCAGCTGCACAGTTTCTTCTTCTTAGGTTAGCTCTGATACCATGTTAGATTTTTAACATTAAGCTAGCATTATATTAGGATCTTTAACTGAGAGAATAACAATCACAGCAATCAAACACAAGAGACAATGAACATAGTTTTTTTCCTCAGGGAAACCATAAATGGAGAAAACCCCACAACTTCCTCAGAGATAGAATCAGCACCAAAAGTAAAACCCAAAACAGTAAGATGATCTCCTCACAGCAGTAGACTCTTTCTTTCTAGCCCCAGCAACTTCTTCTCCCTCAGCTATGTGCTACAACTGAGTGTGAGTGAATGTGTGTTAAATAGAGAGACTCACTCTCTATTTATACTAATTCCTGACTTGTAATGAATCACTAGGGCCAACTTCACTAGGTGATTCTAACAACCATAGGGCCCCGAAACTGCGGGGGCTTTAACCCTTGAACAATAGGACAGTTACTCACATTGACTTGACATGACTTGTTTACATTATGGAAACTCTCAATCAGAACATTGGGGCATGACATGACTCAATTACATTACAAACACTTCCCGGAATAAACATCGGGGTACAATACATAAGAAATACAAGTGAAGACATTTCGAAGTTACAATTACATCAATAGGAGGTTCATTTGCAAGAGCCTCATTTTCTTGAAGGGTCCTTAAATATGAATGAAAAGAAAATCCAAGAGGACCTTAGAATACTACATGAGACTAAAGCATTGGTGTCAAATTCTTATTGGAAAATTTCTTCATTGGATGATCCATCCTTCCTTGAATACATGGAGAAGACTCAAAGAGCAATGTGCAACATTGAAGGTAATTTCATGTCTTTGATTTTTTATAGAACCAATTTGGTTGAGCTTAATGAATTGTTACATGATGCATACTTGAAGAATAATGAGGATAATCATAAGCTCACAATTCAAAATGAGCAACTTCTTGAAAAGTTGCAAGACACTTGTTTCTCCTCCTATGTTTCAGATTGTAAAATGGTAGATTGTTTGGAGGATTCTCATGACATGGTGGATCATGAAAAATGTGTAAATTTGAATGTACTTGATTTGTTTGAATATGAACTTGAAGGGATCCAAACACTTGATGTGGTGGAAGAGGAACTTGAATTGTCTCTTGATGAAGGTTATGCAATTTTTAAACAAGAGCATGATTCCTCTACATTGGAACCAATATATGACAAAGGTTTCACACTTTTGAAGAATCTACATGATAATACGCATATGGATCCTTCCCATGATGAAAATTCTACACTTTTTGATCATTTGGGTGAGTTAGTTCATTCTCCTACATCATACAATTCCATTTTTTCCGGCATTAGTCTCAATGAAGTATGGGTGAAAGGGTTCTTTTTTATGGTGCCACATGAGGAGTATGGAACTCCTAGATTTACTTTTTATGATGACGTGGTTGGAGCACACTCTTATTCACATTTTTAGAAGCATCCTTTGTTACTTTATGATGATGCACATCTACATGGATGCACCTATGATATGCATTTGAGTCACTTGAAGACTCGTGGTTTTTCTTGCTCAACACTTGGTTCATTTGATGTTGGAGGAACTTCATCCAACATTGGGGTGAATAGATTTGTGATTGGAGAACATTTTTGTTGCCAGCCACATACGTTTTTATGTCTTTATTATTCTCTCATTCATGGATGTATGGGTGAGACGTCTTTGAGTCATTTGAAGTCTCCTTGTTTCTCTTGCTCATTATTTGGTTCATATTTTAGTGGAGATTCTTCATTCACTTCTTGGATGAAAGAATGCATGGATGAATATTTTTATGCATATCACATCCTTTTGGAGCAGCATTATAGGACATGGGATCCTCACCTATTTCATTGGAGCAGATTTGATTGGTCACTTTAATCTTGTATTCACTTGGAAAATGGTGGTCGACTTACTTGGAGG
This sequence comes from Pseudotsuga menziesii, assembly GCA_001517045.1. Lineage (NCBI taxonomy): Eukaryota > Viridiplantae > Streptophyta > Pinopsida > Pinales > Pinaceae > Pseudotsuga > Pseudotsuga menziesii. The sequence continues at coordinate 396,307 of LPNX010901265.1, forward strand.
TATAAGCACTTTCATGATTTTTTGATGAGGCACTTCCTTGATGTACATTTTTATTATATTATTATGTACTTATTTGATATATATTATGTACTCATGATGTTTGGAAGAATACATACAAGAAAATGGTATCCCAGAACTCTCTTTCTTAATGGTATGGATTGGAGAGAACTCTTAATTGTTGGAGTGCAATACAAGGAATGGGACCCTGGGATATTTTTTGTCCCATTGATTTCAATTTTTGTTGGGAAAAAAGAAGTAGGGGAGATGAATTACCCACTTAATAAAGTGATTTTAATCAGATTAGTGCAGCAGCAATCATGGTGGTTCCTCTCTCAAATCTTCATGGAATCTCAAAGACTCAAAGTTGGGAAACTCGGTGGCAACTTCAAAGAATCATACAGAAAGCAGGTTATTTAACACCCATGTTTGAAATTGCTTGAGGAAAAGAAATATTGGGGAAGTTTTTTTCATGTCCCAAATTTTGCATTGGGTCACAATGGCCTAATCACATTTTCCATATTTATTAGAGTTTGTCAAATTGATGCCAAGGAGGAAAATTACTAGTTTCCTAGGTTGGGGGTGGAAGCTTTGGGATTTGGAATAAGGGGGACAATGAATGATGTTTGAAAATTATAATGGAATAAATATTTAATAAAGAATATAAATAAATAAACACAAGATAAAATTTAAATGGAAATGGAGCATGGAGACACATGGAGACTATGGGGCCCACACAAGCTTGAACTTTTGTGCCACATGGCATCCTCCTCTTGAAATTTTGAATCCATGGGAAGCCTAAAGGTTATTGGATGAGTTATAAGGATAATAAACTTATAAATATGCATCATAGGTCAAATTTGGGAAGAAATGTAACTTACATGGGAGAGGAAGAGTCATTTTGGAGCTAGTGAGACACTTGGACTACATTCCCTATCTCTATGACAACAATGATGAAGATGCTATGACACCTATGACACAAATCGGATATGAATGATGAAATATGAAACATCACACATGTTAGGTCGAAATATAGCATCCAATAGAGCTCTCATGTGAGTTGGGTAAGCTCAACAGGTTCCTACTCAAATTGGGGGAAGATGGAAGGCTAGGAAAGGGAGGACACATGGAAAATCATGAGCACACACCCAAATTCGAATTGGATTGAATTTATGGATGGATTGGGAACCTTAGAAGGCTAAGGATTTTTTTAAAATACAGGAATCAACCAAGAGAATATATATTTATCATTTGATAAATTGTCATTTGTGAATTGTGAGAACTAGTGGATGACTAGTTTTCTTGCCTTAGCCAATTTCGAGGGTGAAAGATTCCCATCCAAGTTGATTTTTGGAGAGGAAAATCATGTATTTCATGGAGATTTCATAGATTATTATTTGCAGGTTTAAGCTATAGGGAAGCTAGTGGATTATTCTCTTGAAACACTTTCTCTCAACCATTTTCAATTTTTATGGCACATTCTTGCTCATGGAGGGATTGCGCTTTGGGTGAGCTATTGATATATTTGGGGAATATTATGCTCCATTATTTTATGATATGATGTAAATTATATGTATTTAAATTTCAGAAGAATCACAGGTCGAAATGCCAAAATATTTCATGTAAAAATGTTAAACAATGAAGAAATAGTGTCGTTTCCCCTACTATCTTGTTGTGCACCATTGTAATGCTAATGATTTCGAATTGTGAGAGATTTTCATTGTCCATTACTGTTTTATAATAAGTTAAATATCCTATTTTATTCATTCTTATAAAGTATCAGGTCGAAATATCAAATGGTTGTAAGGAAAAATGACTTTTAATGAGCAAACAATGACCATTTCCACTCTATTTTGATATATGCCATGGTAATGCTTCTTATTTCGAATGGAGGAACATATATCTGATAAATGTATGATGAATGTAAATTAATTAATGTGTATTTCAATTCTCATGTTCAGTACTTAATCATTGGATGCCATTTTACTCATTTTTATTGGATTGGGAGAAGATTTGGTGCATTTACCCCAAGGGTCGAAATTGTGATTTGGGAGCTGTTTTAGAAAGAGTCATAACAGCATGTATAAAATAAAACATGATGCATATGAGAATTTAAAAATGTCCCTTACACATCCCCTTCCTCTGTTCATAAATTCGAGTGACTTTGGGACCATTTGAGAATCCATTTCCGGCAATTACCTAGGGGAATTGGAGCCCCAATTTGCTAGTAAAGACTCCTACTTTGAACATAGCATTAAACAAGTTACAAAAGTAATTGCGGGGGGTGGGATTCATAAAACATCTCTGAACAACATATTTAAGTTCTATTGTCATTCATGTACCTTCTAATAAAATTTGGGAAAATTTGGAGGTCTAGACATCAAAATTAGTTAAGGTCAAAATTGGGGAAAAAAGTGAAAAAATTGGTCATTTAAAAAAATTTCAAAAAGGGACATTACAAAAACTAGTAATTTCATGGAGAACCTTTGTATACAGGTATTTGTTGAGTTGGATGATGTATTTCCATTTAATTTAAAGCTTATCTAGGTGGACTAGTAACGTGACACGTCAGTAGAACAAATTTGTTCCCATATAAGCTTGATTTGTCAGCACTAAGGTTGTTTTTTCATCTTGATCGATCATTGGGAATCGTTGGGGAATTTCTTGGAAAATTGGTGAATTATCAAGCACAAGTAAAATCGATCATTCATTTGTAAGGTGCACCCTCTCAATTGGAACATGCTAACTATAAGGATGCAACCAAAATGCTAGTTGTGTGTAACAAATGGAGGGATTTCTTAGTCAATCCTGGCCCATGCTGATATATTTCCTTAGGTCTTGTTGGGGTGCCAGAAATGTCCCTTTTTCCCTGATTTTTATTCTTATTTATAGCTGAGTCAGTATCTTCCTAAAGAACAATCACAAGTTCAAATAGGTAAAATTTATTATTATCTTGTTACATTAATGCTTAGAAATACTTGTGAATTTGGATTTCATTCTTTGTAATACTGACGTGTAATGAAACTATCAAGAGTAATTGAAATATTCAAGGAATCCAGGACCATCAACATGTAAATACACGTGAACCTTGAAGTACTTGGAAGCAGCTGTGCATCTCTAGGGTGCGGTTTGAGTCATGGCTTAAACGGTACATGTTATTATTCCACGCGGCTAGCTGAGATTCGTTTGAGCAATAAGTTTCAGTTAAGGAATAATTGATGATGAAATAGGATCTGCTTTAATGTAATAATTTCTTCAAATGTTTCTATTTTCTATACTATATATTCGGAAGCTTGATCTTCGATCTTCACGGCTCTCTGAATCAATGAACCCAAATTGTTTTGCTTCAGTATATACATAAGGATGAAATGGGAAACAAGGTTAGGCTTAATCTAGAGAGAACCATCAGCAAGTGTAAAGAACTCTTTAATTGAATCCATTATTAATGAAAGAAATGACATTTTCCTAATTACTGTGTGTTGAGAGTCGGTGGCGGCATCTCTATTAGGAGGTCAGGGCCCACCTTCTCCCATAGGTGTCGAGATTAGTTAGTAGTTATTTATTTTTATATTTTTATCTCTGTGTGGTGGAATTTCAATTTATATTACTTTCTTATTGTTGCAACAGTATCTATGAGATAAATGCATTGTTATGATTTTCCTGTAGTTTGCTGCAACAGTGTGATGTGAGCAGTCAGCTGAGTAGAATAGTTTCTTATGAAAGTGTGTTATTAGTCTTGTTGTTACAGTTATGCTCAGCTCTTATGCATTGTTATCATTTATCTTTCTTAGGATTTGTTAAATTAGAGAGATTGTTATTTTCATAAATTGAATAAGTTGGGTAATGGTTTGGATTTATTTAATTTGATTCTTTAGTATTTAACTTCCTGCAAAAGTAATTCTAGTCAATTTATTCTTAACCAGTTTTTATAGGATAGATGATGTATGAAATATGAATCCTTTGAGTTCTTAGATTGATAATTGAATTTGGCTTTTACAAATATTTGGTTTGGTTGAGCAGGATAGATGATTTTCATTTGAGAAGTCAACTGTTGAAGTGTTTATGCATATATTTTTCTTAATTTCATTTGAGATAACTAGAGTTAACTAGAGTTTCTGGGGTTGACAATTTATATTCTGCACTCTATTGTTTAGTGAAATCAATAGGCATATAGAGTGACCAATAGGTCTTAGAATATTTGGCACTCATTCTGTGGATCTAGTCTATTAACTTTGTTTTATTTACTTTTGCTTTGTTGTAAAGCAAAGTAATGAGATATTCTTAACTACAATATATGCATATTTTATGTGTGTCCAATGTTTGTAGTTGGATTTTTGGATTCTGTTAATCACACTCTGTAATATTTTTGGAGCTATTTGAAGGAATTTGAATATTTTTTGCAACCTTGGTGTCATCCCCATGAGTAAATAATGGAATATGTTCTATTTTTTATCCATGTTATTTCCTTTATTCTCAGTTTAATTCTACAATGTATCTCTAGAATATGTTAATTATAATTGCATATTCACATTTCATTGGCTATTTCTAGACTTCGGAGGTTTTAATCTATTGCGGGATTAATCTAATTTTTGTTGTGATGAATATGGTTGTCATATATGTTTAACACATTTTTATTGCACCATCATAGTTTCTCCTAACTAGTTAGGTTTTTCTTAATAACTTAGGTTGGTTTGTGAATAGGTTTAACAACTTAATTAGTAATTCTAGAATATCTTTCCTAACATTGAATGTTATTAAATCTCTATGTAAAGGTCAATGGTTATAAGCATATTGTATACAATTATTAATATTTTTTCCTCGGATCTGTTGATTTATCTTCGTTTATATTTTATTAACTCTGATTTACTGATCATTTTTAATTGTTAAATCAATTAAGTAGGTATTTTGTATTCAAGTGTTAGATCAAAATAGGTTATAAGTAGGAGTGTAAGGGCAATTAGTATTTCACTTAGTTTAGAAAAACTTAATTCTAAGTCTCCTTTCAAATAGAAACCATTCATTGGTGACGAGGCCAATCAAATCCGTAGAAAACAATGATACCAAAGGACTTAGGATTTGAGAAACCCTTGAGAAGGGTTATCTAAAATCCTCAGATCAGATTGTTTCCTTTGTGTAGACAAGTGTGCCATTTATGTCCGTTAATATTTTCTTAGGAAACAACTATTTTTTAAATGATAAATAACTATGGGGAGTTATTTGGATTCCTATGACCACAATTCTAACGTATAGTATATAATGTTTTGTCACCTTAAATGGAGGAATGCAATTTGTTAGATAATTGCGTTGGTTATTTTTAAGGGGATTGCATCAAGGTCATGAACTAGTGAATTTGATTAATCATATGATGAAGGAGGTCTTATAAAACTATCTCCCTTTATGATTCTATAAGGTGATTCTATGGGTGTAGAATGGAGAGAATACTTAGGTGAGAAGAATCTATAAGGCCCATAATGGAGAGAATACTTAGGTGAGAAGAATCTGTAAGGCCCATAATGGAGAGAATACTTAGGTGAGAAGAATATGTAAGTACTTGTGTGTGTTCTTTTAGTGAAAAAAACAATATTGAACTGAAGTACTTGAAAATAAATTGCAAAGAGATATTGCAAAGGCTTATGAGAAAATGAAAAAGGAAAATAATTAAACTCATAGGGGTTCTTTCTGTATCTAATTAGTTTCTTAAAGGTTGTGAAATTTTATAAATACAAACCACACTTTAAATGAAAGTGTATTAAGGTTATAGGTATTTCACTCAATCGCCTCTTTTTTATCCACCAAAACTATCGATGAGCGTAAGGAGATGAGCATAAGGAAAAGGTCATAGTAGAGATGATAGCGATTTTAGGTCCCTTGTTGTGTGAATTATGATAGTGTAAACCACTAATTTCTTTTATATCCACCAAGACTATCGATGAGCATAAGGAGATGAGCATAGTAGAGATGAAAGTAGTTTAGGTCCCTTGTTGTGTGAATTATGATAGTGTAAACCACTAATTTCGAATGGAAATAAATATATTTCTATATTAGTTATTTAGATGTAATGACAAATATTAAGCCATCCATGTGGAAAGAATTAGGAATTATGATTCCACCTTCAATCCACTAAATTATTTATTTAATAAGCCAAAGAAATGTGATGAAATAACAAGGGTACAATAACCTATAAGTTCTAAAAATTAAAAGCTAATACCTAAATTCCGTGAACCAACTACTTAATCCCAAAGTCTTAAATTTCAGAAACATGTCACAAGTTAATTCATAAACAATCGCATGACTCTCTCAAGCTTTGAAGAATTTCCCGCATGACTTTCTAGGTTTTTTAATGATTTCCCAGTTGAAGAAATCTCATGCATTTTAAAGGATTGTTTGCATGACTTTTGTTGTTTTTGTGTTTGATTGTCATGGGTTTTGTAATAATTCCCACACAAATCTCAACTCTCATGGAACAAAGAAACTATCTATACATATAATGGTTATTTCTCTATCTAATTAGTTTGTGGGTGTTGTGAACTTTTCCAAAGACAAGCCACACTTTAAATGAAAGTGTAATGATGGAGGCATTTCACTCAATCAACTCATCCTGATTATCTAATATCGCCTATGTGAATAAGGAAAAGAGATTATATTATATATGAAAGATATCTTAGGTCCCTTGTTGTGTGAATTGTGATATCGTAGACCACTAATTTGAAAGGGAAATAAATGGATTTCTACGTTATTTATCTGCATGTAATGACAAGTATTAAGCCATCCATGTGGAAAGTATTAGGAATTATGATTCCAACTTAAATCCACTAAATTATTTATTTACTAAGCAAAATAAATGTGATGAAATAATAAAGGATATGATTGTTGAATAACGTATCTGCAAAAGATATTTTTGTTGTACTCCTATTGTATTATTGGTGCACCTCCTTCAACAGATGTTATTGATGTAATTGGTCATGTAAAAATATTGAAATAAGAAATGTAAACCTTACATTGTAAGTCGGGTCCATAGTACCCAAAATAAATATTATATAAATGTTATTTTAATTCTCCCTAGACAAGTCGAACCAGTTAGGTAAAAATGTCACACACTTTATGAGTATTAATGGGAGAGGTGCTCCCTCATTTGGACACATAAAACATGGAAGCAAGTGTGCAAGAGAGAGAGAGAGAGAGAGAGAGAGAGAGAGAGAGAATAGGTTTTTTGGAGAGAAGAATTAGCTTCTTTTGTGTTTGGTATTTATGTTATCTTGGTTTGGAATTTTTTTTCTTGACAAAATCTATATTGAAGAAGTTGCTAGGTTTTCTCCCTTTGTGGTTCCCAAATGAAAATATTTATGTATATTGTGTTGTCATGCTTATGTTTCTTTCAATGATCCCATTGCATATGATTATGATGTTATAATGCACTTTTATTGAATATCTAACATAATAATATTGTAAACATCAAAATCCAAACATGGTATCAAAGCCATCTTGAAAGAAGACTATGTGTAGTTGTCACTAACAAAAGTTGGAAACTAGGCCATCAAAGTTTGGTCCTTTCCATCCATATATTTATATTTAAAGATAATTTTTTGGTAAATACCTCAATAGATTGCATCTTTCTGTGTAAATATATCTCCGTCAAGAGATTTTGAGTTTTTCCCTAATTTCTATTGGAACCAAAAAACTAGGGCTTCTTGTTCCAAAAGATTCCCTACACAGATGAACTTGAAAAGGAGGACAAGTCAACTCTCCCTAGGAGGACGCATATTCATATGGAGGAATATTCTAGCTCTTTGGATTTTTAATTTCTGGCCTAACACTATTATAGGGAGAAAAATAGGGCATAATGTTTTCTACACTTCTGTCCACATTTCTAGGGAAAGGAGTACATTTATCAACTCGCCTTGAGGAGGAACATCTATCTCTCCAATCATCTTTGTAAGATATCAAAGTTGAAAATTAGGGTTTCTCTGTTAGACCCTAATTTTCATTGGTGAGCATTGAAGCAAGCATATAGTTGAAGCACTCTCATTGGTAAGCACTATTCTCTCTATTTCGATTTCATGTTCTCATTTTTCAATATGAAAAGAATACCAATCTTGAGGACAAGCTTGAAGGAGCTAAGAGCTTTCGGGCATGGAAGTACAGAGTGCTTCTCATACTAGAAGAACATGACTTGGAAAACTATGTCAAAGGAGAAGTTGCAGATCCATAGGGAGATGAAGAAAAATCTAAGCACAAGAAGAAATTGGTCAAAGCCAAGAGAATTATTGTCAATTCCATCAAGGATCACTTGATCCCATATGTATCCTCCTTGAAGAATCCCATGGAGATGTTTGATTATTTCGCCATATTATAGGAAGGAAAGAACGTCAATAGGAATGTGACCGTGAGGACTCAACTCAAGAATGTGAACATGAAAATTTCAATGACCAACCAATCTCACTTTAAAAAGGTCTCTTAGATCAAGGAACAAATCGAAGCTACTGGAAATCAAAATGAAGAAGATAGTTTTGGAAAGATGGGTGAAAATCATAACCAAGCATTAGAATCACATACAAAGAAAAATAGGTTCAAGAAGGAAGAACACTCTCTCAAGAAGTCTAGATTATTCAAGAAGTATAATAAGACTCACAGGTACCAGAAAGATTAGAAAACTATAAAATGCTACTCTTGTCAGAAAATGGGACACAATGCAAGGAATTGTCTTCATAAAAAAGAGAAATAAAAGAAATGAAAGAATAAGAGGGATCATAATCATACCTCAGAAGATGATGAACATGTTTAGAAGAAGGAAAGAAGATATTGTTTAGATGAAGAAGAATATGTTGCAGGTATTGTCACTCATGAAAAGTGATACTTGATTTATCTCAAAGACTCATTCATACGAGGATTCACCTTATAAGGTGAAACTTGAAGATGAATTCTGATGAAAGGGGTAGGATAAGCTCATACAAGTTGGACTCTGAAGAATAAGATGAAGAATTGTCTGATATTAAATACCAAGAAATTGTCTCCAAACTATAGAGATATATCCAAGAGGATCTAGTGCATCTAGAAGATATGAAGATCAAGGTTGAAGGTTCAAATTCCAAAAGATCGTAAATTGAAGAAAATCAAGATTTAGAATTGGCAAGGAAGTAGTGATCAAGAGGGAGTCCACCCAACAAATAAACATAAGTATATAAATTATCATTTATTGTATATCATATTGTTTAGTTGTGTAAATATTATGTTCTTATATTTATGAAGTGTATTATGCATGTTAGAGTGTTTGCATTGATGAACGATATACTACTAATATGCATGTGATGAGTAAAACAAGTTATACAACTTGACGAGAACCCAACATTGTTCTCATTTTTTTGGAGGTCAATTTTAAGAGCTATTTTTACCTTCATTTCAAAATATGTGTCAAAAACAAACTATATTTTATTTACAAATGTGATTTTTTTTATTTTTAAATTTAAAAAAAAAAATTATATATATAGTAGCTAGTTATAATGGGAAAAAATACATATTTTCATTTTTTTTTAACAATTAGAAGCTACTTAGAATGAAATATATATATATATATATATATATATATATATATGAAGTTTTTTCTTCAACTTTTCTCTTAAATAAGTCATTTTTTGGGGCAAATTTATAAAAAAATGATAACACAAAGATATTTCAGACCATTTTTAAGATATTTCAAGCTATTTTATGTATAAAAATGATACAAAAATTCAACAAAAAATATACCATATATTTGTAAAATACATATTAAAAACATAACATGTATTCTAAAAATAAAATCTTAAGTGAAAACATTACCAAAATATCTTGTCAAAAATTTGTGAAGTTTAATATTTTCCTCACTAGCATAAAAGCTTAAAAGTAGTAAAAATATTAAAAATATCCTTTAATAAAAATTATACTTAAACAAATAAAATAAAAAAATTTACAATAAACTATAAAACCTATATAAAAAATTTTAAAACCATAAAAAAATACACTAAGAAGATATCTGGATGGAATGATACGGGCTAAATGGATGGGAGTTACGACGAGACTGTGAGGAAAGTCAAGGAAGAGTGTGGTCTCTTACAAATTTGGGTGAGGTTCTGGCAAGAGAAGAGGCAGAGGAACGAGGAGACTCCTGGTGCGACTAGAACAAGAAACTATGAGAGGATACCACAAGGGACTAAGAAGACCTAAATTGACGAAGGGAATGACCAATAGTACACCCGAGTTGGAGGAAGGACCAACCCAAAGCAACAATTTACCTACACCGTCATACACTGTGCCAAATCCAGGAGGAATAAACATTAACTCTTCACAAGGTTTTCTTGGGTGTCAACATAGTAATAATAGTAGTGGATCTACAAATACCAGAAGGAGACCCATAATGGAAAGTGATGACATGAAGTTACCACTGTTCTAGGGTAATGGGACTGAGGATATCGAACAAGATTGGTTTTTGTGTGAAGCAGTATGGACCGTAACGCAAGTGCAAGATGAAGATATTAAGAAAGGACAATTGAAGAAAAGCATCCAGAACTCCAGGCCATTTTTCCTTGCATAATGAAGAAGAAGAGGGGCACAAATCACCCCAAGTCTCCACAAATAAGGATTAAATCGAATCGAAGTGAAACTAGGGCAGCATAGGTAGAGGCAGAGACCAACCCCTCAACAACAGGAGGAGTGGATTCCATAGCAAGAAAAGGGACAAAATTTGATGACATTCTAGTATATGTACCAACATGGAAGAAAGACACTTCAGTAGTTCATCTCTCCAAGAATCAGTGATATAGCATTAATATGCATGCGACACCAAAGGGGGTGCATGTCACCATGAATATTGTGTCGCATCTGCAGAATTTGGTATATAGCGACCATGACATTCTAGCGTATCCAGAATGTACCGCAGAACCATTTGAAAAGAAAACACATGGAGAAGGAGTTTTGGTTGTTAGAATACCACAGCATTAGGATATGGATTTACAATGGTAGGGACTGTTGGCAGTTACCCACATGCCACATTTAAGCTGTTCAGCAGAAGTAAATGCATCCTTGAAGAAAATATTATTGTTCTTCCATGGTGGTTATCTTTGGTTAGATACAAAGGTTCCTATTAAAACCAACCTAATTTCCCATATCATCGAGCTACCAATGGTAGGGGTCGACCCCTCGCAGTATTTCCGCGGAAAAGATAATGACAAAAGGCTGGCTGCAAAGCTCAAAAATAAGTACAACATCATTAGGGACAAGCGGGCATATGTCATAAGGAATACCAATGACAAGGTCATCTAAGTCGTAGAAAATTTGTTGACTATCAAAATAGTGTGGAATAACAGATGCAACCAATGTATAGTAGGGGTGATCACATGTACGGAGCAATGCGCAGGAGGAATTCAAATGAACTAGTCTTTTTTTATTGAATCAGCTGACAAAGGACACCATGTTGGTGCGAGAGAAGAAGAGGTCATTTGCTTATTCATGGATGTTGATATTGATAGCACTTGTGGGTTGGATGGAACCTAAATTTTACCAAGGAATGGACGTGGAGGCAGTCTAAACATGCCGAGGAGAAAGGTATCAAAACTTATGAGCACTCGACATTAAGGAATGGAAAATTGACTGCAATATTCAATTTTAATTATATTATGATGGAATTCGAGACGCAGTAAGGAAGGTCGATATCGACGATATTTCAGATACAGAAATAGGATCACCACCCATTATTCTAGTTGAACAAGAACAAGAAAAAGAAAAGCTTTATGAGGAATAATTGCAAGAAGAATCATCCGCCGCTCTGACAGATTTGGAGCTAGAAAGGAAGTAATAGGAAGGAAGAATGAAGAGAATATTTGAAAAAGGTGAGGCAAGCAGGACACCAAAGATGACAGAGGATTAGGTAAGTCAGATACTAGTCGTGATTACCACTGTGACCAGTGATAGCTGAGCAGAAGTAAAGCAGCATTCAACTGAGTAATTCAAACAAGCTAAGGGATTGTTGCAATCCCTAACAAATGCAATACTAGAGAAGGTACCACAAACTAATGTGATGCAAAGAGCATCAGAAATAAGTGCCGGAAAAAGGGTGTGTCTTGTAGAGATTCCACCGCACGCACTGAAAATGTGAAGTGAAGATGTTTTGTTGATGTATATGTAACTTCGGAATGTATTCTTCTATTTATTTTATATTATTGTAACCCGATGTTTATTCCGGGATGTTTCTATTATGTATTTGAGTC
>LPNX010901265.1:413605-435027 GCA_001517045.1 Pseudotsuga menziesii
AAACAGAAGGCTGATGTTGTGAAAGGAGGTCATCTTACTGTTTTGGGATCACATCTTGTGGTGATACTATCTTAGAGGAAGTTGAGGGGTTTTCTCCATTTATGGTTTCCCCTCCTAAAAGCTTTGTGTCTCTTGTCTCTTGTGATGTGCTTATGTTATTGCTGTGCTTGTTATTCTCTCAATAAAAAGATCCTAACATAATGCTAGCTTAAATGTTGAAAAACTAACATGTTTATGTGACCATGCAGCAGTTCGACGTGATCAACCTCGATGTCAACACTAGTGGAAAATGAGAGATTAGTGACCACGAGACCAAAATTTTTGGTCACCATAGTTTTTTTAAAGGGATAAATGACCAAAATTGATAATTCTATTTTAGCTAACTAAAAACAACCAAGATAAATGACCACTTTTGGTCACGGGATAAAAACCAACTAAAAATGACCAAGATAAATGACCAAATTTGATCACGGGATATCTAGACTACAAATGACCAGATACAATTGGTCATTTATTTGGTTGTTTTTAGTTGTGTTACTCTGGTAATGGAAAAAATTACAAATTTGACAATGAATTTGTACATTTTATTAAATTCTAACACTACGGATGGATTCAGAGGCCCGTACATTGTATATGGATTTAGAGAAGGGTCTCTGAATCCATCTGCATTGTTAGAATTTAGTAAATAAATAATGTACTATCATAATATCACTCCCCTCATAAAAACATCAACAATTTATCGTTATAATTCCTTCTCAAAATACTAGACAACATGCAGTTGGTTTCTCTGGGCTTGAAAAAGAGTACTAATGATTTTGTTTTCTTAAAAAAAAACTATCATCATTAACATATAAAACATTAATATATAAATATAAAACTTCATATATAAACAAACATTAATATTTAAATTCACAATTATAAACTAAAATCAAAGTCTATGTTACTAAAACACATTTAAAATATAATATTATTAAAAAAAATTAGTTTATAAATATAAAATTTCATATATAAACAAAACATTAACATATTCACATATATAAATCAAAACCAAAGTTTAATAACATATTTATGATATAATATTGTAAATAAAAACCAAAATCATTAAAAAAATGTTAATACACACCCTAGCCGTGATAAAGATCCCTTTGACAAATGTTGGATATGAAAGACCCCAATGATTATTCCATTCTAGGTGGTTCACCAAGCCTAAAATGCTCTTCCCACAAGCGAGGTGGAACAATTGGTATACCCAGCTATTGGGGAACACTCCAGGTGAAATCCCATAATTTGGTCGCCCGCCACAGTTCTAGAGTGTGGTTTGATGATGGCCACGAAACCCATAACAATATGTCTCTATCTACTTCACTACATAGATGTTTGGCTCCATTGGCGCCAATTTTGTTTTTTATGATGGTCGTGAAAAGTCTCCATCTACTCCACTACATAGAGATTTGACTCCATTGGTGTCAGCATTTTGGCCATGGCTCAATTGGCACTGATTGCTGGATAGACAGATTGGCACTGATTGCTGGATAGACATACATATTTTCTTTTTGTTGCTGCCCACAAATTAAATCACCGGTGGAGGCATAGACACTGCAGGAGGAAGAAGGGCAACAGGGTTTGATGCTTGTGTTCGTAATGCAGATCCAACAGATGCTTTTTATCTAGCTGTTGATCCAGTCACATATATAACAGAGCCAGATTATGATGTTCGAGATAGAGATGAAGAGTCCAATTTTCCGGATCGAGGTTTTGATTTTATAGATTGAAAGGAAGAGTCTGATCGAGAGCCATGCCCAGCGTACCCATAGCAAGCATCGTTCAGCGAGCGTCATATGGTGTTGATCAGCGACGAGGGTCAACTAGCTGGGTACACAAATTTTTGGGAGGTTTTATGATGGCAGTGAGGGAAATCCATTGGTGTCAAAATTTTGGCCATGGATCGATTGGCACCAAATTTTCGGCGAGGGTTTTATGATGGCAGTGAAATCTATTGTGTCAAATTTTTGGCCATGGCTCGATTGGCACCAAATTTTCGGCAAGGGTTTATGATGGCAGTGAAATCCATTGTGTCAATTTTTGGCCATGGCTCGATTGGCACCAAATTTTCGGCAAGGGTTTTATGATGGCAGTGAAATCCATAATAATATGGCATGATCTACTCCTATATGTAATGATTTGGCTCGAATGGCGCCAATTTTTTGGCTTTGGTAGCAGGATAGGGCGTTTGGGTTTGAGGGGCGATTCAATAAATCAAGCCTGTTAGAGAATGTGTTTGGTGTTTTGGAAATTCTCTATATATCTTGTTGTCATTGAAAAAGACACAACAGCACATGACAGAACGTGGAGGCTCCTAAAGAGGCTGACGAGGGATTTGCAAGCACAAAATTCAAATCTACTTCTCCTTCTTAGGTTAGTAAATTCCCTGTTTCCTCTACCCTTGTTTTTTTATGTGCCTTGAAAGTATTCTCTGTCGATGTGAGGAGGAAATAGATTGATTTAGCATGATTTTTTTCTATACCCATAAAATGGAGTGGACATGAAGCCTCTGATATATTGGCAATATAATGATCTAACATGAATTGAACATACTACGATAAACATAACCATGTCAAAGAGTGGTCTACTTTTTTTTTGTGCTTAAAGAAAATGAAAAATACTTTGGGATTAGCCAAATGGCCTCTGTGCAAAAGAGAGAGACAATATCCTTAATATAGGTCGTGTCTTGACTAAAAGCTCAAGACACAAAGGATCTCATTTTCATTGAGAATTCTTCATGGCTTGGGATTAAACTGCAAGAATGAAGTTATTTTCCATGACTATAAGTTGAAATAGGATATCGTCGTTCAGTGCCATCTCCATCTGGTTCCTACTGTCATCGTTCTTTTCAATATGCTTGTTGTCCTTTCTCTTTCAACAAAAATGTGCTCAACTGTTCCTAGACCTTAGGTGCAATTAAATAAGTTGACTTTCAAAATTTCTTACAAACCATAAAATACTACAGTACTTTCTAGGACCATGCTCCAAATGGTTGGCATAATACATATTGTAGAGAGAAAAAAAGCCTCCAATGCTCATGATTTTTTTGATTCTTGAGACAATGCTAGAAGCATGCTTGTCATTTCTCATTTCCCAAGCATATTTAATGATCAACTGTGGCACATATCAAGGGTCATAAAATTTATTGATCTAAAAAGAACCATTTGAAAAGGATTCAAGGAATAGGATAATAGGCTTTCTGTAAGCCTGCAAACCCTTAAGATAACCAGATAAAATATTTAAGTTTTTAACCAACTATCATTTGCTACACATACCATATATTCTAGCTTTAATCTTTGTTAAGGGACAACAAAAGTTCCTTGCATTGGTTGTTTAACTGCAGACTTGAATTTGAAGAATCAAGTCCTACATTAGTTCTGCATATGACAACTTCAAACTGATTTGATAGAGAAGCAATTCCCTTTATTTATTATTTTCTCGAGCTTGTTATCTTGCAAGTTGCTACAAAAGGGTTATTTTCAACATTGGCTACTACCCTTGCAGCAGATGGAGTACTAGCGTTAGTAGAGATATATGATCTTGGAGGTGGGGGGACACCAACACTGACATTCCCATATTTCTTTTGACCTTTACCGACTACCATTGCTGATTGTGCCATGATTTCTGTGGAATGAATGAAGAAAATCACCATTGTTGAAGAAATGGAAAATATGGTTTGCGAATTCACCTTCAAAATACATGGAATCCCATCAAATCTCGGTTTTACTATTCATCTGCACAATGGGAAATTTTGAGATATCTTTCCCCCTCTTTAGAAAGTGAGAAAAATTATTGAGATTTTTTTTTGAGAATCTTATATGTCACTTTTCTACCCACATGTGTTAGACATGTGAGACACGTCTAGGACATGTCTTTGACATGTGTTTAGTACGAGTCTTGTTTCAAGACATGTACTAAACATGTGTCGAACATGTTTCATAGCGCAGCCATGCCAAAGATGGAATATGGATATGGAAACCCTAAAGGATGTGTCTTGTTGCTTATATGCTTAGTGTAGCACTCCACTTGGGTTTTTTTTGTTGGCTTTACTAGCCTAGTCTTTACTTGTGGACTTAATCCATGTATTATTGTTGGACTCCCTCACCTAATTATATATAAAGGGAATATAGTGTCTTTGTTATAACTACATTGTAACTTAGATTGATATTTGGTGTGATACTAGCCAATGTTTTAAAGCTTGAACTCGGGCTTGGAACTGGTCAAGGTTCAGCCCCACTCAAACTAGAATCGACATTGAGTTAGATCAATTTGAAATTAATGACTTAGTTTACTAAAAAATACATAAGATATTATAAATTTAATGAAAAAAAAATAAAGATTCCAAACTATGATCCCAAACCATTAGATAAAAATATGCAAAGTCTACTTGTGTGTGTGTGTATGGATCAGAACTTAATATATCAAAATGGCATGAAGTGCACTACATATAATAATCTGAAAAAAAATACAATATCAAGGAGGCTCTAAATAGCCTCTAGAGTCTTGAGGGGCCTTGAAATTTCAATTTGAAGTGGGAAGATAGGCTGTAGTATACCCTCCTAATCTTGCCTCCTAAGTCCTAATTGAGATTCCAACAAGGCACAAGAATTGCCAAGATCAGTCTAAAATTTAAGTCTATGACTCTATTCTAAAAGCTCAAGCCTCCAAATGATCACAAATGATGAATGAGAGAAGTGACAACAAGTGTTGAGTATTGAAGCCTGTGGGATGCATGTGAGAATATCCTTGATGGCTTGTGTGATGCACATGGGAGAGATTGGGTTTGAATTTTGGTGCGATGCTGGCTTGTTTTAAACTCCATGGATTGGATTGTAGAGCTTGGTGGGATTCCTTACTTGGCCTTTGTATTGTGGGCCACAGTTTGTGGCAGTCACAAATGGACATTGTAGATTTTGGAATGCATTGAAGAGTCCCTGCTTGAGATGAGTTGGAAGGATCTGTTGTACCAGCTTGGGATGAGCTAAGGTTTTGTACTTTATCTTCATTACTATGATAATATGAAGTGCACTACCATTGTTTTCATGAATTTGTGTTGTAGAACTAATTTTTCTCATGCATTGAGCAAGTTTTATGGTTGTTTTATTACAATGATTTATTAGGACATTGGGGCTGAAAGCTATGTTGTTTTAGCATGTTTAAAGAAAATTTCATATCAGATTTATTGTTGTTATGTTTCTGTTGTAATTGAAGTAGTATTTATATTTGTGTATTGAGATAGATATTTCCATAAGGGTTTCTAAAACGATATATGCTTGGATCCTTTGCGGTGTCTACATTTTTTGAGTTTTCCTAGAAGTAGTGCTAGGAAAAGATGGTAGGGTTGTAACAAATCCCTGCAACAAGGTACCCATATGGATATGATACTTGTGAACTGTGGATGGTGAATGATGGACTCCTTAATGTAGAGTCCATGTCATATAATATACATGAACCATTGATGCACAATGACAAACTTTTCAATGTCGAGTTCACCCTAAATATATCCATAATCGTATGCCGGAAGCTCATATTGATGTAGTATGGTTAACATGACATTCAAATTGAGTGTCCCCAAAAAATCCACTTAGCCATACAACATACAAATTGAATTTCCCACAAAATATTGTTATTAAGGCATAAAATGGAATGACAACAAACATTGAGAAGATTCATTAAAGTTGTTGTTGTGATTAGGTTTGCATGGGGATGCCAGGATCATTTTTATCATTATTGGATGGCCTCTACCCATCATTTTTTGGTTCCATGTGATGTACGAGTTACAACATCATCCCAACTAGCACAAGAGTCAGGAATTTATCATTTAATGAGGGTTGTAGGAGAGTTGTGTGGCTAATTTTGGTGACACTCTTGCCTCTCCTTCATGGCTTGGGTAGATCTATGTTGTGGCCTCCCTCTCTCCATTGAGATTGCATGAATTGAGGAAGAGGGGTGAGAGACTTGGTAGGGGGTTCCCTGCTTATGGTGCATGGATTTCCATCTCAATAATTTAAGAGTTGGAAAAATTGTACCACTTCTAGTTCCACTCACTGTGATTTATAGTGAGACATTAGCTCAAATAAACATTTTGCTAACCCATGAAAAAACTTTATTTGTTTGGGGCCTGGGCTTTAAATAAAATTTCATTCAGTGTATTTCTAGATTAAAAACAAAATTTCAATTGTAATGAGTTGTGACTCTATGAGGCAAGTTGAAACTCGACAGTTCAGTGTAATTGATCTCTTAACATGGTAGTATTTTATGAAAAGGGAGTGGAGAGGATATGGATGCATGATTTTGAGACTTCCAACTTCACTTAAAAAAAACGAAAAAAGGTTAAGGATTTCAATCTATTGACAGAACGAACACGAAGGATGTAGGGTTTCTAAGATCTAGTCTATGGCAAACAACAACCCAACCCAAGATGAAGTACCAAACAAAGGTAGCATTTTCAGGTCCACCAAAGGTTTCCAACTTTCCACACTCTACAAATTTTGAAAATCTAGGTATAATGTTTAGGCTTGAGTCTTTGAATTTTATTAAGTTGGGTGTCTAGCACATGTTTGTGTCACTACCACCTATGCCCATTGATTGACTTTTCAAGTCCTCCCATCAGTTAGGGGAGAATTGAATCTCCAACTTTAACAAGGAGTATGGAATAAACTCTTTAATCCAATCCAAAACTATCTTGTCAAGGTTAGAGAGTTTGAAATCCTCCTTTAGCTTTTGGGTCGAGGGATCTAGCGATTGGTATGAGAGTCAAAACGTCTCACCTAGTTCTAACTTTGTCTTCTGAAAAACCATAGTGATTGGGTAGAGTCTTGCTTTCGTGTAATAGAATAGGAAAGTGTGACACTAGACTCATTGGTTTTAAAAGACATGCCAACATTGAACCCTTGGACAAAGTTTTGAAGGGCTCGATAAACTCCTGGAAAAAATTATATTAAGGAAAAGTTGGAAAAACAAAACATTCATTCCTATGATTTACCATGTTTTATTTCATCTTAATTACTTAGTTTGTTACTGAAATCCATTTTATAGTAATTATGCCCTCCATGAGATATTATCCTTTTCATCATGGAAACAACCATTTTCTTTTTGGATACACCATTTTGACTCACATGATTAAACTCAATGTGAGTTTCACATATAATTTAAAGAAAGAAAAATGGAGCAATACAGATTATTGTCTAGTATCAATGGGAGAAAAATGCATGTATCTATTTTAGAAAGCATATATACCTTCTCTTCTTCCCTTCTCCCGAAGCATAATGACACCTAAATAGTAAAAACATTGTGGTGGATGCAAGAAAACTAAGTCAAATCTCGATAATTGAACGCACACAAACTTTGTCTCTTAAGGAATGCACACATCTAGTTGTGTTATAAATACTCGCACACAATACCAATGCTTCCCAACAAAGTGGGATCTTTGTGATGAGATAAGTGAGGTGATATACAACTGGAGGGGTGAATATGTTTGTGTGTTTTTATTCTTGTGTGCATTTCTCCTACTGAAATAAAAATGTCTGACTAGCCAAGCACACTAAGCACAGATCCATATTAATCTGGACTCTTTTAATTTTAGAGGTTTGGACCTCATAGTTTTTTATCCCTCTTGGCACTTAATAGATTTAGGGTTGAGCTAATTAGAGCGAATTAGACCTCATTGAAGTCTTCATTGTTGATTTTCATACTTGGCACATCCTTTTAGGACCATGTTATGATACTTAGTGCCTGAGGAGGTCAGTGCCCTATTGGCACTCAAATCAGTCCTTGTGGATAGCTTAGGAAAACTCTCAGACTAGAAATATAGAATCAATGGTATGTATGTGTCTCCTTGTTCATGGATTGGAATTACATGTAACAATGAGTCTAGGGTGGTGGCACTGGATCTGTCAAGCAAAAACCTCACTAGCACATTCTTAGTATCATAAGAAGTCCAGTTGCTTACCCACATTTTGAGCTTCAACATTAGAGACAACCAGTTTCATGGGCCATTGCTAGAAGCCATTTTCAATATTTACAGTCTGACAAGCCTTCACATCAGCTATAATTACTTCAATGGATCCTTCCCTGGGGAAGTTTCAGGGTTGAAGAACCTTGTGAACTTCACTGCTTAGAGAAATGATTTTATTGGGCCCTTCCATGGGAGTTTGCCGAGCTCGCTAATTTGCAGATGCTGAACTTTGCTGGGAATTACTTCAATGGGAGCGCTCCCAGCCAATATGGTGAATTTTCCAGACTGGAGTACCTGAGTTTGGCAGGAAATGTGATCAGTGGTTTAATCCCTCCAGAACTTGGGAAGTTGCAGCAGCTCAGGAATTTGGAGCTTGGGTCCAATATTTACAAGGGTGGGATTCTATGGAAATTGGGTAACATGTCAAAGATGGAGTTTATGCATATTTCAAATTCTAATTTAACCGATCCTTTGCCTTTGGAACTAGGAAAGTTAAAGAGACTAGAGACAATGATACTGTACAATAACAAGCTTACTGGATTCATCCCATGGAAGTTGAGCAATATTGCAAACATGGAGTGATTGGATTTATCTCTTAACATGCTCACTGGAAAGATTCATAAAGATATTTCGATGCTCAGAAAGCTCACATTATTGAACCTGAATTGCAATAAAATCAGGGGAGGCATCCCTAAGGGAATTGTTGATCTTCCTAGTCTGCAAATTTTGTATATCTGGAAAATTCTCTGTCATGAAGCATTCCTGAACAGTTGGGTAAAAATTCTAGGCTAGTAGAATTTGATGCATATACTAATCAATTAACATGACCCATCCCCTCTAACCTGTGTGTAGGAAACAAATCAGAAAGGATTATCCTCTTCTCTAACCAATTAACTAGAGAAATCCCTCACAATATTACAAATTGTGCCCCTTTGTATAGGGTCCAGATGGCCCATAATAATCTTAGAGGTCGCATTCCTTTAGGCCTTGGAAATCTCCAAACTTAAATTACAGGGAGTTCCCTTGTAACAATTTTAGTGGGCCTATTCCTTCTGATCTCTTAAATTCACCTAGTTTGCAATTGCTTAATGATTCACATAATTCTCTCCAAGGAAACCTTCCTCCAAAATTCAAATATTTGGTCTTCTCCAAGCCTGCAAATATTTTCAACATCTTTCTCAAATTTATCAGGCATGCTTCCATCCTTTGAACATTGGAATTCTGTATACAACCTTGAACTTTAGGGAAATAGCTTTCCAGGTAGTATTCCCAAAGACATTATCAATTGCCAAAAGCTCTTGACCATTTCCTTGAGCCAAATCACTTGACTTCCATTGCAGCCATAATTGATCAGTATGAATTAATTAATTTAATTGTTATTTTTCCTTGGTGTTTCACCACAGATATTTTAGTTCATTCATTTAAATAATACACTACAGATTATCTGATCTAAAACTAGTGCTATCATGGTGCTTTTAAAGTTTGTCTGTGGAACTAGTCAAGACTCATGGATGGTGAATTTTGAATTTTTGTGCTTCTCGTGGTACATATTTTAAATATACTATCTACTGAGTTATTATTAAAATTCTGTTAAAATGTCCATATAGGTGGCAAGCAATAGAATTTGCAACATTGTTGTTTCACGTTGGTCACGTGGAAGAGTAAAGGCTGCAAAAGTCTTATGCTTACTTTGTCATTTGTTCTCTTATTTCTTTTGGCTACAAACATTCTAAATTGGTTTAACAAGTTATTTTGGAATTGTCTAATAATATATTGCATATGGGCATTTGTGAGTTTGCGCATTAAGATAGGACACCTATTTTCACCTCATGATGGACTTTTCCTACAAAAATATGCCGCCATTTATGCTTTTGGAGTAAATATTAGGGGACTGTTTGCAGCCTGGAAAGGGATTATCCAAGGATGAGAAAGGAAAGTGAACAACCTTTCAGCATTGGCTTGAAGTTGTAAGCTTATCATCATTCCCAGAAACATCATTAACAGTTAATTTGAGTGTATGTTGTCTGTGAGGAACAGTTCTTCAGTCCTTGTCTAATTTGAAATGTTTATTCAGTATGTATGCATATTGATCCATGCCACCATTATGGGCATAACTTGCATTACTAGTATGATGAATGGTATAAATCTAAAACCAAAGCACCAATGCACGAGTTAGCTAACAGATATTGGGATCGTTATTTGCATTTGTGTCCCATCTCTTAGTTATACTACTAAATCAGTTTTCAGGAGGGGAGAATATTGTAGGGTTGTCTTTTAATCACAACTCAAAACAATCATGAGAGTTGATTCCTCCAAATGACCAGTATATATAAGGATAATCAAAGTCAAAGAGACAATCGGATCTATGAGTTTTGCAAAATTTCAAATATTATGCTTAATGTCATAATTGGTAACACATCAGCATTACTTCCATAAGGATAAATCTATCCTAATTCATGCACTAGGTAATTGTGTAGTCTTGGTTTATTTTGTTTGTAGGAAAATATAGCAAAACACACACACACACATTGACACAGAAAAATCCTATTGTCTAGTGTTTGACAAAGGGAAATCCCATTTTATAGGGTCGAACACATATATCATCAAAAAACATCCATTTCCTACAACTGCCTTTGTTTGCTTGGTCTAGACAAACAACGAGGGGAAGCAAGCTTGGTGAGGTTTGAACCTGGGCCATGACTATGACCAGCACTCTGCTTTACTGCCAGACCATTGTCCGTAGACTATGGAGTTGCATTTATTAGTTCTAATGGCTTGTTAAAGTGGAATATGTAGAGTTTTTGTGTCTTGACAAGAGCTAGGCAGAAGCCATAATCATGTTGATACTTATAAATAGTTACAGTGGCGACAATTACTTCACCCTAACTCTAACAATACCCTAATTGATAATTTGTTTGTTAAACGAAATTTTCTTTATTAATTATTAATTATTGTGTCATTCTTGTACTCTATGTGGGTTGAGGGAACATCTTACTTGTATCTTCATCATCTTGAGATTCCTTTTTGTTAAACCTCAATATTATTCTCGAAGTGATTTTTTATTCTTGTATACAGATATTCATTCAGGCTTTCGAATTACTACAGAAGTCACAACTGCCTGAGCCATTGTCGTACTTTCAATTCAAGCAATCAACAAGATGTACAAATCTATCCTATCTTACTATGATTAGTTTAGTAATTTGTGTTTCTCATTATATGCAAAACCTCCTTTCAATTGCTGTTGTTGATATGTGCGACATCAATTTGATTGATTTTAATAATTTATGTCAAGAGAATGGTTATTAGGGTTTAAAACTATAGCCTTGCATTGGTCAGTGAAGTTTCAAAATAGTTGACTCTTCTTGTTTTATGGGATTTGGATTCTTTCAGACATAGATGCAGTTTGATTACTTTGAATATGTCTAGAAGGATTTGAACAAGCTTAGACATTATTTTCCCAAGGGCTCCGTGAAAGTACATGAAATTCAGCAATTGGAGCATGTGACAGAGAAAAATAGAATAACACTTAATGTCATTCGCTTTGCAGGTCAGGGTGGTAATTTTCCGAGGGTGTCATTCGAATTTTCACATCACCCATTATTTGCTGTTGCGGTTATCAAGCGATCATGATGTTCTCCAAGTCTTGATTTTTGTTATTTGGGCATCATTATTGTTTTGAAGAATCCCGTAAAGGAAATTCCTTCCTGTCATAATTTCTGTAGATTACAATGTCATTTCTAAGTTGGGAATTTCTTTCCTTGTTATTACCATTTGTAAAAGATTTGATTTCAATTTCAATATTAACTTGTTACATCAATTTTATTTATTGTTTCTTTCAATTATATTAATTGTTTTAATCAATTGATTTTATACTTTTAGTTATCCCTTAATTGTTATTTATTTCTTCCTCATTTTCAATTATTTTATTTATATTTTCTCCTGTTGTTATCCCCGATGGTATAGTGTTCACCAATAAGTTTGGGTAGAAAAAAATTACTTTTGTTATGTAGAAAAAATATGAGATGTATACAATGTATATCTATCAAAACCTTGTTTAATATACACATTCAAGTTCTATACAAGATATAATATTTAATCATAGGTGTTATGACAAGCTCTAGTTTGCTAGCTTCCTCATGAGATAAGAACATTGTTACATTTTCCTGGATGAGTTTCGGAAATTAGAGCCTTACTATCTTATGCATGTTGCAGGTATGTGGAGCATGTTCTTATGACGTTGTTTCACTATAAGGTGTTCAAAGAAAGACCAGTCACTAAAAATGAGCATGAGAGGATGCCGCTGTCTGTTGATCCATGTATGGTCACCTCCCAAAATTATTTAGTATTTGTTGTTATTTGGTGCATCTTATGGATTATGGATACCCTTAACCGTGTAGTTGGGCCTGAAAAAGGATAAGTTGCAATCATTAAAGAATTTTTACAAATGTCAAAAATCCAATGAAATTTAGATCAGGCTCGCACCTCTTAAATGTGAATGAAATTTCAAAAAGCCTGATCTATTTTGCATGCTTGTACTGATAAAAAAGCTTGATCTATTTTGCATGCTTATACTAATCAATGAGATGTCATTTTATGCAGATTTTGTTTCTATATTCCCATTATGTCAGTGTGATTGTGGTTATTTCTGCTTTGTAACTCTGCTTATGGATTATCCTTTTGGTAGTTTCCACCTTTGTAAGGAAAAATACCAGACTTGATAATGTCCATACATCTCTGCCTATACAGCCAATGAATTAGAGGATTTGAAAACCCTTCCAGCTAAATTAATATTTAACAAGAATTCAATATTAACTCAATACATTTAATCATAGGTGTTATGACAAGCTCCAGTTTGCTAGCTTCCTCATAAGATAAGAACATTGTTGCATTTTCCTCGACGAGTTTCAGAAATTAGAGCTTTCATGTCTTATGCATGTTGCAGGTATGTGGAGCATGTTCTTATGATGTTGTTTCACTATAAGGTGTTCAAAGAAAGATTAGTCACTGAAAACGAGCATGAGAGGATGCCGCTGTCTGTTGATCCATGTATGGTCACCTCCCAAAATTATTTAGTATTTATTGTTATTTGGTGCATCTTATCTCATATTCATTATCATCATATTGACTTGACTTGTGATCTCTTTGAGCACGGGAAAACCCTGAGTAGTTTGAGGGTTAGTTGCATCTTTACCTCTCGAAATGTGGAGGTCATTAGTGCCCTAATTTGCAATTAAGAGGGGCATATGCATAATCCATGTCATGGTACAACATAGCTGCATATAAGATCATGTGGTGACTTTTTGCGTTGCCTCAGTAGGATCATAAGGAAGGAATCACTCTGTTCTTATCATCATCAACCAAAAAGAAGGGGAAAATAAAAGGGGCAAGGAGGCAGAAAAGGAGATTCGACTTTCACCCCATTATATTGCTATTACAGTGCTGCATTTATCTTAGCAATGTACTTACATGGGTATGACTAAAAAATGCTTTTCCATTAAAAGAGATTTTTTTGAAGTTTTTCTTGTGGGAATAATTTTCTCTTCTGATAAATAGGACAAAATTGATCACTGTATGACTATGATGTTATGTTTGGTTTGTCATGTTCTATCAGATGCTTGCTTCCTTGATCAGTGACCACAAATTTGTTCATTGTCCAACTATATTCAACACAGAACAGGAGTTTTGTTGATAATTTGTTTGTTAAATGAAATTTTCTTTATTAATTATTAATTATTGTGTCATTCTTGTACTCTATGTGGGTTGAGGGAACATCTTACTTTTATCTTCATCATCTTGAGATTCCTTTTTGTTAAACCTCAATATTATTATCAAAGTTATTTTTAATTCTTGTATACAGAGATTCATTCAGACTTTCGAATTACTACAGAAGTCACAAGTGCCTGAGCCATTGTCGTACTTTCAATTCAAGCAATCAACAAGCTGTACGAATCTAGCCAATCTTAATGTCAGTAGTTTAGTAATTTGTGTTTCTCATTATATGCAAAACCTCCTTTCAATTGCTGTTGTTGATATGTGTGACATCAATTTGATTGATTTTAATAATTTATGTCAAGAGAATGGTTATTAGGGTTTAAAAGTACAGCCTTGCATTGGTCAGTGAAGTTTCAAAATAGTTGACTCTTCTTGTTTTATGGGATTTAGATTCTTTCAGACACAGATGCAGTTTGATTATTTTGAAGATGTCCAGAAGGATTTGAACAAGCTTAGACATTATTTTCCCAAGGGCTCCAAGAAAGTACATGAAATTCAGCAATTGGAGCATGTGGCAGAGAAAAACAGAATAACACTTAATGTCATTCGCTTTGCAGGTCAGGGTGGTAATTTTCCTAGGGTGTCATTTGAATTTTCACATCACCCATTATTTGCTGTTGTGGTTATCAAGCGATCTCGATGTTCTCCAAGTCTTGATTTTTGTTATTTGATGTTTTAATTTATAGATGCATAAAGTCATTCTAGGTCTTTAAGTTTTCAAATTCACATTTATGTTTGGGATAGTACTATTAACACATGGTATTGTGTTTTAGATTGTATAACAATCTTTGTCTGCTGAAGAATTTAATCAGAGTCATCCTGAGTAGGCCATTCTACTCCAATAATTGGGAGCTATGTTACCAGAAATAGGACATCTGAGACATAACGATAAAAATGAGTCACAGGATTTAGGGTATAAG
The DNA here is from genome assembly GCA_001517045.1 of Pseudotsuga menziesii. Classification (NCBI taxonomy): domain Eukaryota; kingdom Viridiplantae; phylum Streptophyta; class Pinopsida; order Pinales; family Pinaceae; genus Pseudotsuga; species Pseudotsuga menziesii. The sequence continues at coordinate 428,297 of LPNX010901265.1, forward strand.
AAATGGTGTTTTATATAACCTAGGGCCCTTGGGTTGTAGTCATTATCCCTTGTTCATAGAAACAAGACTTTGTATAAGTGTGTGAGTAATCCCGAGTTGACTCTGGTCTCAAAGTTGGCTAGCTGAGTCAAAACTCCTGATGAAAATCGGTCAAACTCATTTTTACTGAAATTTTGGTGAATTTTATTGAGTTTATGTTCCCTATTATTTACTAAGCTGAGATATTGCCGAGTTTTGCTGAGTTACCAGTTGACTCTCCACTTTGGGTTGGCTAAGTCATTGTCGAATTTAGGTCATTTGACTTTTCCCTAGGCACACAAAATTAGAAAAATACAGACAAATGACAATAAAAATAAATTATGATTTTTTCCAATGAGGTTGTGGTCCAATGCTGAGGGTGGGGGCATTTCAAGATGACCACTAGGGTTTCAATCCCATTGAGGAATGTGCATGGAATCATCCTTTATGGGACAGTTAACTTGTCAAAGCAAGATAATATGTGATTTATTTCATAATATCAAATGTGCATTGGATTTAGACACTACAATCAAACTTCAAAACTCACAATCTAAGCACCAAAACAGATATACAATATTATGTATAGTGTCAAGTTTCAAATGACAAAATTGACTAGCCCATGTTGATTGTAAATTTATAAAATCCAAATGGGCTAGAGTCTTCTACCTAGAAGACAATAAATTAATAGTTGAAATCAATATCCAAGTCCATGTTTGTCATTTGGTGCACTAGGCAAGTATTCACTGAGCCAAAGACAATAGTCCATGTTGTTCATAGGATCATGGGTTGGGACTGAGTCATCTGGTATGCTCTCTACATTCTCCTTGCTATACAAAGTGGAATGGTGTCTGGTTTGTATTGCATTTTCTGTCGGAAACCATTTTTTTTGGTTATTTCTCCCAGAAGTGTTACCCTCTTGTATCATGCTTGGTAGTATTCCCATTCGAATGAGCAAGGGGATTCTACCTTGGCAGTCCTTTGGATCAGACCACATGGCTAGAGTTCAATGGATGGAATTAGATCTCTATACACAGGACAAACCATCTCTTTTGGGAATGTGCATTTGTATATAATTTTCCAAGGGGATTCACATAATTTAATTGTAACAACATTAGCATGTTGATGGTAAAACCTGCAATTCTCTTTTGTAATTTTTGAATTTTTGACAATATTTTTCTGATTGGGATTGAATTCTAAACTTATACTATTGTCTTTTAAATTGAAGAGCTATCATGCTCTATTGAAGAGCGCAATCAGACTGGGATTGAATCAGTAGATCTGCATTCTGAAATGGGTTCTTCACTTCCATGGATTAGTTTGTCAAGGGTTCAAGTTAGTGGTATGTTGGAAGTTCAAAATAAAATTGATGAAAACTGTGAAATTGATGAAAGCTACCAGAAATACCGAAAGGCCCTCTTCTTTATGCCAGTTAGTGGACAAGTCAATAAGGTGCAAGTTAGGAGAAAATTGGAAGTTCAGAGTGAAATTATCATCGATGAAAGATACCCAGAAACTGCAAACCTCCCGAGCATGCCAACTAGAGGACAATTTAATAAGGTACAAGTTAGTGGGAAATTGGAAATTCAGAATAGAATTTCCATAGGAGAAAGCTTCCCAAATTCCTTTCAAGCTTCAATCCAAACATTATCCAAAGCTGCCCAAATTTCTCCCTTCAATTGTCCAATTTTTTGTTCTACATATATAAAAGTATTCTTACAGTTTCCAGAATCCATAGCATTTACTTTCTTATTGATAATAACACCTTTATTGGTTTTATGTCCAATATATCCACCTGCAATATGTCTGTCTTATTTGAGCAAGCCAACTTTTTGTGACTAGTAGTTTAATATACTCAAGTCATGATTCTCTCTAGTTCTGCAGAGAGAAGGATGCACAAATTTTAGATGCTGCACTTGGTCTATATGGATTTTGTGATAATATTGTTTTCATAGTTTAAAACCATACCCTCTCTTCTTTTGGGGCAAGTTGTAACTCACTTCTGAATAGCTTGTGCTAATCAATTTATGTGTTGGATGATCATGTTCCATATCACATTTTGAATCATTACAAGATTTTTTTTGGAGTTGGTTAAATATATTTGGCTTCTATTTAAACTTACCTTCTTTTGTACCATAGATGATTTCATAATGATAAGAGTTCTATTTCATTGTGATATGCTTCAAAGCACAGATTCAGATGATGAGGTGTTGTTTGATGCCACACAAGGTCTAATGGAAAGGCTTGCAGTAGAAGCATATGAAGTTTCCATGGTAATTCCAATAAGAAACCTTGTAAATGTAGTTCTTAGAGAATGTTGGTCCATTGCTTTTGACTGCTATGTTATCATTTTTCCACTGAAAAGGTGAAAACAGAAGCTAGGATTATGGAGGGTGACGTATGTAAAGCACTTTGTCATGAAACTATAAGAATCAATCCCGCTGCACTTGTAATGGGAACAAGAGGACTGGGGATAATCAAGAGGTAAGACCCTTTTATTTTGAATACTCTGCATCTCCTTTTAAGCTTAAAGTTGTGTTTAAAAGTTAGAGCATATCTGAAATGTGAGTATGCTATTTTTGGTTCAAATGTTTTGTTATTTCTGACATCTTCTATGGTTTGAAGTGTATTGCAAGGTAGTGTGAGTGAGTACTACTTTCACCATAGCAGCTTCCCTATAGTGATTGTTCGTCCCAAAGGTAAATTTCATTTACATTTTGTTTTCCCCTTATCAAATTGAAAGTAGTTGTTATGCATGGAGCTCTGGACCCGCATACAACATTCTGTTTTCATACATAAACTTGTATCCAAATCATGTTGTTGGTTTTCAAAAGGATTCAACCTGCAAAAAAGTAGCAATAAATATAGTTTCACAACCAAGTGTGTCGTTTATCATGAAGTCTACGAATAGAATAATGATATAACCATGATTATGATAAAGAATCGCAGCAGATCAATAATATTATCATCAAACAAAATAACAATAATGAAATAATGAAAACAATAGCAACATACACACTATAGTGTTTGGTCGAGCTTGTGCCAACAGGGTTGCTGAGCTATACAGACTAGGAAATCCAATGTATTAATGCAATATAGTAACATGGTGTGAATGAGTCAGATATGCCAAAAAGACTAGGCACTTGTGCTTCCCCTCGTTCTTGCTTATGCCATTCTCTTGCTACTTGTGCTTCACCTTGATCTTGTAGACAAGATTATTTTACCTTATACAAACGAGTAGTCTGAGTGACTCTGAGATCTAGCTGCCTCCATTGAGGATGGTACAAGAAGTAGCAGTGAAGTCTAAAGAATTGATTTCTCCCTTCAAATGTCCAATTTTTGGTTCTACATATATAAAAGTATTCTTACAGTTTCCAAAATCCATAGCATTTACTTTCTTATTGATAATAACACCTTTATTGGTTTTATGTCCAATCTATCCACCTGCAATATGTCTGTCTTATTTGAGCAAGGCAACTTTTTGTGACTTAACATCATAGTAGTTTAATGTACTCAAGTCATGATTCTCTCTAGTTCTGCAGAGAGAAGGATGCACAAATTTTAGATGCTGAACTTGGTCTATATGGATTTTGTGATAATATTGTTTTCATAGTTTAACACCCTACCCTCTCTTCTTTTGGGGCAAGTTGTAACTCACTTCTGAATAGCTTGTGCTGATCAATTTATGTGTTGGATGATCATGTTCCATATCACATTTTGAATCATTACGAGAGTTTTTTTCGAGTTGGTTAAATATATTTGGACTTCTATTTAAACTTACCTTCTTTTGTACCATAGATGATTTCATACTGATAAGAGTTCTATTTCGTTGTGATATGCTTCAAAGCACAGATTCAGATGATGAGGTGTTTTTTGATGCCACACAAGGTCTAATGGAAAGGCTTGCAATAGAAGCATATGAAGTTTCCATGGTAATTCCAATAAGAAACCTTGTAAATGTAGTTCTTAGAGAATGTTAGTCCATTGCTTTTGACTGCTATGTTGTCATTTTTCCACTGAAAAGGTGAAAACAGAAGCTAGGATTATGGAGGGTGACGTAGGTAAAGCACTTTGTCATGAAGCTGTAAGAATCAATCCCGCTGCACTTGTAATGGGAACAAGAGGACTGGGCATAATCAAGAGGTAAGACCCTTTTATTTTGAATACTCTGCATCTCCTTGTAAGCTTAAAGTTGTGTTTAAAAGTTAGAGCATATCTAAAATGCGAGTATGCTATTTTTGGTTCAAATGTTTTGTTGTTTCTGACATCTTCTATGGTTTGAAGTGTATTGCAAGGGAGTGTGAGTGAGTACTAATTTCACCATAGCAGCTTCCCTATAGTGATTGTTCCTCCCAAAGGTAAAGTTCATTTACATTTTGTTTTCTCCTTATCAAATTGAAAGTAGTTGTTATGCATGGAGGTGTGGACCTGCATACAACATTCCGTTTTCATACAGAATATCCAAATCATGTTGTTGGTTTTCAAAAGGATTCAACCTGCAAAAAAGTAGCAGTAAATATAGTTTCACAACCAAGTGTGTCATTTATCATGAAGTCTACGAATAGAATAATGATATAACCATGATTATGATAAACAATCGTAGCAGATCAATAATATTATCATCAAACAAAATAACAGTAATGAAATAATGAAAACAATAGCAACATACACACTATAGTGTTTGGTCGAGCTTGTGCCAATAGGGTTGTTGAGCTATACAGACCAGGAAATCCAGTGTGTTAATGCAATATAGTAACATGGTGTGAATGAGTCAGATATGCCAAGAAGACTAGGAACTTGTGCTTCCCCTTGTTCTTGCTTATGCAATTCTCTTGCTACTTGTGCTTCACCTTGATCTTGCAGACAAGATTATTTTACCTTATACAAATGAGTAGTCTGAGTGACTCTGTGATCTAGCTGCCTCCATTGAGGATGGTACAAGAAGTAGAAGTGAAGTTTGAAGAATTGATTTCTCCCTTCAGTTGTCCAATTTTTGGTTCTACATATATAAAAGTATTCTTACAGTTTCCAGAATCCATAGCATTTACTTTCTTGTTGATAATAACACCTTTATTGGTTTTATGTCCAATCTATCCACCTGCAATATGTCTGTCTTATTTGAGCAAGGCAACTCTTTGTGACTTAACATCATAGTAGTTTAATATACTCAAGTCATGATTCTCTCTAGTTCTGCAGAGAGAAGGATGCACAAATTTTAGATGTTGCACTTGGTCTATATGGATTTTGTGATAATATTGTTTTCATAGTTTAACACCCTACCCTCTCTTCTTTTGGGGAAAGTTGTAACTCACTTCTGAATAGCTTGTGCTGATCAATTTATGTGTTGGATGATCATGTTCCATATCACATTTTGAATCATTACAAGATTTTTTTTGGAGTATGTTAAATATATTTGGGTTTCTATTTAAACTTACCTTCTTTTGTACCATAGATGATTTCATACTGATAAGAGTTCTATTTCATTGTGATATGCTTCAAAGCACAGATTTAGATGATGAGGTGTTGTTTGATGCCACACAAGGTCTAATGGAAAGGCTTGCAATAGAAACATATGAAGTTTCCATGGTAATTCCAATAAGAAACCTTGTAAATGTAGTTCTTATAGAATGTTAGTCCATTGATTTTGACTGCTATGTTGTCATTTTTCCACTGAAAAGGTGAAAACAGAAGCTAGGATTATGGAGGGTGACGTAGGTAAAGCACTTTGTCATGAAGCTATAAGAATCAATCCCACTGCACTTGTTATGGGAACAAGAGGACTGGGGATAATCAAGAGGTAAGACCCTTTTATTTTGAATACTCTGCATCTCCTTGTAATCTTAAAGTTGTGTTTAAAAGTTAGAGCATATCTGAAATGCGAGTATGCTATTTTTGGTTCAAATGTTTTGTTGTTTCTGACATATTCTATGGTTTGAAGTGTATTGCAAGGGAGTGTGAGTGAGTACTACTTTCACCATAGCAGCTTCCCTATAGTGATTGTTCCTCCCAAAGGTAAAGTTCATTTACATTTTGTTTTCTCCTTATCAAATTGAAAGTAGTTGTTATGCATGGAGGTCTGGACCTGCATACAACATTCTGTTTTCATACAAAAACTTGTATCCAAATCATGTTTTTGGTTTTCAAAAGGATTCAACCTACAAAAAAGTAGTAGTAAATATAGTTTCACAACCAAGTGTGTCGTTTATCATGAAGTCTACGAATAGAATAACGATATAACCATGATTATGATAAGCAATCGCAGCAGATCAATAATATTATCATCAAACAAAATAACAGTAATGAAATAATGAAAACAATAGCAACATACACACTATAACACACTTGGATTTAAATGGGAAACCTGAGTAGGAGGAGGAAAACCCACTGTCAAAATGGCATAGCTTGGTTATATTTCAGAGAATAAGAGTACACTAGTATAGCTAATAGCATAAGTTTGTAATAGAGATAATAGCTAACCTATTCAGCTTGGGACTAGGTCTCTACATAGCCTAAGGTTATTGACAATATCAATAGATTGATCAATGACCCTATCTAATGGTTTTTTTGTTCTTGACAATATTGATCATGCACTTTCTTTATAAATTATTACATTTTTTGCGTCGATACCTTATGGGATTTACTTACAAAAAATGGCGTGCATTCCCACACAACATGCTTATATAACACTGAACATTATCTTTATCTGAATGTCTAGA
>LPNX010901265.1:435315-447582 GCA_001517045.1 Pseudotsuga menziesii
ATTCCTACAAGTCTTTTACTATTAGGAAACCTAACTGTCCAACATGCCAAATGAGTTCAAATGGAAAAAAAAATAACAAGCAATAGTTCTTTTTAGATTCGTGATTATAATTCATAGAAGTATTTTTTTGCATATACTAGTATATATGAATGTCATTGTGTTGTTATGGCATGTGGCTAGGTTGTATGGGTGTGGCTCATGTATGAATGTAATTGTGTTGTTATGGCATGTCACAAGAATATGTATGTATATATAGATAAAATTCATGAAATTTTTTGAGTGAATATAAAGTGAATTTTCCAAAGTCTAGAGTCCAAGAAAGAAAAACTCATGAATTGTTTTGATTATATATAGATATAGAGGGTAAAATATGATGGTTGTTGGCTTGATGCCTGAACTATGTCATGAACACTTTGAGGTTGACAAGTTAAAAAGAACTTTTTATAATTTTCGTTTGTTTATATACAAATATATGTTTGAAACAAGGACAAGGTAGGCATGTAGGAAATTGGGAATGTTGATGCTATTTGATGGGTTTTGATTATACTGGTGGTTGAGTATAACATCACAATAGTTTGATGGGGTTCTAAATCATTCATTAGTTTCCACAGTTGTCATGTCATTCACTAACCACATGACATATAGGGGTGAAACTCCTTCACATATTGCACTATGTATGCAGGTTTCTACCTGTGCAGTCGAGCATAATTGTTTTGTGGATTCGTTGATTATCTTTCCTGTTGAAATCCATTTCATAGTTTAGAGTTGAGTTTTACTTTTCTTAGGTACTAAATAGTTGTAGATTTATCCATTCAAGTTTAATTTTAACCAATTCTTAAATTGAATTTGTTAGATTAGATTTTATTATTTTGCACATGATCTTGGTTATTGTTGTTAGCTGTTGAACAAGATAAATAATTTGCTTCATTGTTTTTCTACTTTACAAGTGATATTTTTTTATTGGATTTTGCAGGAGTGAGCTTAACTTATAAGTGGGCCATTGAGTATGAAGAGCCTTCTATTGAAGATTTTCCATTCAGTATGAAGAACCCGATGTTAAGGCTTTCAAGCTACTAAGTGTGGTTTTGAAGCTGCTAACGTGGAATCTAAGTATGGTTTAGTGCTGAGTATGGTTTTGAAGCTGTTGACGTGGGACCTAAGTATGGTTTTGCAGCCAAGTGCAAGTATGATGGTTTATCCATTGTAATATTTTGAAAAGTGATGATTTTCCTGTAAAGTTATATGGAAATTAATATGAGTATTTGAGAAAACTCATATTTATTGTAATACTTTTGACATCTCATATAATATAATTTGTGGTTTAAAACTTATATATATGGTTGTACTTTATGTTATGTACCAATGTTGTAATTATTAACTAATTAATGTGACATTGTATGATTTACATGTGTAATAGATATTATTTACAAGTGTTATAATTAATTATAATGTGACATTGCATAATTCACAAGTGTATTAGATGAGAATAAATGTATGATTCTTTTTTTTAATTAAACATAATATCATATTAAAAATTTATATTGATTAATAATGGACACCATTTAAACTATTAAAATATAATGACCACACATAAAGTGACTAAAAATGACTAAATTAGTGACCAATAATTGAGAGATATGTGAACAAACAATGAGATATAAATGACAAAAAAATGACCAAAATTCGCATATCAATGACCAAAAAACAGTTTTGGTGGCTAATTTACGGTCTTTTATTACGCGACCAAATTTGGTCATATTCTAGCTTGTCATGTGGTCATTAATTTGGTCATATAATTGGTCATTGATTCAAATACATGACCAAATCAATGACCAAATATGTGGTCATATAATTGGTCATTGATTCAAATACATGACTAAATCAATGACCAAATATATGACCAAATTAATGACCAACCGACAAGCTATAAATGACCAATTTTGGTCACATAATAAAAGACCGTAAATTAGCCACCAGCGATCGCCAAACCAAAAGTGGTCATTGATATGCAGAATTTGGTCATTTTTTTGGTCACTAATCTCTCATTTTCCACTAGTGCAATGAGCTACCAATGTAGACGCTCACACGACTGCAGAAGGCAGCAAGTTAAGAAATCATGGACCGTGAAGAGATTGTGCATGATCAGCTACTCAAGTCATAGGAGCAGATAGCATAGGAAAAATCAGAGATAGAGAAAATGAAAGCATTCAACAAGCATAGGTGATTGCAAAAACAAAGGCCTTTGACGATAGGGAGCGACTAGAGAGGGCCATATCAGCTGCATGCAAGTAAATTCCAGACATCACTACATAAATGTTTTAGGAAGCAAAGGTACTACCACTATGACAAATACTCATTGACTTGAAGAAAGAGAATGCAAAAACAAGATTGAGGAAGTGACAGCACAGCTAGAATAGTTGGAAAAATTAGCCAACTCCATTGCTGAAGAAATGACATAGTTCTGGATGGAAGTACTTCAATATGACCAGTTGCAACAATTTGGTACACAACTCAACGAGGTAGAGTCATAGGTGCAAGCGATGCAGGTATCACTGAGAACGATGGCCATGATTTTGCAGATGACAAAGTAGGAAGAGTTAAAAGCACTGCAACAGAGAGTCACCAAGGAAAGAAAACAACACCAGCACAGGACGATGCAATTAGACCAATTCCAAAAGGACACAAAGCAACTGGCACTGAAATATATGGAAAGACTTATGACCACGCAAGAGGATAGAACCAAAGTTCTGTAAGTATTAGAAGAAAATACAACAGACACAGAGGTTGAGGAATGTGCCACGATGAGTGCAAAGGTCAAAGAAGAGGTCGAGTAAATGGGCATAGAACATGACACCTGCAAGGCCAATTTGAATGCACCATATATTTCCAATTGATATGACTCAAGGATGAGCCACAAGTTTGTGTTAGGGGCCTATTGGAAAGGGGATTAAGTGTGCAAGGTGTGACAAGAAGGATATCGACATGAGAAAAATTCAAACTGTGCAAGGGAAAGAAACCGACAAGGGTGGTCAGTCTGGTTGAATCAGTTAGATTCTTGGTCCAAGTTAGTTAGAGAGACGGCTTATGTGGAGCTATTTGTAATGATGCAAGCCTATAAATAGAGTAGAAGTAGGATCGAGAGATGTTATGTTTTCTTATGTTTTCTTATATTATCTTGTCGGATCTATATTTATGAGGAGATTTAGAGGATTGAATATTTGTTTTGAATCATCTGATGTTGTGGATTTGTTTTGTAATCAATAGATGAATGTGTCTTGGTCTGAGGATTTTGACCAAAGAATATGTTGTGACTTATGAAGCTAATATAATATGGAAATTGATGATGGAAGTCTTGTATTCAAGTGTGATGAATGTTAATGATGCGACTTATAAATTTGAATGATTTGATTTATGTTTTCCTTGTCTTTCTTTTAATGATGTGAAGTCTTATGGTGATTGTCGAGTTAATCTTTATTGATGTCTTTGTTAAACTTGTGATTAGTTGGTGTGTAACGTTAAAATGATAAGTAACTGATGCGCATAAACCCTGGATCTCTGATAAAAACTGTAATAGAATGAAAAAAATGCACAAGTCCCCTTCCTTCTGTAGAAATGTGGTTCTTGCAGCCCTCCCTCAAGCATCTCGAGTGAGACTGCATCTGCTTCGCAACTGTTGTTGGATAGGTTAAAAGCTATATGGGACGGTGTTTAAGGAGATCGCGTCAAAGGGTGTCGATAGGTCTGTGGGTGAACCCCTGTCGACTGACTATGCGTCAACAATAAAAAAAATTAAAAAATGAAAATTTAATATTTTATTATTACATTAACTTTTTTCATTTGTTTTTTTATTGTTTTTAAATATTTTGGTATAACAAAAAAATTAATTTTTTCTAATACTTTGTTATTACATTAACTTTTTTTCATTTGTTTTTTAATAGTTTGTTATTATAGTAATTTTTATTTTATTCTATATGGAAAGAGTGGCCTAATAATTTCTTGAATATTTTTTGTTTAATATAGTGTTACTAAGAGGTTTAATAAATTCAATTTTAATTTATGATAAAATGATATAATTATACCATTTTTTGAAATAGTGTGCTACTGGTAACATCAAATTTCAATTTGGGGCTTGCTTTTAAGGTTATTGTAAATAACAATAAGGATTTTTTTCATCCATGTTCACTTTTTAGCCCCCAAAAAAACACTTCTTGATTTGGAGTTGTTTTTTTTCACAAAAATAGGATTTTTTATGGCTAGAGTTCTCGTTTTGAGTATAAAGTTCTCATCATGTTGTATAACATGTTGTAAGTGTCCTATGGTGGTGCAAAACATTCCATTATTTCCTATATAGAATGAAACCTCTTTGCTGACATGTTGGGAGTAGAGCATGCCCTTAATTATGTTCTATTGGAGATGAAAGGCATCTATGAAGTTACCCTATGTATACGGGATATGGATGAATGTTGGGTTGGCAAGTTAGATAAGATAGTTGCATGAATGTGTGACCTATGTATTTACGCATATGAATTTGTCATTATTAATATGTTTTCAAAATTATGAATTTTTTCTAATCATGCAACTGAATTTGACTTGTAGGAAAGATCGTGTACAATCACTTACAAGAGAAGAATGATGAGACTTGTTCATAGAAGAATGATGAGACTTGTTCTGAAGAACAAGTGACGATGGTTCAAAAATGAAATTCAAGAAGATTTACGAAATCAAGCATACTATAGATGTACAAAGTGAGTTTTCTCTTAGAAAGAGGGAATCGACTATGACGAGATGTTTTTATTGTGGTCAGGCACACTTCTTCAGTGGTGGATATTGCACTAAATAGATGGTGTAATAGAAGTAGAAGTGCATATCAAGCAACCTATGGGATTCAGGACTCTCTACATATTACCACATATGCACAAATTGAAGAAGACTTTGTATGATCTCAAAAGGAATCCATGGCATGAAGTTACATGATGAGATTGAGGATAACCTAGAGTGATGAGACCTCAACCTTTTCTACAAGGTTGAAGATGAGGATCTCAATATGGGTGCAAGAGGAACTTGCAACAAAGTTCAGATGAAATATCTTGGTATCCACTGACCTTGAGAGAAATAAGTTCATCTCTAAGTGATGAGAGATGACATATATGGATACATAGAAAACCAAAAATAGAGAAGGATACTAGTCACTACAGTGCAGAATGACCCAATGTAGAGCGTATAATTTGTCAATATGCAAAGGGAGGATAGTGCTCAATTACAGAGGGAGAAAGAAATCTCCACTTCATAGGGAGTGACTTTAGCACATATTGTAGAGACAAACTGAGAGACATTATACCTAGAATCTATCTTTGGAAAGTGTTGTTTTCCTCAATATATCAGAGATATGCTCAGAGTGACACAGAATGTCCTCCCTCACTGAGAGGGAGTAGATATCAAAGTTCAAGAATCTTGGCATGATTCTTGGGACTAGTGGTGTGGAATAATCTAGATGAGAATTTCCTTAGTCAAGGAAAATATTTGGTAGATATAATGAATATATTAGGGATGATGGATTGCAATTCCATGGTCACACTTATGGCATCGAACTTGATTTTGATGTTTGATACTACTTCAGAAACAGTTGATTTCACAATATGCATACATATGATTGGTTCATTTATTTGTTGGACGAACATGAGGCCACATATATGGTTTTTATGAACACATTGAGTCAGTAAATGGTATATCTGAGACATGTTCACATGATTGCGACAAAGCATGTGTTGAGGTACCTAAAGGGTATGATTGAGTATGGACTTAGATGTGTGATAGAATAGAGGATTTTCTTGTAGGGCTATGTTGACTCAGATTGAGCCAGTAGTACTGCAGATAGGAAGATAACTTGAGGGTGCTACATCAGCTTGGGGTCTAGCACGATTTTCAAGTTCATCGGGAAGAAGATGAGAGTCGCACTAAGCATAGCCGAGGAAGATTACATTATAGATTGTTCAACTATCTGTGAGGTAGTATGGATTAGAAATCTACTTGCAAGATTGTTTAATGTTGAGTTAGAGATGACTTGTGTATTCTGCGACAACCAAAGTTGTGTGTTCCATGTCAAGTCAAAGCACATTGAGATCTGGTATCACTATATTAGGGATATAGTGTAGAGAAGAGTAGTGAAGATCCAATATATTGCAACAGATGATTATATATCCAATGTATTAACCAAGCCTCTAGCAAGAGTGAAATTTGAGTAATTCAAGGACAAGCTTGGAGTTGTCCATATCGGTGTCCATCTCAAGAGGGAGTGATAAGTGCCCGTGGTATTCACATCTAGCATGAAAAATAGTTGGCTCTATGGAAGATGTGTGGTCTTCACATCCATCATGAAAAAGGGTTGGATCTGTGGAATACATGTGGTCTTCGCATCCAGCATGAAAAGGGGTTGGAACTGTGGAATACATATGATATTTACATCCACTATGAAAAAGGATTGTCTCTATAAATGTTTGCATCCAGTATGAAAAAGGATTGGAACTACATGGAACTACATCTAGTATGAAAAGGTATTGACTATGTAGAGGTACACCTAGTATGAAAAAGGATTGGTCAATGTATGGGTACACCCAATATGAAAAATGATTGGTCATTGAACAGGTACTCCCAGCATGAAAAATAGTTGGTTTTTGTACTGATATATAGAGGTGCACCCAATATGAAAAAGGATTAGTCACTATATGGGTACACCTAGTATGAAAAAGGGTCAGTCACTGTACGGGTACACCTAGCATGAAAAAGCGTTGGCTTTTGTACTGATATGTGAAGCTACACCCAGCATGAAAAAGGGATTACCACTATATAGGTACACCCAACATGAAAAATGGATGATCATTGTATGGGAACACCCAACATGAAAAATGGATGATCATTGTATGGGTACACCCAACATGAAAAAGGGTCAGTTGATGTACTGATATGTGGACCTACACTTAACATGAAAAAGGGTTGGTCATTATATATGTACACCCAACATGAAAAAGGAGTGTTCATTGTATGGGTACACCAAACATGAAAAATGGTTGGTTGTTGTATTGATATACATGATATGTACACCCAACATGAAAAATGGATGGTTACTATAAATTCGAAAGATATTATTGTTGTACCCTTATTGTATTATTATTGTACCTCATTCAAGAGATGTTATTGATGTAATTGGTCATGTAAAAGTCTTAAAAGAATCAATGTAAACCTTATGTTGTAAGTCAGGTCAATAGTACCCAAAAGAAATATTACAGTAAATGTTATTCTGAGTCTCCCTAGACAAGTCATCCCTGTAAGAGTAACAAGTCATCCTAGTTAGGTAAAAAGGTCACTCACTTGATGATTATAAATAGGAGAGGCCCTCCCCTCATTTATACACACAACACACTCAAGCAATTGCATAAGAGAGAGAGAGAGAGAGAGAGAGAGAGAGAGAGAGAGAGAGAGAGAGAGAGAGAGAGAAGAGGTTCGCTAGAGAAAAGAATTTGGTTTTTTATTTTGGGTTTATCTTATCTTAGTTTAGCATTTTTCTTGTTGACGAAGTCTATACTAAATAAGTTGTTGGATTTTCTCCCTTTGTGGTTTCATAGATGAAAATATGTGTGTCTATTGTGTTGTTGTGATTATTTTTCTTTGAGTGATCCTATTGCATATGATTATGATTTTATAATCGACTTTGATTGAAGATATAACATAATAATATTGGAAACATTAAAATCCTAACAACGATAACTATAATTTCAGAAAAAATAAAGTCTATGACCTAAATTTATTGAACCAGCTACCTAATCCCAAAATCCTAAATTTGGGAAATATCTCAAATGTTAATGTATAAACAATCGCACCATGAATCTCTCAATCTTTGAAGGATTTCCCAAAATACTTCCATGGTTTTTGAAGTATTTCACACTTGAAGAAAATCTCATGCATTTTAAGGGATTTTTTTGCATGAATTTGTTGTTTTTGGTGCATTTCTTGTGTGAATCTCATGGGTTTTGGAGGATTTCCCACACAACTCTTATGGAACAAAGAAAAGTAGGCACGTGAAATGTTGATATTTCAAAAAATGATATTTCTTGAAAATAGAAACTGATGGTTGTTAGTGAGAAAATTTACAACCTAGTTATTGATTATGGAAGGCATCGAGAGTTAGATATCAGCTAAAAATATCCTAATAAATCATATAAAATGATATATATTGAAATTAGATTCATCAATATATGTTAGGGATTTTGTTGGATTGGTGAGTAAGGGAACCTTGATTTAGGTAGGTTATATGAAAATAACAAGCAATGGCTAGTTGTAGGACAAGCACTAGAGTATTATGATAGAAACTAAATAACAAAGAAGCATGCATGCAATTATATTGGAATATTAACTACAACATTGTCATTCAAACAAAGATATTGGTGGAGGAAACAATACTAGCATATATCATTCTAATGGAAGCCATAAATTTTATAATAACAGCTTATAAGAATAATTAGAGATAAGTGGGATCCAACACCCTTCTTTGTATGGGTCCTTTTCCTTCTTGGAAACTCTCTGTCACTAAGGTGAATGAAGAAACTTTGGTTCTTTAAGGAAAGAATAGAAGAAAGTATGAGTGAAAGGAACAATAGAGATAAAAGAGTGATATAATTGATCTCCAATGACATTACTCCTTTATAATGATCCATAAATTGTTGTGGATATTCCATTGGAAGAGTTTACCGCAATGTATCTTACCACTAGTTCTTTTAATCAATTTAACTTTAGAACTATAATAGAAATGATAGAATAAGAAATACTCAATCCACTCACATTTTACACAAAATTTATCCTAGGAAAACCCTATGAGGAAAACCCCATTTGGAATGAGGACTATATATTTTTCCTCTTTTATGTAAAATGAAAATACAAAAAGAAATAGGTAATCACAATGGAGTTACCTTGGATATTGTGGCCTGAATTTCTGCTACAAAATATATTCCTCCATTTATTATGCTTCAAATATACCCCATACTTTTACTCAACTATGGAACAATACAATAGAATATGGAACCCCTTCTTCTCCTAACAACCTAGTATTTAATATAGCTCAATAATCATTTAGGGTTAATTTTCTGGTTTGTACATGCCTTGATTCATGTTTAGGGTTATGGATTTGGATCTTCTAGAATGTTATTTAAGTTACACACACATATAGCTCCACATGTGCAAGAAATGAGAGCTAACGTGGAATGCACCTATAACTATGGTTGTCAATTGGATGGGTCAACCTACGGGAGTCATAACCTATTCATACAGACTCCAATTGAGGTGATATTTGGACATTTGGTAGGGTATGTGAGTGGAGAATGACATCATGACTTATATAACTAGCGGTGGAATATTTTACCCAAGAATTTCATTTAAAACCTTGAACATGAATTGGAAGGTTCTAGACCCCAAATATGCAAAATGAGACATGCCTATAAAATGCGCCCTATGAACCAATTCATCCAATATTCCAATCCCAAAAGGCCCAAATAGGTGAAAAATTATATATTGAACCACTTTGGATCACCCTCACCATTTTGGGAGGATTTTGGTCCCTAAAACATTCTACTGAAGGAGGTGAGTAAATTTGTCCTCTACCTTCTCCTTGGATTACCATTTAAAGTTTGCCTAGAATTTTTCCTTCAATCCCACATGCTATATTTCATACTACCCCCACTTGGTAGTTATGAACGTCTTCTACAACATTGTGTCTTCTGCTAACTCTAATTGATCCTCTGGTGCTAAGTCCTCTATAGAAGGTAAGACATGCTTAGGTTCCTGATCCATCAAGGAAGGTTCAAAAAGTTTTAGGTTTTCCACATTCACTATAGAGTAAATACACATGTATGGGGGTATACTAAGTTTGTAGGAATTATCTCCCACTTTATCCAATACCTCAAAAGGTACACACATCAAAGCCTTGATATTCTTACCAAGGCCCTATAGTCTTTCCTTTTTCGGGAGTAACCATACTTTGTCTCCCACTTTAAATTATATTTTAACCTTATGTTGGCCATATCTATCCTTTTATTTTTCATGTGACTTATCCAATGCTTCATGTACTTGCAAAGGGATATATCTAATATTGTTAATGAACTTTTCATATCTTAATGTGTCACTTGTAGTGTCTTCCCTCACTCCCCAATGATGTCCATATACAACATGGATATGTTAAGGTGGCATTTATCCAAAACAAGTTTCAAAAGGTGACTTACGAATGAAAGTGTGGACTTATATATTATAGGAGTGTTGAATATAGATTAAGTTTACATCCAAATTATTTGTATGCTTCTAATTGTAACCCCTCAAAAGTTGCACCAAATCCCTATTTGATACTTTTTGCCGCCTTTTCACACACCTGGATCACGTGGCAGAAATCTTCAAGCCACTCGGTGTGTCCTTGGGGGTAAATATCGAGTCAAGGCTGTCACCTTGTTCTTGACTCCTCCGTTTAGGCTCAACTCCTAACGAAGCCAAGGGGGGTAGACCCTATTAAGTTACTAAGGATGATTTATTAGTGTAATGATGTTGTACTCAATCAGTTATTTAGGAGTTTGAAAATTTTAACTATAAGCAATCAAGATGACAAGATACGAAGATACACACGAAAGCACAAAGTTGATACACAATATATATATGAAGCAGAAAAGACCAGTGCCTTAAAAATGGAGTCAAAAGAGATCAGTGTGCTTGCATGTGTTTGGAATAAATGTTTTGCGATTGAATCTTGGTATGTTTTAAGTTAAAATTGGAGAGAGAGTTGTTTAAATTAGGCTTAAGGGGGACTCCAGATATACCCGAGAGTACTTGGAGTATGTCCAAAACAAAGCCTATACGACTACCCACAAGGAATATGTGGGCTGAAATGGAGTCTCTGGGGCTGTGTTCGTAACGCACCCATTAGGGTGTGACAGAGATCGGCGCCCCGAGGTCACTTTTCAGTAGGTTCCCGCTTCCTTTGGGTATTTTTCCACCGTAAAGGTTTGATTGTGGTGTTGGATTCTCACCTGATGGTTTGTTAATTGAGGAAGGTGAGTCCTAATCATGCTAGTCACCCAAGTGCTTTTGATATAGCTTGACTGATCGGACGAACCGCAGCCAAGTGCAAAGCATACACACTGGAGTCTTGTAAATTTTAATAAGTTTTAAAAGATGTGTTCTTGCTTAAAAGAAAAGCCTCCAAGAACCTCTTTCGATCCAAGTGGATCTCAATCGGGGAATCAAGGAGGGGTTAATTTTAAAATGATGATAAACAAAATATGAGAAAATAACACAACTACACAAATGCGGTTTTATGATTAATCCTACCATGAATCTCTTTCCCCTTGCGGGTCACTCGAGAAATCGTGGGGTAAGTATTATGATTACTTTTGAAAATAAGATATGGAATATGGAATTAACAACAAGATCAAATATACTACCCTACCAATCAGATAAATTCTAGTAAAAGGAAATAAGCAGAAAAAGACGAAAAAGGCATCAACGCGAATCCCCCCAGGGGGGGTGGGGAATGTGCTCGAAAGAGCCTATTCAAAGGTTGATTTTATTAAAAAGGTTACAATATCAAAGCACTGATAAAATATAGATTTATTTTTCCTTATACAGGCTGAAACCAAGATATTACAGTTTATGCAAAACAATTACAAATTATGTGACAAAAGAGAGCCCCCTGGGGGGATTTGAGCGCTCCAAAAGCCACTTTGGACAGCAGCTTCTTTTCTTCTCTGTCATACCTGCTAAATTACAGCGAGTGAATTAGAATAACAAATTCCCCAAAGCACTTGAAGAGTGCCTTTGGGTCAGCCTACTTTATCTCAAAAAATTAATGAAATTAGACTAGCTAAACCGTCGAAAAGGGAACCATGGAAAGCAAGATTTCCTTGGGATCTTGGCCTGCTGTTTGTGCAGCAAATTAACAGCACTGATATTTCAGAATATTGAAATTATTGAACAGCAAATGAAACTACCTTAACAGCAGGCTATGAATTTTTCAATAAACTACTTGGGAAACTAAGGCAATTTTAGCTAGATCTCTTGAATTTGAACTTTATGTGCACAATGAAACTAAGATCTAGAAAATTGAAGGGATATTGATAATTAGATCTATGTATGATTTTTTTTATGAGATAGATCATATTTAAAAAGAAACCTTAAAGTAACCAGCTTGAGGAAAGTTTAATAATTTTTAAAGGAGGAAGAGAGAGAAAGAGTGTTGGT
>LPNX010901271.1:8834-142239 GCA_001517045.1 Pseudotsuga menziesii
TTGGCTTGAAAGAGGAGGGCCTCTTGTCGCCTAAAATTATGATGTGATTTTCTTATTTGGTTTTCTAATTTGAGTGTTAAATAGGACATTCTTTGAGCCTCTTTCTTTGGCATGGCATCTTTGGGATGTAGGACATGTTCATACATTTTGAGATTGACTACCTCATGGTGTTGAGAATCAAGATCCATAAGAGAGAGAAGGATTGAATTGAAGCGCTAGCAAACCTTAAAACATAAAATAAATGGAGCAAATAACAACTCTTCCCTAGATAAACCTACCAATAATGACTAAGATAACACCAATTGGAGTGTTAGAGTTGATCTGTAGGAGTTCTAAAGAGAAATACACCCACTCCCAAGAGAGAGTGAAATGCCCAAGCACAATTGAACACCAAAGATATAGGTTCCCTTAGGTATAAAACTCTTTATAAAAGAATGATTAAGAAGATCACAAGATGTCTCTTGATTGTGTATTTATACACTACTCAAGAGGTGAGGTGCCTTCTCAATAGGGGTTATGTGCCCACATATAAGTTGGTTAGGTTGACCTGAACCATAGCCTAGTATTATAAATAAAATTTTATATTAATTCCTAACCAAATGCATTAATGACACATTATGAGTTGACCATAGCTAAATGTGAGGATTACACCATTCACAACATCCCTTGATAAATTGAATAGAGGGATATGGAGAGAAATGATGAAGAGTGGGTATATGGATACCCAACTCAATATAGGTTTGGTTGTAGTTGGAAATAGGAGTGGGGTTATGTGAAGACCCAACTCAATAAATAATTGACTATACTTGGAATGATAATGAGAGTGGGTTTACGAATACCCACCTTGATACGAGTCAGAGTGGGTTTTTGAATACCCAATTCAATACATGGTCCACATGGCTGAAAATGAAGATTGCACGCATGCATTCAACATCCTTGCTTACTATGAATAGGGTGTGTGGAGAAAAGACATTTCATCACAACCTACATCTCTCCTTAATGCTTAATGTGATCCAAATAGATAGTCCCCCTTGAACATCATATCTCCCACACTAGTACCATTCCTCAAGTTGTTGAAGATGGCCTCTGGTAGAGGTAGAGAAGAAATATCCAATGAGACATGCTTGTTTCTTGAAGGTACAAAGGGTGGCATGCATTGTCCTTGAGATTGGAGTGGTTGAATGTAGTACATCCAAAATGGACCAATATCATAATTTGGAAAGTAGAGATCCACTATAATATGTTGAGATTCATTTGTAGAGTCATCTATATAAATAATAGTGGGGTAGATCTCGTAGACTTGTGAGTAAAAAACTGCATCAAAGAAGGTGAAGAAATACTTAGCTCCCCCACAACAATGACTGGTCTTAGACCCACAAATTTCATTTTGGACAAACTCCAATCATTGATAAGTATCCCCCATGTCACAATAAAAAGACGTATGCATAGTAAAAATACAAATTCATGGAACATAAAGAATGTCTCCAAATGTGGTGGGATCAATGTCAACACATCCTTGAAACTAGGGAGTCCCAATATGGAAAATGCACCACTATGTGTCACACCATAACAAGAGTCCTTTGGGTTCAACAACAATGTAGAGGAATTCTTCGTAGAAGGTACACCAATAAGAGGATGTACTTCAAATTGTGATAGAGAAAGATTCAATGTAATATGTTGAGAATCATTTGTAGAAGATGTTGAATTTTCAGCGTTAGTATAAACTAAATTTGTAGATAAACATAAATAGATCAACAATACAGTAAAAACACATTCATCACATCAACACACATGGACACAATATTTTTTTCACTAGGGAAACCTTCAAAGGACAAAAACCCCAAAAGCATTAATAGCTCATCTCATAAATGAGATGGCTTAAGAAATTCTTCAAAAAGTTCCTCAAATCCAGATCTGGATTTTGACCACAATTTACAGACGCAAAATATTTTTCGGCAAAACAAACTAAGGTTTTCAAACCCTAGTAAACCACATTTCCAGGTCTGCCTAGAAATGATTGAGGCTGCCCAAAAACAATCTGTCTGCCCAATATGAAGTTAGGGCCTGCCCATAAATGCTAGAGATTGTCAAAAACAGTCTACACAAATTTAATAGTTTGCCCAAGATAAAATTAGGGCCTGCCCAGAATTGCTAGAGGCTGTCAAAAACAGTCTGCACAAATTTATCAGTCTGCCCAAGATAAAATTAGGGCCTGCCCAGAATTGCTAGAGACTGTCAAAAACAGTCTGTTCCAAAAAAAATTCTCAGATCTACCCACAAACAAAATTAGGGCCTACCCAAATTACAAAAAACAGGCTTGCCGAAATTTTGAAACAGGCTGCCCAAATCTTCCAGTTACTGCCCGCGACTGTTCCTCTTCCCCAGGTCTGCCCGAAAAATAAACAGAGGCTTCCTGGAAATAGAAGAGGATGCCCACAAAAAAAATCTTAGCTTCCTGAAAAATGAAGAAGGCTGCCCAAAAAATGGAATGCTGAAGATGGACTTTGCTGATAAAACCCTAGCTGAGGGTTTGAACATAAGATAGTCTTCTTCACCTGTGAGAGTAAAAGTATGTGTGACAAATGAGAAGGCTTGATCTTCTTTTATAGCCTTTGTTCACCTGTAAGTGGACAAGATTAGGAAAAATAAAAATAAAAATATTTGTATTCTTTTCCTAATTTCACTTTCACATTTACCAAAAACGATACTTTTATTCCTTTGACTTTTATAAAAAGTCCTTATTTATTTTGATTTTTGACTTTGGTCATTTTCTTATGGTCACAAAGTCTTTATTTATTTTGAATTTTGACTTTAGTCATTTTCCAAGTGCTCCTGTGGTCCTTTTTTATTTCAAAAGTACATCATCATAAACCAAGAGAGTTATTAATGCTTTTATCTCACACACTGTATGACACCTAGATCTGGTACTAGGGTAACTTGACCAAGGGTGTCTAATCCTTGGAGAAGCACACCAAGCCCATAGATTAAGGGTCAAAGTGCCATACACATGCCCAGACCTAGTCTAGGGCTTAAAGTGTCTTCATTCTCCAAGAGAATGGATACTCAGAGATAAGCTGAGTCTACCAGTCCTAGACTGGTCTACATCGTGGTCCCGGACCAGATGTTTACTCAACACAAGGTTGAGTCTACCCAGGGCAGATCTGGGTTTATATCATGGTCCCAAACCAGATATCTACCATTCAATAGAATGGTCACTCAACACTGGGTTGAGTCTTCACCGTGGTCCTAGACCAGGTGGTCCCATTCTCCGAAGAGAAGGGATCTCGATGCTACTCAGAAAAATCAATACTTCCTCTCAGCGAGAGAGGAATTCTTTGCCATACCAAGCTTGTCATGAAAGTACATGAACTTTGATGCTATCATAGGCTTGGTCAAGATATCTACAGTCTGTTCATCTGTACAAATGTACTGCAACTTCAGAGCACCTCTCTGCACTAGGTCTCTGATGAAATGATACCTCATTTCAATCTGTCTCGTTCTGTCATGAAACAATGGATTCTCTGAAAGCTTTATGCAACTCTAATTATTGCAATGGATGATCATTGAGTCAAGCTTTCCCTCGAACAGATCAGATAACAACTTTCTGAGCCAAACTGCTTCCTTGCAGCAATATACTTTTCCTCAACTGTACTCTCAGCTATGGAACCCTACTTCCTGTTGGACCAAGAGATCATTGTTGATCCCATACTGAAGTAATAACCAGAGGTACTTTTTCGGTCAACTGCACTGCTAGCCCAATCTGAATCTGAATATCCAGATAACAATACTCCATTGCTGGAAGTATACCTGAGCCCATAAGTGATAGTTCCTCGCACATATATGAGTACATGTTTGGTGGCTATCAAGTGTATGTGCTTCGGATCTAACATGAACTGACTCAGTGCATTCACTGTGTAGAAAATGTCTAGTCTCATATGCATGAGATACAACAAGGAACCAATGAGCTATATGTATGGAGTAGAGTCCACACTTTGTGAACTAGAGGTTGAGTTCCGCAACTTTCTCAAGTTAGTAGTCATTGGTACGCTCATGGACTTGCAGTCTTGTATCCCAAAATCTCTGCAAGATATCCACTGCATACTTTCCTTGTGTCGGGAAGATATCACCTGGCTTTTGCTAGACTTCTAATCCAAGGAAGTAATGCATCAATCCAAGATCTTTCATCTTGAATTCAGAGGTAAGCTCCCTCTTACACTGGTCTATCAATTGTTCATCACCTATAAGGAACAAGTCATCTACATATAGAACAAGTATCAAGACATGATTATGAACAACTTTAAAGTACAAGTTAGAATCAACTATACTTTTGGAAAACCCCAAGCTATGGAGAAATCCATCCATCTTGGCATACCAAACTCTCAAAGCCTATTTCAGTCCATACAAGGCTTTCTTCAGTTTACATACATGGGTCTTCTTCCCATGAGTATCAAAGCTTTCAGGTTGTTCAATATAAACTTCTTCCTCAATCTTACAATTGAGAAAGGTTGTCTTTACATCCATCTGATGTAATTTCCATGTGAATACTGCAGCAAGTGAAATGATGGTTCTGATGGTAGTGTACCTGGAAACAGGTACAAATGTCTCGTCATTCAATTCCTTCTTTCTGAGTAAAGCCACGAGCTACGAACCTGGCTTTATAGTTTTCCACACTGCCATCTGCAACATGCTTGATCTTATAAAGCCATCTAGAAGTCACTACTGACTTTCCTGTAGGTCTGGGAACAACTTCCCAAACATCATTCTTCATGATTGACTTATTCTCTTCAATCATGGCATCAACCCATACCTGTTTACTTGCTGCTTATTTTTACGATGAAGGTTCTGAACTAATAAGCTGACTCATAAGACCAGAGTACTTCTGTGGTTTTATGCTTTCTCTAAAAGTCCCTAAAGGAGCTTTGTGTTTCTCGGATTCTTTTACCGTTTCTCGGTACCAAGCAGGTCTCCTTTTGGAAGGAGGAACTTCAAGTAGTTCTTCTAGTGGACTTCCAATGCTTTCAGGAACATCTGGAGTTTGATCATCAAACTCTTCCTCCCTCTGAATTTCTGAATCTGGAAACTCAAGTGGAGCAACTGCATATTCCGGTGAAATCTCTAGTGCTTTACAAAACACTGCTTCCTTATGGAAGATCACATCTCTGCTGACCTCAATGTACCTCTGTCCAGGTATATATACTCGATAAGCCTTCGAGCAATCATTGTACCCAACAAATAAGCCTTTCCTACCAAAAGGCTCTAGCTTGGCCCTCTTTTTTTTGGCACATGAACATACATAGGAGTGCCAAATATCCTCATGTGATCAACTGCATGTTTCTTCTTGGTGAAGACTTCTTCTGGAGTCTTCTCACCCAAGATAGCATGAGGGATTCTGTTTTGGATGTACACATCAGTTCCTGTAGCTTCAGCCCACAAAGACAAAGGAAGATCTAGATCAATGATCATGGATTTAGCAACCTCACAGATCGTTCTATTCTTCCTTTCTGCAACCCCATTCTGCTTAGGGTTGTAAGGCATTGTCAACTCTTTCTTGATTTGTGCTTCTCAACAAAAATCATCAAACTCATTTGATTCATACTCACCTCTGTTATCTGATCTCAAGATACGGATGTGCCTGCCAGTCTAATTTTCAATCGGTGTCTTGAACTCTTTGAACTTGTCAAAGGTTTCACTCTTGGCCTTGAGGAATTAAATCCAAGACTTTCGAGAGTAGTCATCAATAAACAAGACATAATATAAACACCCACTCAAGGAGGGTGAAGATATGGGCCCACAAATGTCAAAATGAATCAAATCCAAAATGCCTTTAGATCTACACATGCTTTTGGGAAAGGATTTCTTAGTGTTCTTACCTAGAGCACATCCTTTGCAAATTCCTTCATGCTTTAAGGAAACTTTTGGCATACATGTAACCATCTTCTGCAATCCTAGGAGAGTTGTGTAGTGAAGGTGTCCAAACCTTCAATGCCAAAGTTCACAGGGATCAACTGAGCGATGTACCAAAGCATGAGTGGAAACTTTTGAATCTTTGTAGAGATCTCCCTCTCGAACCCCAACCTGTATTGTTGAGTCTAGATCTGTGTCTTTTTCCCATAAAAATACCTTCTTGTCCATAAAGAGGACTATGTGGCCCTTGTCTTCTAAACCAGCAACAAATAAAAGATTCTTCTTTAAACCAGGAACATAAAGAATATCATCAACATGAAGAACCGTACCTGAGTCAAGTCAAAGTGAAGTTGAGCCAACTCCTTCAATCTTGTAAGTGGAATTATCCCCAAGTTATACCTAAGTGGTGAACTTCTTCTTTCTGTAATTGGTGAGGGTACTACGGTTACCTGTCATGTGTCTAGAGGCACCACTGTCAACCAACCAAGAAGTAGAGCAAACTGAAAAAGAACCAGTTAGAGCATAAATCAAATAGTACTCTCTTCTAGGCTCATCAATTTTATTATCCTTGGCTTTCTTCTTCTTCTTTGGTTCTTCATCTTCTTCTTCCTCTACTTCTGCAGCAGATGCCTGAAACCTTCTCTTGGGTTTCTTCTTGTTCTGTCTGCAGTCTCTAGCATAATGTCCAAACTTGTGACAAGTATAACATTCAATCTTAGACATGTCAGAAAACTTACCCTGAGGTTTCTTCCTTTCTTTTGTTGATGGAAAGGCTTCTTGAACTTCTTGGTCTTTGCTGCAAGTGCAAGGTTATCCTGCTTGATTAGCTTGTCATTGTTCCTTGCTTCTTCTTGTATGCAATCATGCCAAATCCTTTCAAAGTTTGGCTGATTTTCTCGTCCACAGATGGATGCCATGAAGGTTTCCCAAGAGCTTGGGAGACCATCAACCACTATTTGTACAAGATCATCATCATCAACAATAACACCAATAGCAAGGAGTTTATCTCTTACCTGTTTGATCTTGGTAAAGAAGGAACCAACACTTTCATCTTTGTTCAGCTTCAAAGTTCATAGCTTCTTTTTCAAGACTCTCTTTTGACTGGGAGCCTTCTTTTCATAGAGGTTTACCAATGTATCATAGCATTCTTTAGCAGTCTTCAGAGATGAGATTTTGGGCATCAAATCTTCTCTGATGGAATCATAAATGAGTCTTCTAGCCTTACCTTGCTTTTTCTTGTAGGCAAGTCTACCAGCATTTGTTGTAGGCTCTTCTGTGGCATTAAAGACAAGGTCATCCAAGTCATTCTCATCTAGAATGGCTGTAAAGTTGGCTTTCCAGGATTTGAAGTTTGTTGCACCGGAGAGCTTCTCTTCCGGTTTGAGACCATTGGTGGCCATCTCTATCACTTGTCCAAAAAGTTAGATCTACAAATCTTATTCCAAGATCTAGTGAAAAAGAACAGCAGTGTCCCTTTGCTTTGTTTTCACATGCTAATTTCTGATACCATGTTGAATTTTCAGCATTAGCATAAACTTTAAAAATTTGCAGATAAACATAAATAGATCAGCAGTATAGTAAAAACACATTCATCACATCAACACACATGGACACAATCTTTTTTCACTGGAGAAACCTTCAAAGGACAAAAATCCCAAAAGCATTAATAGCTCATCTCGTAAATGAGATGGCTTAAGAAATTCTTCAAAAACTTCCTCAAATCCAGATCTGGATTTTGACCACAGTTTACAGATGCAAAATATTTCTCAACAAAACAAACTAAGGTTTTCAAACCCTAGTAAACCACATTTCCATATCTGCCCAGAAAAGATTGAGGCTACCCAAAAAATAGTATGTTTGCCCAAGATGAAGTTAGGGCCTACCCAGAAATGCTAAACTGTCAAAAACAGTCTGCACAAATTTATCAGTCTGCCCAAGATAAAATTAGGGCCTTCCCAGAATTGCTAGAGGCTGTCAAAAACAGTCTGCACAAATTTATCAGTCTGCCCAAGATAAAATTATGGCTTTCCCAAAATTGCTAGAGACTGTAAAAAATAGTCTATTCCAATAAAACAATCTCAGATCTACCCACAAACAAAATTAGGGCCTGCCCAAATTACAAAAATAGGCTGCCCGAAATTTTGAAACAGGCTGCCCAAATTTTCCAGTCACTGCCCATGACTGTTCCTCTTCCCCAGGTCTGCCCGAAAAGAAACAAAGGCTGCCTAGAAATATAAGAGGTTGCCCACAAAAAATATCTTAGCTGCCCGAAAAATGAAGAAGGCTGCCCAAAAAATGGAATGTTGAAGATGGCTGTGCAGAAATGCTGAAGATGGACTTTGCTGATAAAACCCTAGCTGAGGGTTTGAACATAAGATAGTCTTCTTCACCTGTGAGAGCAAAAGTATGTGTGACAAATGAGAAGGCTTGATCTTCTTTTATATCCTTTGTTCACCTGTAAGTGGACAAGATTAGGAAAAATAAAAATAATAATATTTTTATTCTTTTCCCAATTTCACTTTCACATTTACCAAAAACGGTACTTTTATTTTTCCTTTGACTTTTATAAAAAGTCCTTATTTATTTTGATTTTTGACTTTGGTCATTTTCTTGTGGCCACAAAGTCTTTATTTATTTTTACTTTTGACTTTGGTCATTTTCCAAGTGCCCATGTGGGCCTTTTTTATTTCAAAAGTACATCATCATAAACCAAGAGAGTTATTAATGCTTTTATCTCACACACTATATGACACCTAGATTCGATACTAGGGTAACTTGACCAAGGGTAGCTAATCCTTGGAGAAGCACACCAAGCCCATAGATCAAGGGTCAAAGTTCCACACACATGCCCAAACTCAGTCTAGGGCTTACAGTGTCTTCATTCTCCAAGAGAATGGATACTCAGAGCTAAGCTGAGTCTACCAGTCCCAAATTGGTCTACATCGTTGTCCCGGACCAGAGAGTCTACTCAACACAAGGTTGAGTCTACCCAGGGCAGATCTGGGTTTATATCATGGTCCCAGAACAAATATATACCATTCAACAAAATGGTCACTCAACACTGGGTTGAGTCTTCACCGTGGTCCTGGACCAGGTAGTCCCATTCTTCGAAGAGAAGGGCTCTCGATGCTGCTCAGAAAATAAACAGAAGATTCCTTAGTAAGAAGTAGTGGATACAATGCTAGCAAATTGTGAATAGAAACACCATCAAATATAGCATTTGTAATGGAAGGATCATATATACAACATATTGAAATATGGACCCATGTAATTTATCCAAAAACCTGCAATGAAAAAGTGATGAAATCATACTTTAATTGCAAAGTGCATGGCCTTATGTGCGTTGTAAACTATTTGAGTAATATCGTTGAAAAGGTCCTTGTTTCAACTTGTTACTTTTGCAAGTTCTTCAAATTTCTAAAGACAAACCATGTGAGACATTGAGACATATTCCTCCTTATGACAAATATTACCCAGTTAGAGGAATAACCCACTGTCAACTTAGAGGTATTACCCATTGTCACCTAGTAACCACCTCTCTAAACTTTAGGTTGGCTCTTCTCCAACTAAAGGAGAGATTCCATAGGCATAGAATTGCTAAGCTATGATGATGACATTGTTACCAATCGAACTCGCAGGGCACGATTGGGTAAGCATAGAAGAGGAATGCCAGACCCAATGTCACCTCGCTCTATCTCCTCGAACTACTTTGGGAGTTGTCCACCCAAGGAGAGTCCTTCAAAATTACCTGCAAATATCCCTAGCACAAAACAAAGCCTCTCTATGCCTCTAATCTTTAGATCAATGCCTGGGTAAGGAGTTAAAGTATATTAAAGGCATGCAAGTATCTAACTGTATACTACTTATAGTGCAGGATATGTAACATGAATTGTGATATAGATTATTCATTCATTTATCACCTTAAGCAAAAGTATGCAAATACCATCAATGTAAGATGAAATATATGGAATCACGACATAAAATTTTGCATCCAATTATTGTCTAAAAGTGTCAAAATAGTGAAATTGTAGCAAACTTTAGTAGCATAGATCATTGTAGGTTAGTTTAATCATTAATCTTAACATAATCATCTAAACATAACGCATAGACGTCATTGTAACAATCAGAGTCATGTGTTTTTGCTAGTGACTTTGTGACATCAGAATGTATCTCATTTGAAATGAAATGACCGCTGAAACTCAATCTTTTTCAATTATATCAGTCAAAACATGAGTAATATATTGCAGTTGAAATGTACTTCAAAACCCAAAGTGATAAGCATCAACATAAATAAACAACATGAGACATTTATCATCACTAATAGTCAATAAGAAATACTACGTATCAACATCATTATTAAGTTATAACATCAGCAGTGAGTGTGGCATAGATAAACAAAATTGTAGAGAGAATTATTGGAATGACCAGATGGTATACATGTTAATACCCACACTGTTATTTTTGGGTCTGGATGAGGTGCCTTGTGTCATGAGGAGAGATCGAAGCGGTGAGACGGGCAGGGTCTGAGCACTCAGCGCTCAGTTCAGTGGGGGCAAGGGCTATGAACCCCCCCCCCCCCCCCCACCCGTGCAAGCATGGCGGTAGCCGCAGCGAGGTGCCGAATGTCGTAGGAAGGTAGCGGCTGCAAGGAAGATCAGGAAAAAGGGAATGAGGGGAAAGTTGAGGGGAAGAGATCAGGCATGGGGGGATTCCTCCCGAGGGCTCAGACGATCCCGGCGATCCAGATCCGATGAGAATCAATCCAAGGGAAAATAGAGATGTGGAAGGAAAAGGAATTAATTGGGAAGTTTGTGGGGGTTTGGCCCAAGGAGAAAGACCTGGTTCGATGGATCCAGAGCACATAGAGTCCAAAGGGTCACTATGACCTGCAGTTGGGAGCAAAGGGTTTTTTTACCATCATCTTCTTCAATTAGGAAGATCGCGACATGATCTTGGAGGGAGGGCCCTATTTTTTCTTCTCGACAAGGATTTGCCTTTGACCCTGGAAGGAGCACTTCAATTCTAAATTTGAAGATCTGACAGTAGCCCTGGTGTGGATCCTCTTGGTGGGTCTCCCCGGGGAGTATTGGGATATGGAAATCTTACGCGATATTGGTAATTCAATCGGGGAATTTGTGAAAGTTGCTGAGAAAACTAGGCTCTAGAGGTATACTACGTTTGCTCAAATCTATGTGTATATGGATCTCTCGAAGGACCTTCCTGAGGCGGTAAGCTTGAACTGGGATGATGAAGAGTGGATCCAGCAAATTGACTATGAATAGATGCCCTTCCGATGTAGGATCTGCCATGAGTATGGCCATTTTGGGAGAAACTGCCCAAAGGGGATTCAGGAGAAGAATGCCCCAGACCAAGAAGGGGAAACTCAAGCCAATGACGGATTCACATAGGTCAAAAATAAAAGGAGGGGTAGGAGAAACAGAGGGCATAAATTGCGTAAGGAAATGGCTGGAAAACCCCTGATCTCCTCAAAACTTTTCCATGTCGTGGGGGAAGAGGGAGAGGATAAATCGAAGGAAGAGGGGGGACCAACTAGTGCCCAGGAAACGGAGATGAAGGGAACGGAGGATGAGAACAACACTGGAAACATGCCAGTCATCATGGAAGAAGACGAAGCCGAGGACATGGAACTCAGTGATCTGGATCTGGACGCACTGGAAGAAGAATGCAGAAATGCGGGCAAGGGCTACGTCTCCTGGGAACAGATCAAGCTCTTACAATAAGCCATTATCCGGTCCAAAGCACACAAGGATATGGGGATCAATGTAGAGGCGCAGAAGGGAAGTAAGAGGAAATCGTCGAAGGAAGACCAGAAGAGAGGCCGAAAAACAAACAAGCAGAGGATAGTAGAAATTGGAGTCAAACTGATCGAATCAGGCCAATATCCTATGATAAAGGCGGCCTTCTCTGAAGTAAGTAAAGTTACCCAATGAAGATAGTCTCCTGGAATATTAGAGGGTGTAATCACCCAAGGAAGATTAGAACCCTATCTAGGAAGATAAAACAGGAAAAACCAGACATTCTTTTCTTGCAAGAAACCAAGTGTAGCTTTGAGACCATGATAAAGATCGAGCAAAGGATATGGAAAGGTAGCCAAGTCATGGCAGCGGATGCAGATGGTATGAAAGGGCGAATGGCCATTCTATGGCAGCCCAGAGAGGTGAATCTCTTGGAATGGAAATCCGTTCACTTCTCCCACATAGCGGAGTTTCAAATCTTAGGATCAAAGATCAGCAGAACGATAGCTAATATCTATGGCCCAAGTGCCTTTCCTTAGAAAAAAGCCTTTATTTAACATTTGAGATGGATCTGCGTGTCAGCCCAGGAAGGACAATGGATTATAGGAGGATATTTTAACTTGATTACCTCTCTTCGAGAAAATAAAGGGGGAAGAAGGATGATGGACAAGCACTAGGAGGAATTTCAGGAGGTACTATCCCAAAGCACTCTAGTGGACATGGAAACTGGGGACGGCTGGTTTACATGGAATAGTAGGAAAGGTGGGGACCATCTGGTCTCTTCTAGATTAGACAGATTCTTGATGTCAGAGCACATGGCTAGAGGCCCAGGGGAAATTAGGGCAAATGTGCTCCCAGCAACTGGCTCTGATCACTGGCCAACATGCCTTAGTTGGGATGGAGTGGTTACTCAACTACCTAAACCTTTTCGCTTTGAACAATTCTAGCTCAAGCACAAGGACTTTAAATCCCTTGTAGAACAATGGTGGTAGGAGATGGACAGCCCTAGGGGGACAAGGATGTACATCTTCCACCAGAAGCTCAAGGCACTAAAAGCCAAGATACGTACATCAAATAAAGAAGACTTTGGAAACATCTTTGAGGGCAAAAAGAGGCTTACTCAGGACATACATCTCATCCAACAAAAAGGTATGGACTCAAGGTGGGACTCAGAGATGAAAGAAAAGGAGAAAGACCTTTTTGCCCAGCTGGAAGCCAGAGAGAGGCAGGAGGAAATCTTCTGGAAACAAAAGGCACGGGTCAAATGGCTGAGGGAGGGAGACAAAAACACCAAATTCTTCCATAACTCAGTGGTCAGCAATCGACTGGGTTCTAAGATTTACAAATTCAAAAAATCCAATGGGACCCAGGTGGAAACCAGGGAAGAGATTGAGGAGGAGCTCACCAACCATTTCAAGGAGATCATGATAGAAGATAACACTGATAGGGGACAAGACATCAACACGATCATAGCTTTGATCCCTAGATCAATAACTAGGGAGGACAATGAAAGCTTCACCAAGCCTATATCCATGCAGGAAGTTGAGGAGGTAATGCATAAAATGGCTTAGGGGAAGGCCCCAGGCCCTGATGGCTTCACCTCCAATTTCTTTCATTTCTTCTGGGACCTGATCAAGGAGGAGGTTTGGGCCATTGTAGCGGAATCATGGAAAAGTAAAGGAGTGCTCAAAGCCTTCAATGCGATGTTCCTATCCCTAATCCCAAAAGGAGAGAGCGTTGATACCCCTAGTAAGTTTAGATCCATAGCCCTCTGCAATGTGATTTACAAGATAGTTTCCAAAGTCATAGAAAATAGGCTTAAGCCTCTCCTCTTGGGGCTGATAAACCCGGAACAATCTGGCTTTGTAGAAGGCCAGCAAATCCTGGATGGTATTATTACAGTCCAAGAATCCATCCACTCCCTAAAATGCTTTAGACGCCCAGGAATGCTCATCAAATTAGACATAGCCAAAACTTTTGACAAGCTTAACTGGAATTACCTGGAGAAGGTGCTTCAGGCCTTTGGCTTCTGTCAGGATTGGGTGGAGTGGGTCATGGGTCTGGTCTCCTCTCCCTTCTACTCCATCCTACTGAACAGCTCCCTGACGAGGCTCTTCTCACCTACCAGGGGGATCAGACAGGGAGATCCCCTCTCCCCTTTTCTCTTCATTCTGGAAACGAAAGGGTTAAGAAAGCTCATCAAGGACCAAGTAGAACATGGGAGGATCAGGGGGCTATCGTTCCATGAGGACATGGACAAACAAACACACCAACAGTTTATGGATGACACAATTTTGATGGGGCACCCTTAAGTCCAAGCGGCTCAGGCATTCAAAACAAGCCTAACGACCTTTGCTAAGGCGTCAAGACTTGCAGTTAACTCAGAGAAATCACAAATTTTTTTCTTCAACACCCCACTCATTACCCAGAGAAACATCAAGAGAATTTTGGGAATTAAAAAAGGATCGTTGCCGACCAAGTATCTGGGGGTCCCTTTGGGCCAAGGAACTATCAGGCATGCTTCCTGGAAAGACCTGCTGGACAGGATAAAGGTGATATTAGCTAGCTGGACTCTTAATCCCCTGAACCTCCCTAGGGGGTTATTAATTTTCAAATCGGTCCTCGAGGCCATGCCGATGTACCTATTTTCAGTCTTATTCGCTCCTAAGTCAGTCTTACAGGAAATCAGACGCATCCAAAGGAATTTTCTATGGGTAGGGAGAGAAACTAAAGCTAACTTCACCCTTGTTAGTTGGGATAAGGTAACCACACCTAAGGATAAATGGGGCCTTGGTCTCAGGGATCCCGAAGTGGTGGGGGAAGTGCAGGGAGCCAAGATATGGTGGAGATGGTGCAATTAAAAATAGGAGCCTTGGGCCAAGATTTGGCACATAAAGTATGCTAGGGGTTGTCCAAACACTCAGCTGGTGCATTTCAATGAGGACCCTCAATGATCCCACACTGTGGCAGAAGGCTAGGGAAGGGTGAAAATTGATCTAGGAACACAGCGTCTGGGAAATTAAATCGGGAAATCTTGCCAACTTTTGGGACGATTCCTGGAACCAATTCCCTAAGCTTGGGAATGACCCCAGATGGCGGCTTATCAGGGCTAGAAGTATGGAGGAGGGCAAAGAAAATGTTCATCAGTTATGGGAGGGTAGATCTCAGGAAGACAGGCGTAGGTGGATGATCCCGATCAATCAGGACGCCCAGATCTCGGCTGAGGATATTAGAGCCCTTAAGAATGAATTACAAGAACGCAACATTCTGACCAAGAATGGGGATGATACCCTCAGATGGGGATACTCATAGAAGGGGACTTTCAGCATAAAATAAGCTTATAACATTAAAATAAGGGATCAGGCGAAGGAGGACGAGATCTGGAAGAAAGTATGGACATCCAACTCCTGGACGAAAGTAGCTACCTTCTGCTGGCTAGTAGTTAGGCACAGGATTCTGACAAGAGAAAACTTGAGGCGTAGAGGCATCCAAGGTCCGTCATGATGTGTTCTATGTATTAACCAGGAAGAGAGCATGGGTCACCTCCTCGATGCATGCCCCTTCGCCTCTGATCTATGGGACAAAGGCACGCAATGTTTCAGGAAGAGCAACAGAAGCAGAGGAAACCCAGACCAAACCTTTAGGGACTGGCATCCCAAGGATTTCAAAAATAATATTCTTCGGTTCTTATGGCAAGCCTTTTCAGGCACTGTGATGTGGGTAATATGGGAGGAACAGAACAATAGAATTTTTAGGGGAAAACAGCAATCCACTGAGGATGTCTAGAAAAATTTTACCTCCAATCTGATGGAAACAGTGCGCAGCCTGCAGTGGAGCGACGAGGACAAGGAATTTGTCGGTCCGGAGAAAAGTGTTGCACAGGCATGGGGGCTGGAGAGTGGGGTCATCAATGGTCTTCATCAAAAACCCAAGTCCTGCAGAGTTGAGAGCCCGAACTCTTGGTCACCCCCACCGAGGCTAGTCTTCAAGTTAAAATTTGACGGTGCAGCTAGAGGCAATCCAGGTGATGTTGGCTATGGCGGGGTCTGCAGAAACTCTTCTGGAGAAATTATTCAGGTCTACTATGGCTCTCTTAGAATGGACACCAACAACTCTGTGGAGTTAGAAGGGATGATCTGGGTCATCCAAATCATCATCAAAAACAGGTGGATGCCGACAATAGTTGAAGGAGACTCCAGTATTCTCATCCAAATGGTGAAGCAACTGGCCAATGGTAAATCCATGGAGAAAGTGTCATCTAGTTGGTGCCTTGCCAGTAGGCTGGATGACCTTCGGGCCATGGTTATGACGTATCCAGCACTCTCCTTCACCCACATCAGGCGAGAGGTAAACCAAGTGGTGGACTTACTAGCTAAGGTAGTTGTCAATGACGTCAGGGCCATTTGGAGGGGACAGCTAGAATATTTCGAGGCAGAGGGATGGATTCCTAGGTGTTGACATCTGGTCTCTCATGATGTGGGTGATAGAGGACAGGTGACGGGAGGAATGAGAGAGGATCGAGGCAGGGACAGATGGCAACAAGGACCCTCCACAAGCCGGGCCCATTAACATGTGTTCACATGCGGCCTAAGATCATGGTGATCTGGAGCGATCATTTAACCATTAAGTCAGGGTACGAGGGTGGTCTGGAAGGGAGAAGTAGCTCAGCCTCCGTATGGACCGATGATCCAGGCATAACAAGAGATATAAGAGAGTGTCAAGTGTGTGGTACAGCAACGAACGGTTTCAGGATATCGGTTATCATTATCCAGTACCAAACTGTTAATGCATCCATGGAACTAGTGCCTGTTAATTCGAAGGTGGTTGCAGAGACCATCACCTGAATTCTGAGGAGCATTAGAGATAGGCTAGTGTGTTTTAAGTGTGGTCTGTGGGTAGAGGAAGCACAGAGTGATTCTATTAGGGGTGAAACTATGAAGTGAGAGATGGCTCCGCCTCGAGGAGGTCATGGGAAACCAGGGGGTAGTATAGGGCCGATTGTTAACAGGGACAAAGGGAAAAAAGCAATTCAGATGGGGAAGAAAGCAACGACTCGGGCCCAACTTCAGGCTCAGTCTGCTGCAGAGGCCTTCAAAGACCGAATCCCACTCATTTCCTGTCTAGCAATGGAGAAAGTGGAGAAGGTGCTCTGGGATCAAGTAAGTTCCATGCCGATTGAAGTGGTTCGAGAAGAGGTTGATGGTTGGATTTTAGACCCTAACTCCATGGCAGGGAGAGCCTCGGCCCACGACTGGCTAGTTATGATTTACTGGGTTATCATGAATTTGGTCGCCCAGTCGAACCTCAGTGCTTCAGCAAAAATTGAGGAGAAGCTTGTTGAGATGATGGAAAAAATAGAGGGGGATGAAGAGCCCATCAAGGCTTGGAAGGAGCACAATGAAGAATGTCGGGACATGTGAAGGAAGCTCGAAGCCCTCAGCTCAGATTTTCGTCTTATGCACCAGAAGGTGGACCAGATCGCCTCCTACCTGGGCATTTCCTTGTATTACCTATGGATGGAGCATCACGTCGACGGGGGGTCTAATCGTCAGGAAAGCGGAAGGAGCATCGATAGAACTGATAATGCTCTAGAAGAGCATAGAATGGATGCGGTTTAGCTCCCGGGAGGTCGGTGCCAAAGCACGGGTCTGGGCCCAAGGCTCCAGGCACTTCCTTAATCCCCCAATGGGGCACCCTCTGCTCTTTTTGCGATTTTCTATGTGGTTTAGTTTATGGTCTATAGGTATGTATGTATCTTTGTCTGTTAATATAGCTTATATGATGGCAACTCTGGATGTAATTCAGGTATTGAGCTCTCCACAGAGGGAGCTCTCCCACTTTTGGGTTGGGTGGAGAACAGGCTGAACAAATGTAATGGGGAAAGGTAGGTTTCTGGGCAGGCTGTCTGAGGCCTATGAGTTTTGAGCTCCATTGT
The DNA here is from genome assembly GCA_001517045.1 of Pseudotsuga menziesii. Classification (NCBI taxonomy): domain Eukaryota; kingdom Viridiplantae; phylum Streptophyta; class Pinopsida; order Pinales; family Pinaceae; genus Pseudotsuga; species Pseudotsuga menziesii. The sequence continues at coordinate 26,430 of LPNX010901271.1, forward strand.
AACCGTTTTTATGTAGTAATACCAATTTTATTTACAAAAAAAAAAAGTTATAACATCAGCAGTTGTCTGCGGTAAGCAATAATATATATCAGCTATAAAATAAAAACAGTCAGAAGCAAAAATGGTAACAGTGAGAAACCAATGCTAAAAGGGGCTTGTAATACCTTTAGATAAGTTTTCCCTAGTGAAGGGGAAAACCACACAACTAGGCAAAGTTTAATTGACCATTCAAACCTCAGAAAACCAATGTTGCCTTAACCATTTGATAGTTACCAACAAGTTTTCTTGAGGTTTTTGAGGCTTCAAACTTGGAAAAACCAATACGCCCTTAGGGATTGATAGTGGATTCAAGGAGGGTGCAACCTTTTGTGGGATCATATTTTCCAAAATGTCAGTATTTTTTGGAGTTATGAATTTTGTAATTTTTAGGGTTTAGGGTTTTTGTGATTTTTAGGGATTTTTTAGGGTATAAATACAAGTAATTGATAAAACATGAGTTAACAAGGGATACGATTATTGTCTCATCCCATAGGGCATGAGGGATCGATGATCAAGGTCCCTCCAATAAATGTCTCTCTAGGTTTGCAAATTAGGGAATCCAACTACAACCTCTAAGGCTCGTTGTAGGAGCCTAATTAGGACAAAAGAAGATATCAAAGGCCCCAATACAAAACTCCTTCAATAGGACATTTTCCACCATACAAATTAACAAAATATTGATAAGGAATCCTAACCAAGCAAGGATAATGCACCAAATAACACCATTCAATAGAAGATAGAGATAGACTTACCAATAATTAACAAAAGATGAGCAAAGAGGAAGCAATAGGTCACCTTTTGTGCATGAGTTCATCAACCATTCTAGTATCAACATGTATGTGCAAGAAACCCTTAGAAAAAAATCAAATTTATTCATCGTTCAACCAAGAAGACATCATCCCAAGAGGTGCACATCACATAGAGATACCATAGGGTAAGAGGAAAAGAGAAATAAACATAATTTCAAATTCCCCCTTGCTTGTAGGCTTGGTACAAGGATGACATCATAGGGATGATTTGGATAGAGAGGGTCAAACATGCTGCAGAATAGGTCCAAGTGGGGTGTGAGAGGTGTTATAGGATAGGGATGACCTCCCTTGATGAAATGTTATCACCCCAAATATAGAAACAACATGGTGTTCATGTGACCCAATGGCCCACCCTTAGAAGCCCCGGACACCAGCCCATGGGCTGAAAAACCCTACAAGGGGAAGTCAGCAATGCCACTGAGCCATATTCCTTATGAGAATAAAACCAAGGTGTCCTGCCATGGCCAGCCATACAAATATGGATACAAAATACCCCACACTTGGCCTTTACAATTTTTTTTACCCCTCTTCTACTAATCGGCCTACTGGAACACTGCAAAATTGAAGAAGTGTAACAACTTGCTCCAACTGTGGGACATATGCTATTCCTGGGAGTATATGAGAAACCTCTAGAATCAATCCTATGGGTACCTGTAAACCTGCACATATATCTAACACACAAAGACATTAAATGCATCAGAGGAAGACACTTTCATCCTGTCTTGTTCGAAGAAAATGCAAATAACTCAAAATGAAAGAACTACAAGTGCAATGCATAAAGAACTGTAAATGATAAACTCAAAATGAAACTACACTTACTATAATACAAGAAAAGGGGATTCTCAATAGGCATCAGATATCACCTGCATAATACTTTTTCATAATCTTCCCATTGACTAGTAGGGACAACTTTTCTCCATTCAGATGGATGAGGTGAAAGGAATTGGTACCTACAACATCGTCAATTTGATATGGACCTAACCAAAGAATTTCAAATTTACCGTGTTTACCTAGTTGTTCATTTCTTTTGTTCCACATGAGGTCGAGTTCACCTTTCGGGAAGTTTCATTGGCGACAATTCTTGTCGAATTTACCCTTTGTTTTCTCTTGACATTGTACCAAGTGATTGAATGCTTTTCGACGACTTTCATCAAGATCCACAAGTTGATTGATTCTTTGTTGGAGGACATTTGGATTTGGGAAGTGTTGCTGGAGGATTTTGTAGGTTGAAAGTTTCATATGGATAGGAAAAGTAACATTGAGCGCATACACCAACTCAAATGGTCTCTTTCTAGTTGATTCTTTGTGTGTAATTCTATCTTCCCATACTACATACTTCAACTTATTGTCCTGACTTTTCTTATTATCTCCAACAGTCTTCTTTATGATATTCATCAAGCGCTTGTTGCTTGACTAGGAAAATCCATTCCCTTGTGGATAATAGTTTGACGACGGAGATAATTTGATGCCATAATCGAAACAAAATCTAGATAGCTCACCTCCACTAAAATCTTGGGCATTATCTATAATAATTTTGGTCGGAGTCCCAAAAGAGTGATAATCCTTTCCTCAAGAAAATCGATGAAAACTTGTGCCATAGCCTTCTTGGTTGTGATAAACTCAATCCATTTGGTAAAGTAAATTGTAGTCGTGAATATCCATTTGTGACCATTACTAGAGTTTTCTTTGAATTCACCAATGAAATCCAGGCCCCACTGCTTAAACAATGTCTCTACTATGGTCAACTGCATTGGTAAGGATGTGAGCTTCTGCTTTTCGATAAAGAGCTGACACAACTGACAATTTCGGACATATGTGTGCACGTATTGAAAAATAACTGGCCAATAGTAACCTAATCTCAGTATCTTGTGCGCGGTAGTAGATGTTGAATGATGACCACTGTAGACTCCTTTGTGGATTTCTTCCATTAAATTATTTTCTTATGGAAGATCAACACACATGAGAATCACACCATCTTGATTTTTACACCTAAGGCTTTGCTCCACTTTATCTCTGATGAGGTCTAAGAAACAATATTTGGAAGCCTTCAGCTTCAATGCTCTTTTCTTGTGATCGGGAAGGTGGCTAGGGCATGGAAGGTTCTTCAAGTAGTATGCAATATCCTTGTACCAATCAAATTGTTCTATTTCTTTGATTATTGTTGAGACCATAGGTGGAGGCCCCTCTTGCATATCAAGGACCTTTCCATTTCCTTCCACCGTCAATTGAGCTAATCCTCTACCTTTAAGCAATTTGGTGGGTTGGATTTGTAGATCATACTCCTGGATCTTAGTTATCTAGTTCCCTCTAGTATTGAGACCTTCTTATTGCTTCAATATTTCCTTTACTGCAGGATGTGGCACATAGGCTATAATATTTGAATAACCAACATATACCTTGAAATGCTTTAGTGACATTACAAGTGCATAGGCCTTCTTTTCCATTGCATGATATTTCTATTCTAAATTGTTTAGGGATTTTCTCATGAAAGCTATAGGTTGTTCTTCTCCTTGATCATTCTTTTGTAACAGTACACATGCAATGGTATTAGTAGATGCAAAAGAAAATATTTAAAATGACTTGGAATAATCAGAACCAACCAATACCAGTCCTTGTATGATGGCACCTTTAATATTTTTGAATGCTTTCTTCAATTCATCATCCCATTTGAAATCTACATCTTTCTTAAGCAACTTATTAAAATGCTTAGTAATCTTGGCAAAATTAGGAATAAACCTATGAATAAAGTTAATTTTCCAAAAAAATGGTTGTAGAGCTTTCAAATGTTTAGGCAAAGAAATTTATTTTATGCCTTTAACTCACTCAGGATCAATTTTTACTCTGTCTTTACAAACAATATGGCCTAGTAATTTACCTTATATAACTCCCATAATTGATTTATTTGGGTTTAGGGAAATACCTGTTGGAGATGCTTGATGTGATCCTTTCTCTTATTTGAATATACTGTGAGACCATCTTCATATATTTCTAATATCTTTTGCATGATGTCTCAGAAGGCATAATCCATCGCTCTCTGAAATGTAGCTTCGGAATTCATTAGACCAAAGGGAATTCACAAACATTGATAAGTACTCCAAGGAGTTGTAAATGTTGTCTTATGTTGATATTCTTTCAGAACAACAATTTGGTTGAAATCGGAGATATCATCTAGGAAGGACAACATATGAGATCTTGTAATCCTTTGCAAGAGTAGTTCCATATTGGGAAAATGATAATATTGCATTTAACTTTCTAAAATCCACACAAACTCTTTTGTCACTTGTCTTTTTTATAAAAGGTATCGGATTAGAGAGCCATTATAAATATCTTATAGGAGCTATGATATTTACTTCAACCATCTTCTGTAACTCTTTCTTCACGAATGGAGGTAACTTTGGATTTACCTTTCTCAATTTCTGTCGATGAGGTCGAGCTCATTCAATGATACAACATGTTGAATAACATTCTTGACATAATTATTGAGCTCATGATATGACTAAGCAAACGCGTCTCTAAACTCTCATACCAAAGCTAGGAGTTCTTTTCTTTATTCAGGTTTCAGTTCCTTGCCAACTTTTATAGGTCGGGGATTTTCTGAAGATCCAATGTTAAGTTTTTAATACTCACAAGCATGATTTGTCTCTTCTTTCTTTTGCTTGCATTCATCATTTTGGTTGAAGATTCTTTCCATCAAAACCTTCTCAACTGGTACAGGATTATAACTCGAATTTTTTGTTGACCCTTCCTTTCTCTATTCAATCTCGTTGCCTGATATTTTTGTGATATTGCTCATGAATATGCAAATCTATTTGTCATCATCAAATACTTCCTAGTCATAAAATATTTTAGGAACGGATGGACGGAAGATGGCCTGGACAATCATGGCCTCTTGGATGGCATCTGCAGGACTGAGAGTGGAAGCAAAGACTGCCAAAGAATCGGTCATCTAATTTTGTTCTCTAGGAACCACTTGTAAAGATAATGCATCGAAGTCCTTTGTCGCCAACCTTGCTGCATCCCTGTATCTTTTCAGTTTCAACTTTTTTCAAGATAAATTTCCTTTGACTTGGAATATAATCAGATCAAATTCACCAATGATATGAAGGAGCCTTATACCATAATTTTTTGCAATGGCAAGACCATGGAGGAGAGCCTTATACTCCGTTACATTGTCAGTAGCATTAAATTCTAAATGGAAATAAAAACAATGATATTCCTTACGAGAGGAAGTCAATACAAAACTTGCACCCATACTTGATTTAGACTTTGCTCATTGAAATGTATGGTCCAAAAATTTTCGATGTCCATCTATAGAGCCACATCTATAGCGAGGACACTATAAATCCCAATATCGCTTTCAAAGCATACAAATTCATTATTTCGCTCATCCGAGTATTCTACACAATGTTTTCGTTGGTTTTCTCTTTGTAATGTTATATATATGCCCTCTAGTGTGGGAGTAGTAGCATAAGATAGATCCATTTGAAATATTCCTCCCATATCAGAGCCAAAATTTCTAGATAATAGCATTCCCCAGGCATCTGGGACATCAATGACTACAATATCCATCTATAAAGTGATACTAGGATGGACCGCAAGATCCACTTAAACATTGGCTACCACACTGCATACCTTGAATTCTTGGGAATCCATGCCACATATGCTTTTGTATGGCCTCAAAATATTTAACCCAAACCTTTTCATCACCTCTAAAGGCATAACATTTGTCGAAGCTCATGAATCAAACATGTAAGTAAAAGCAAATTTCCCACAAACAATGATATGAATAAGGACTTGAGGATTATTGTTCTCTGATGATAGCATGTTTGATAGGATGATTGGAGTCTCCTAATTTTCTTCTATTGCGGGTCCATTTTGTACAACATCCTATTTCCTTTCTTGGAATCCAAATTCCTTACCAATATTAGTCTTTACGGGATGCATCTTTTCCAACTCAATCATTGGTATGGGTATATTTATTATATTCAAAGCGCCTACAATATCAATATTTAGAATCTCATTAGTATTCAAATAATTTGAAAGCTTAGTTATGCTTATGGAAGGTTGAGGATGCGGAGGGGCATCCTTTGGTTGTCCTGACGCAGACAACACAACTCTTCTTGTCTTTGATAGGTCTTCTATTTAAACTTGTTTTCATACATTTGTTGAATATCTTCTTAGGAAGACATTTTCCCAAGAAACCTGGTGTCTATGTTATCTTTGACAAATTTCTTCTTGACTTTCTGCATATTCTCATCAGACAAATTAAATCTTCGTTTATTCTCAAACAAATTATTACATACCTTAGGTTCATCCTCTTCGAAAGGAATGTTATTATTGGCATAGACCTTGTAGTTTGCTCATGTACGCTCATCATGTAAAGCTCAATGAGACTTGCAATAATAAGGAAAGTCACTTACCGTGTTGGTGGATTCCAAGGATGTACGATGTCTTTGGTTCTGATGAGGTACTTTTATGAAGTTTCGTGAAGGAAATCGAGGTTGTTAATTTCTTTCTAATTGAAAAATTATGTTTTTCAACGAATTGTTTTGTTGACTCATCTCCATTATGAGTTGTTTCATCTCTTCAATCAACAAGTTGAATGAATCAGCCACTACTTTTTTCTTTGGCTCAAGTTTTTCTCGTGAATGACCTAAAGTATCAAGCCTGTTGGCAACCCTCCAAAGATCATCTAATGCCTTTACCTTCTTTTTTGTTGTTGTCAAGCCTTGAGGACTGTCTAGGATGAGATTAATATAAAAATCCTTGGGAATGCATTCAAATAATATGAGAATATCATTGAATCTGGGGTTTTCAATCAACCGAAAATTTCGTTATCAATTTTTCAAACATGCGATTAAACTCATCAGTAGTTTCATTTTCATTTCATTTGATAGTCATCAATGCATTATTTAACAAAACATGATCTTTATTTTCTTGCAATCTATCAAAAAAAATATTCTTATGATCTGTTAAAGTAGATATACTACTAGCGGACAAGGAATCCCACCATTTTCTAGCATCATACTTTTTGTTTGTTTGTAAGAAATGCTTGTCACTCGGAGCCAATGCATTTTCACCATTGGCTAAGTAACTACAACCTAGGGGCATCTAAGCCATCAAAATCACCTGGGATCACACTCGGACTGGGAAACACCAACCTTCAACTGTGTTGGATTTATGGGTGTCACCTACCAACTAAGTCAACCAAACGGGATTTGAACCTAGGTCGCCCTTGGAAAATGTTCGTCCCTTAACCAAGTGAGCTAGCGAGATTTGACCCCTAACATCATACTTTAAACTCATAGCAAAGCATTTAAATTTCATTCCAATATTTTCAATATTTCTAGTCAATAAATAATTTTATAGTTCATCCCAATGATGAGTAGCAAAAATGATATCTTGACTTGTAAAAATAGGCAATTCCTTCATTTTTGGCATATTATGAGGATAATTTGGGGTGTTGGTGAAATCAAAAGGAGCATATGCCATATTGTATGTAGGAGTAGAATTTAAAAATAAGAGTCGGGTATAAGGTAAAGCTTCAAAGGATAAGAGACCACTTTCTCTTGCTTGAATATGTTTATTTCTTCTACTTAAAATGTAATCAAGATCAAGGAGAAAATTATCTTTCGAACGATCTCTTGTCACGGACCTCTTTCAATTTTGTTTAATAGGATTTTCTAGGAGAGACCTGTAAATTTAAAGTAACAAACCTCACCAAAGTACAAAAACAAGTACGTACCTGAAATATCTCGAAGAAAGCACTTGCAAATGGAGTCGCTAAATATGACCAAGTGTCATTCTTGCCAAGGGTATGAAAATATGACTCTGAGAAAACCAAATCAATCTTCTTGAAGTCCTCGGTAACAACACCAAGAATTTTTATCAATCGAACTCACGGGGAACGATTGGGTAAGCATAGAAGAGGAAGGCCAGACCCAATGTCACCTCGGTCTATCTCCTTGAACTACTTCGGGAGTTGTCCACCTAGAGGAGAGCCCTTCAATGTTACCTGCAAATAACCCTAACACAAAACAAAACTTATCTATCCCTTTAAGCTTTAGATTAGTGCCTAGGTAAGGAATAAAAGAATATTAAAGGCATGCAAGTATCTAACTTTATAGTGCAGGATATGTAACTTGAATCGTGATATAGATTATTCATTCATTTATCACCTCAAGCAAAAGTATGCAAATACTATCAATGTAAGACGAAATATATGGAATCACGGCATAAAATTTTGTATCCAATTATTGTCTAAAAGTGTCTGAACAGTGAAATTGTAGTAGAATTTAGTAGTATAGATCATTGTAGGTTAGTTTGATCATTATATTAAGACAGTCATATAAAAAGAACATATAGATGCCATTGTAATAATCAGAGTCAATGTATTTTTGCTAGTGACTTTGCAACATCAGAATGTATCTCATTCGAAATGAAATGACCGTTGAAACTCGATCTTTGCCAATTATATCAGTCGAAACATGAGTAATATATTGCAGTTGAAATGTACTTCAAAACCCAAAGATATAAGCATCAATGTAACTAATCAACATGAGACATTTATCATCACTAATTGTCAATACGAACTAATGAGTATCAACATCATTACCATGTTATAACATCAACAGTTGTTTACGGTAAGCAATAGTATATATCAAGTGTAAAATAAAAATAGTCAAAAGAAGTAGTGGTAACAGTGAGAAACCAACCCTAAAAGGGGATTTTAATACCTTCAGATAAGTTTTCCCCAATGAAGGGGAAAACCACGCAGCTAGGCTAAAAGTTTTATTGACGATTCAAACTTCAAAAATACAATGTTTCCCTAACCATTTGATAGTGACGAGCAAGTTCGCTTGCGGGTTTTGAGGTTTCAAACTAGGATGCCCTTAGGTATTGATGAATGATTCAAGGAGGGGCAATATTTTGTGGGATCGAATTTGCCAAAATGTCAATATTTTTTGGAGTTATGAATTTTGTAATTTTTAGCGTTTAGGTTTTTTTTAAGGGATTTTTAAGGGTATAAATGCAAGTAATTGATAAAAGAGGAATTTACAAGGTATACGATTATTGTCTCATCCCCTAGGGCATGAGGGATTGATGATCAACATTCCTCTAGGAAATGTCTCTCTAGGCTTGCAAATTAGGGAATCCAACAACAACCTGTAAGGTTCATTGTAGGAGCCTATTAGGGAAAACCAAGAGATCCAAGGCCCCAATACAAGGAAAACTCCTTCAAGGGGACATTTTCCACCATTCAAATTGACAAAATATTGATAAGGAATCCTAGCCAAACAAGGAGATTGCACCATATAGCACCATTCAATAGGAGATAGATATAGACTTACCAATATTTAACAAAAGATGAGCAAAGAAGAAGCAATAGGTCACCTTTTGTGCATGAGTTTACCAACTATTCTAGTATTAACATGTATGTGCAAGAAACCGCTAGAAAACATTAGCTTCATTCACCATTCAAGCCAGGAAGACATCATCCGAAGAGGTGTGCATCACATAGAGAGCCCATAGAGTAAGAGAAAAAGAGAAATAAACATAAATTGAACCCTTTTGTTATGTCTTTACATTGTAGTGAGATAGGGTATTTATATCCATCCTATCTCAATCTTTTCTTTAAGCTTACAATTTTAATTTGATAACTCAAAATTAGACTAAAATATTATTAAATTAGGGTATGCCACCCAAATGTTGGGGACTATAATCCTAAAACACATGTAAAAAGATAAGAATGGCAAATAAGAAAGATAATGGCATCACTGAAGGAAGAGAGTGTTCCTAAGTGGGACGACATGCCCCAACTAACCCCATAAGTGCAAAATCCCTGAACATCCCCCTTGCTTGTAAGCTTGGTACAAGGATGATGTCATAGGGCCAATTTGGCTAGAGAGGGTCAAATGAGTTACATAATAGGTCCAAGTGGGGTGTCAGAGGTGTGCTAGGATAGTGATGACCTCCCTTAATGAAGCATTATCACCTCAAATATAGAAACAACATGGTATTCATGTGACCCAATGGCCCACCCTCGAAAGCCCCGAACACCAACCCATGGGCTAAGACACCCTACAAGGGGTAGTCAACAATGCCACTAATCCATAGTACTTCCAAGAATAAATTCAAGGGGTCCCGCCATGGCCATCCAAGAAAACATGCATATAAAATACCACACACTTGGCCTTTTCAATTTTTGTTTACCCCTCTTATACCAATTGACCTACTGGAATCTTGCAAAACTAAAGAAGCCTAACAGAGAGCACAAGGCCATGATTTGAAGAGTTATCCTTAGCAAATGTTAGGTATTTTTGTACTATAGATAGATAAAGCGTCAGTCCCTAGGGAAAATGGAGTCAAAGGAGGCTATTCAAGGTTAGGGTCAAGTTCATGAAGAGTTAGGGAAATTAAGATGCTTTCATAATCCGCAAATAAACCCTGACATTCTAAAAAATGAATGTAGATATCTTCTAGTATGTTCCAAAAAACGGTGCCACATAAAAATATAGCTAACTAGGGCGTGGCTTATGCAATGAAGTATTAGAAATAAACTCCTCTAAACAATTATCAAAGCAATGTAATATAGTCATGTATAAGATAACAAAGGAATTGGAGGAGCTTTTCTCTCACAACCCTTCCAATGAGGTAAGTTTACCCTTATAATTGGCCCTAATCAATAAGTTTTAGTTATTCTACAAGTCACTAACAACATTTAGAAATAGGAACAAGGATGCCACACTTTGGATGGAGAAGAAACCCTTATACTTTAGCTACACCATGAAAGATATGTCTATTAAGCTCCAAAAGAGAGAGAGCTCTCAAAGTCAAATCATGAGAAATGGAGAGAGAAAATCCATATATAGTTGTAAGCTCCTCTTCCTTATACAATAAAATAATCATGAAAATTTGGATCTAGCCAAGGATGGAGTAAACAAATCAAAATATTCATGTTGGTCACTCTATATGCAAGTTAATTACAGCTAACATACAAAATGCTCAATATAAATTGTCAACCCAAAGAAGTCTTTTTATTTCAAAGATAATTCACACTGTCTGTGCATAAACACTAAGTAGCTGATAAAATGAATGAAATATTAGATGTCCTACCTATTTGCTCAGTCAAACTCCTCTCATAACTAAACTAATCTAAATTACCCACCTAGGAATTCAGAAATGCAATTACCTCCTACAATATCAATCCAGCAATTAACGAATCTAGAAATAGATAACTAGACTTACTTTTGCAGAAAGTTAAATCCTAACATTATCAGATTATATGTAAAACCATCATAACCAGTTTAATTCAACTAATCTAAGAATTGGAAACAACAACCATTGAACTAAACAACTCTAGACCATAATCTAACTGAATTAGCAAACCTGAGAAAGACAAGTAATTGAAAGGAACTAGAGCTGAGCTTGAATGTAACAGTGATTGGCACACATGCATAATGGAAACTAACCTACATAGTCGACTATCACACCACACAATTACAGCTTAAGGGAAATGCAAACATTATTGTCAAAGGAAATACAATGATAAATCATTATTGTTGCAACTAACTGTAAATAATGCAATTACTGAAATTTCCACACCACACAAAAAAACAATCAAAACATCTAATTAACTAGGTGATCTCTGTGGAAAAGCAGGCCCAACCTTTGAACAGAGACGTCGGGATTAGCATAAGTTGAGACGCAAAAATTAGAAGAATCCTACTCCTTATATTAAAATGACGAATTACAAAGTACAACTGACTATCACATCTTACACAATCTAATAAATAAGCAACCAACCCTTGGCTCAGAATGATTCCCCGTATTTATACATGAACAATCATAACCTTCACCCACTAATATCAGGAAGCCATGAAAATCTACAATCTTCAGGCTGCCTTGTTACAATGAGTTGTTACAGCTGTGAGTGAAATTGAATGGAAGTAGAGAATATAGGGAATCATGTTGCTCGAGCCATTAGTGAATAGATGGAACCAATTAAGAGATACTCTATATGTTGCAGCTATGCCTTAAGCAACGGCACATTGTTGCAGCTAAGTCGGTTGCATCTATGCATGGAATGACAACCTCTTTTTGTACCCATTGTGTGGATCTGGGACTGGCAGGTAACAGCTGACACTGAAAGCTCATCTTCTCTTCATACCACACGGGCTGCTACACCTGTTTTTCTCAATGCTTGAACTATCTTTATGAAATCACGATGTGTTAGCATAATTCAAGAGACAGAGTTCTGAACATAACAATCTTATCCATAAATAAGATAAAACAATAATTAATCATACCTGTAAAGATTCAAGGCTCAATGTGAAGGGAAAACATCTGTCTGGTGCATAGGAATGAAATAAGACAAGGAAAAAGGGTATAATAGGTGTGGTAAAAAAGGGGTATTTCAAGACCCAACATCTCCCCCCAACTATCATGTTGCATGTCCTCATGCAACAACTTCCACTAATCTGAATCTGATTCTGGAACTGTACCTCGTTCATGGAGAGAGGAAAAATTGTAGGAGCGTTCAGGTGGTTCACCCCCATCCAAAAATCCTTTATGAGCAACCCAATACTTCCAGCACTGCTTTTCCTCTACATTGGTCAATGAAAAATCATCCCTGTAAGGCCTTGCTGGCCACGAAATCAGTGGAAACTTAAACTTAAGCCCCAACCAATGAACTCCACACTTCTTCATACAGTCAACATATCCTTTGACCCTATGGGGTGCCTGTTTAAAGTTCTTAAAACTCTAAGGGTCTCTTTTCTTTAAGGTTGAGGAAGAAGTCTACCATCTATGCTTATTTCCTTCCAGAGCTAGATGTTGTTGTTTAGAAATCTAGTCAAAACAAGTGGAGATGACCTTTTCTTGTATTTCAATTAGCTGCTAGGTTTTCATGGGAGATGCCAACCTCTTTTCCTAGAGAGTAAGAAGGAGCCGAGGGGATTGGGGCTCACTCCGAATCTAGAGGTTGGAGTTAGCCTCATTATGAGAGATAGTATGAAAGGCTCTCTCCCACTACACATGATTGTCGACAAAAGAGGTAAATTCCCTCAACTGTACATCTCCTAAGTAAGGATCAGGGTTAGAATGGAGGTCCGGAGGGTAGGCCATCTCATGCAAATAAAATTCACATAACAAGTTCTACTCAATGAAGCTGCTTTCCTTAAAGGTTTCCAAAAACTGGGCAGTGGGTGTCAATTGATAAGGTCTCCCTTCCTTCAAGGCTTTTAATTTAAAAAAAGTTAATTTTTCATACAATAATACTCGGTAGGAGGAATATGGGGCTCTGAAAATCATCAATTCCTGGAAGAGGGCGTACAATTGATCTTTCTCCTTCTACATGGACTTGAATTTCTTCAAATCCTTTAACTCTTTCTGTACCTCCTCCCAACGAATCCTTTGAAATATTAGCTCCTCTTCCCATTTCTCCCTCAATTCCTTAATATTTTTTCTATGCTCAATAAGAGGAACCATTCACGCCTAACATTGATCCACATGATCTTTCCACTTCCTTACCTCCACCTTCAACAATGTGAGCTCTGCATTCTTTTCATCATCAAAATCTGAGACAGATTCTGGAGGAATTTGCATTCCTACTGTTTCAGCCTTCTCACTTGGAATTAGGAGTGTCACAGCTTCATCTTTTCTCAATGTTGCTACAGTCTTCACCTCTACAGTTGCTTCAGTAATTAATTTTGAGGACGTTGGTTCTTGTGTGACGACATCCTTCTCCATTACTACTGCAACAATCTATGTTTGTGTGGAAACTTCAACAAAGGTGATTGAAAATGTTGGTTCTTGTGTAGCATCATCTTCTATCATCAATATTGTAGCAACCTATGTCTGTGTGGTTGCATCAACAAACGATTTTTGGAATACTGGTTCTTGTGTAGCAATATCCCTCTTTTGAGTTCCATACCAACAAACTTCAGTCTACACTATGTTTTCCACAGAAAATTTTGGGGATGTTGGTTCTTGTGTAACAGCGTCCTCTTCCTGTTGAACTTCTTCCTAGACCAACTCTGTGTCTTGAGACTGTTCTGGGGTTTCCTCGAGGTCCTCTAAGTTCTGATAAGGAATTTTCTCCACCTCTGGATCAACTACTTCCATTTGAGTTACATCCTCAACAAGATTTTTTGAGGGTGTTGGTTCTTATGTAACAACACCCTGTCTTCCAAATTCTTCCAACTGCTGAGGTTTCTCATCTTTCCCTAATTCTAGGTCAAGGATCATCTCAACTTCTGCTTCATCTTCATCCTTCAGCTCCACCGCAGGTGCCTCTTTTTCTTCTTCATTTTCTTGTGCAGGTTTGTGTGCCCCAAATGCTCGCACTATAACTTTATATCCCAATTGGTCAAAAATTTCACCACATTCTGGGAAAACCACTTTATCCAATTCATCACCCTCCTCAACAAGAGGTGATGCTTCCAATTAGTCTGCAACTTATACCAATGTGTGAAGCCTTTTCTCCACCTATTTCTTGCATGCTTCCTTCCAAATTTCTAATTCCCTCCGAAGCACTTCCACTTCTTCTTTTAGCAGGCTATTTTCATACAAAAGTCCCTCAATTTGAGGGTCTTCTGCAACAGGTCCTTGTGGAGCAACATTTGACCAGGGTGTCAAAATGGGAAAATCAATGTTCGATTCAATGTTCACCCATCTTTCCCATGCTACTTCTACCATTGTGACAGATCTGGTTCTTCTTCTCTTTACCGACTGTGATGCATGTACTTCTTCCTTTGGTCTTCTTCTCTTCCTCCGTGGTACAGGGGTTTCTAACTCTGCAACTGATGTAGAAGGAATATCTCTTGTTTCAACAACTTTCCTTGTCTCTTCCATCTCAGTTTCTTCCTTAATTAAAGTTCCCCTCCATTCAAGAGAGGATCCAATGGTAACAATCTTTGCATATCCTTTTGTCATTACAGCTCCCAAAGCCTTAGCTTCCACTATCGGAACATCCAATGCTACTCCAGTTTCAGCTTCTGCTGCTGGAACTTCCGAAATAGCTATTCCTTCCATAGGGTTTGTTGTTGTTGCAGCCTCTTCCAATCCCTCCTCTTGATTATTCTGGTTCTGATTTGACACTGTCTCATCTCCCCCCCACCCAACAGAATTGGAGGGACTCCGTTCCTCCTCATCTACTTCCACTCCCCCCAACTGTGTAGGTGCCCTATCTTCCTCTTCTATTGGAACACCACCCAAAAGGGCAGGTTCCCGAATTATCTGAGGCTGAGCAGTATATAGTTCCCAATTTTGGTTCTGTTATGCTAAGGCCCTTAAGATAAGCAATTTAATTAGGCCATGATGGGTAAGGGAAGCAAGTGGGTGTAGGGCTGATCTTACAAACCCCTCCATATAATGTAGGGCTTTAAACAAATAAAACAGAATATTGCCTAGAGTTCCATGGCGTAGATGAGATAATAGGGGAAACTCAAAAAAGTAAATAGTCTGGTACCTACCTTCATAGGTGACGTACTTATTTAAGAAGACTACCACTTCATTCCAAGGATGAGGCAATGACTGTAGTGCTATCCCCCGTCTGCCTTGACAAACCTATTCACCAGCTCCCAGAAAATCTTGTACTGTGGCCGCATTGTGAATTCTTCTTCCTAACCAGGTTCTTCCTACTTGAGGAAGACCAATAACCTCAGCCACAATTTCCTCAGTGACTTCTATGCGTAGACCTCTAACTTCTGAATGGGTTTCTGTTAAGTTTATGACAAACTGTAGAGCTGTTTCTGAATGAAAACCGTTTAAGCGTTGAATGTACTCAGTCCAACCAGCTGCTTCAAAACTGGCAAAAACCTCCACATTTCTACATAGATCCTCTGTGTCCACAAGTTCATGTTGGGCTCGGATACCCATATTGTCTCTTCTTCTGAATTTTGGTATCAAATCAGCAAATTACAGGCCCAGAAATGGAACTTACAGCACAAGAACATGCAACGAACAATCGAGGTCGAGGTTGGATAAATTAGGAAAGTTATTACAATTATGGGCAGGGAATAATTGGCAAGATTTGGCACAGATTAGGAAAAAGGTGACGGTTGTGTGATAAGATCAAGTACCCATTCGGACATGCCAATTGATAGTTAAATGAGTACGGTTCTAATGACAAGAACAAAAAGGTAAAGCATGATTAATATCGTCAAATACAATTTACACCTAATCATGTAAATCGGCAGAATTTGTACCTTCACGATATAAGGTGAACCATGACTTTCCATAATAGTTCAGCAGTCATCAATTTAAAACATAATTGCGCACGTGCTGTTATGATCTCACCCCTAGTGAATCAAAAGTTGTCTGTTAATCCTTGACGAAAATATAATTGGAGCTGTGAAGTGAGTCGAAACCCAAGAAAGTCACGGATGGTAGAATTTGTGGCCAAATCTGGAGGAGTTGCGGCTGCAGAAATAGGGAAATCGATGAAGTTTTAGTGGAGTCGTAGCTACGAAAAATAGAAGAATAGACAAATTTTAGTGGAGTCACAGCTGCAAAAAATAGGGAAATCAATGGAATTTGGTGGAGTCACAGCTACAAGAAATAGGGAAATCTGCGAAATTTGGAGTCGCAGCTACGAAAAATAGGGAAATCTGTGAAATTTAGCGGAGTCGCAGCCGCGAAAAATAGGGAAATCTGCGAAATTTGGCGGAGTCGCAACCATGAAAAATAGGAAAATGGGCAAAGTTTAGCGGAGTCGTAGCTGTGCATGGGACAAATTTAACGGAGTCACAGTCGTGACTGAACTATTCATCATTCATTTTTTCAAGGAGCTCTTCTGAAACAGGAAAATAGACTAGGGCGATCACGGTCGTTAGGCCCAATCATGACTGCTGCTCCTTAAGTAAGTTCCTACACAGATTCTTCAAAGAAAACCAATCAAGCATAAAGGAAAATAGAATAAAAATAAAACAAAGCATCAACTTATTTATGTACAAGTTCCTGTGTGGAAATGACATTGTCCTTTTAAAGATTGATAGGGGTAGAGAGAAATTCCTACCCTTGCGTTAACTGATATCCTGGATCAGCTGTGACGTGTGATATCAATGCATCCCTTGAGATTGGCTTGTGATACAGTTGCATCCTGTGACCATTAGCAAATAATGACATACAATCTTCATCAATAGTGACCAGGCGAACTATGCCATTATCAAATACCATGTCTATTTGGTATGGACCAAACCATCTTGTTCAGAGCTTACCTTTAAAGTCCCTTTTGAACCTAGAATCATACAATAATTCCCAGTCTCCTTCACATAAGACTTTTTCATTATGAACCAATCATGCCACCTAGATCGTTGTTGTTGAATTAACTCAATTTGATGCACAATAGTTGTGCATTCCTCATCGAGTTCATTTAATTGATTCAATCTATTCCTCTGAGCTTCTGTTAGATCTAAGTTTGCCTCCATGGCTGTCTTTAAAGTTTTGATTTCAAATTCAATGGGAAAGACAGCATTCTTACCATGCACCAAGTCATATGGGGAGAAACCCTTAGTGTTGCGCCAAGTGTTGCGATATGCCCATAATGCCTCTAGAATTCTGTCAGCCCAGTCTCTGCAATGGCTTCTAACTGTTTTTGTGAGGATAGCTTCAATTACTTTGTTGGTACTTTCCACTTTGCCATTGGCCTACAGATGGTATGGTGAAGTTATCCTGTGCTGAATGTGGTACTTATGTAGCAGAGCTTCCAATTTACAGGACACAAACTACGGTCCTCCATTTGTGACTATCTCCTTGGGTACTCCAAAATGAGTGAAGATTTCTCCATATAGAAAATATATTACATCCTGGTCATTGGCCTTGACCAAGGCTACAACCTCCACCCATTTTGTCATATAATCATTGTAAACTAAGATGTAAACTTTCTGCTTCGAGGGAGGGTTGATAGGCCCAACAAAATCTAGGGCCCATCTGTCAAAAGGTTCAATCACCAAATGCGGTTGAAGAGGCATCTCATCTAATCTATTAGGTTGGCCCATTATTTGACAGCTATCACAAGCCTGAACATACTTCTTTGCATCCCTGAAAACTATTGGCCAATAATAGGTCATTCGACCTATTCGTTTGTCATCAAAATTCCCCCCACAAGGCTCATCGTGACAAGCCTTCAAGATATTGAAAACTTCATCCTCCCTTACACATATTCTGATCTCAAGATCAGGACCTATGTAGAAAATATGCCTATCTATCCAGCAGTACCTAGCACTTTGTTGAATAATTTTTCTTTTCTCTCTCTTTGACAAATGTGTTGGAAGCTTACCTGCAGACAAATAGTTAGCATCATCTACGTACCAAGGGGAATGAGTTGATGCTGCAAACAAATGTTCATCTAGGAAAGAATCTTCAACTGGAAAACTATCATCACTGTTAGTAAATCGAGATAAAAAATCAGTAACAACATTTTCCTTCTTAGGTCTGTCAATAATTGTAATGTCGAATTCCTGTAACAGTAACAGCAATCTAGTTATTCTAGCATTTGTAACAGGTTTTTTCATCAAGTACTCAATGGTTGAATGGTCAGTGTGCACAAAAGTGGGGTATTCAGTAATATAGTGTCTGAATTTATTGATGGAATAGACAATGGCTAAAAATTCCTTTTCTGTAACAATGTAATTGAGTTCAGTAGGGGCTAATTTTTTACTGATATAGTAAATTACATATGGAGCATGACCTTCCTATTGTCCTAACACTGCTCCAATGGTAGTATCAGAGGCATCTGAGGAGATATGAAAAGGCAGAGCCCAATTGGGCCCCCTTAAGATAGCAGTTGTAGACATCCTCTTCTTAAGTTTAGTGAAAGTTGTTTGGCATGCAACATTCTAGTTGAACTATACATACTTCATCAACAGAGTAAAAACAAAGGAGAAGCTAGTTTGGAAAAAATTTCTATGAATCTTTTGTAGTGACCAGTATGCCCTAAGAAGCTACGTACGTATTTCTGAGTTCTAGGAGTGGGTATGTTTTCAATTACCCTGATTTTGGATGGATCTACCTCGATACCATCAGCATGGATGAAGTGCCCTATAACTACACCCTCGCTTCTCATCATATGGCACTTTTCAGTGCTCAAAGAGAGTTGGGTTTGTTCACAGCGTACTAAAACCTTTTCTAAATTTTTCAGTGCCTCTTCAAATTCACTACCATATGGGGTAAACTCATCCATGAAAATATCCATACTGTCATTAACCATCTCCAAAAAGATCCCAATCACAACTCTTTAAAAAGTGGCAGGTGCATTACACAGGCCGAAGGTAAGTACGCTATATGCAAAGGTACCCCAGGGACAGGTGAAAGTGGTCTTGTCTTGGTCCTCGGGAGTGATCTGGATTTGGTTGTAACCGTTGAATCCATCCAGGAAGGAAAAAAATCTCTTCCCATAAAAGGTATCAAGTACCTGATCGATAAAGGGTAAGCGAAAAAGATATTTCTGCATTGCTTTGTTTAACTCCCTATAGTCTATGTAGACTCTCCATTTCTCGTTCTTCTATGGCACTATCACGAGTGGAGAAACCCACTCATTGTATGAGATGGGATATATAAATCCTGCTTCCAAGAGCTTTTAGATTTATTCTTTCACTATGTCCCTTAGGTTAGATTTCATCCTTCGTTGTAGTTGGCACACAGGTCGGGAGTCACTTTTAATGTAAATGTGATGGGTGCACAGATTAGAAGGGGTACCCTTCATATCTATGTAGTCCCAAGCAAAATCTCCCTTGTGTTGTTTCAGGAGAGTGATCAGGAATTCCAATTTATCCAAAGCGAGATTTGGATTAATGTTCAGTGTTTTTCCCAGCTCTATCTCAACTGGAATGCTTTTCGAATTCTTGAGTATTGGAATTATGTGGGTGTCACTGACTAAAGTCTCATTTGTGAGATATTCTTATTTTTCTTCATCTAAAGTACTGTTTAGGATCTGGTAAACATGTTTATTGACATATGTAGGCTCACTGATGAAACTACTGATACCATTGTCCTTTGTTTCATCTTTGAAGGTTAAGGATTTCCCTATCGTTAGCAACGGCTAAACACCTTCTTCCTCCTCCAGCTCCATCCATAATGGAGTTTTAGTTTCTAAGCTAGGTCAAGATGGAGGGTATAAGGTAAGGCTTTTTATCTTGGTCCCATATGAGATAGTCATAGAACCTGACGGACAGCTGATGCAAGCATCTGTCGTGGCTAACCAAGGTCTTCCCAGGATCAGTCGATGTCCCCCTAGCTGTGACTTTGGTTGTAAAACCAAAAAGTTCACAGGGTATTCCCATGAATATACTGAGACAACGAGGTCATCTAAGATTCCCTCAGGTTTGATGGTGGACTTGTCAGCAAGTTCTAAAATGGTAGGGGTAGTTCGAAGGTTGGTAAGCCCAAGTTTTCATACAGTTTCTATGGTCATAACGTTAATGATTGCGCCTAAATCCACTAAAACATTCAGTATCTATGTTCCCAATCTGTACTATGACAGTGGGGTTCCTGGGATCGTCATATTTAGCCAAGAGAGTTTTTCTCATTACCAGTTCTGAAATTTTTCCTAAGACATGGACAGTGGGAGGATCCCTGGGCTTTCTACCTGGTTTCCTTACACATAGACCCCTGACTATTTTGGCATAGATAGCCACATCATGGAGGGCCTACAATAGTGGAATTTTGACATATAAGTTTTTTAACTCTCCTAAGAGGTTAGACTGCGGTTGTTCCACTGTATTCTGTAGTGTCAGTCGTTCAGGGTATGGCGGTTCTCTAATCAGTTATGTAGGTTGTGTTTTGATGAATTTTTCTCCTTGTGTTTCAGCCGATGTCTCGGTGGGACTTTAATAATCCTCAATGATGGGGATTGTTGTATTAGATGGGTATTGCTGGTTCATTCTCACTTCAGTCACCGAAGATGGAACATCTTCAATGACTAAGGGTTCCAAAACCCTCCCTGATCGTAAGTGTATATCATGGAAAGGAACTCGGGTAATGTAATAAGCAGGCATGTTGGCAGTCTCAAATTGGTGAACTGCTTTATTATTATTTGGGTTAGGGTTAGGTTATGTTATCACTCCAAGAAACTCCTCTAGGTTGTAGCTCGAGTATGCCTAGTAACTTAAACTATTTTTAGGGTTTTCTGATATGGATCAAGTCAGTCGACCTATGTAACCTTTCCACTCTCAAGGCATGCATAAGACTCACTCGTTTACAAGGCTTTTAGTTGCAATTTGCTCAGAAATTTGACTATAAGGTACAGGGATGGAGAACTCATCAGGCTGGCAGAGTTACACACATAACACATGCATATAAATGGCTAAATCTTGCTAAGGATGGTATTTATAAATCAAATATCACTAATAGACCAATAGGATGACAGCTATCGGCTTTTTAATAAATCTGAAATTGACCTGAATGCACATTCAGGCATAAACACAGTAAAGAAAGAGATGATGGCTAAACAGATCACAACGAAAGAGCTTATACCATGAATAAGTAAAATGAGAAGCTTGAAAGTATTATTGGCTCATAAATCCCCGAAGTTGAACCCTTATTATAAAATCAATCATGGGATTTATAGCCTTCTACAAAATCACAAATCCTAAAAATCCGATCTGTTTACACACAAAAAATAATTGAAAGTGATAGTTTTTCCAGATTAGGGCTTCAAAGCCTTGCTAACTATTTGTTTATCTGCTGTGAAGATCTAGTTCATTGGGCAAACTTTTAATAGCTGAAGTGGTCACTGATAATCAACATTGCTGGTTTAGCCTGAAATTGCCGCCAACAGCCAGTGTTTCAGCAGTTAACTGAAGTGACCATTCTTGTTTAATCCTCTAGACACATTTTTTTACTTTGTCACCGCAATCCCCGATCAGAAGCTTTGTCTTCTAGCCCATCGGCACCCCAAGTCTCAACGTTGCCGTAGTGTCAGTGCCTTAAATCACTTAGCATCACGATGGCTTCTTCATCAGCGATCGGAAGCTTTTTCCTTTATCCCATCGACGCTCCAAATCTCAACGTTGGCGCTCTTCATCATTAGCTCGTCGACGATCGAAAGCTGTGATAAATAATGCATCAGAACCTTTTTCTGAACGCTGCCGCAATTTCGAAGGTGAAACGAACTAAATTTATCGTTGTAGGAAGTTGATTGACGAAGGGATTGGGGCATTAGTATTCTATGTCGTTGATGGACAGTCTCGCTATTTGCCGATGTGCGTTATCTCTGTTGTTTTTATTTTTCAAAACTTTATATGCTTGACTGTCAGGAATTTCACTTTATTGCTATCGGAGGTCAATAGAAGTCATCGATCGGAGCTTTAGTCTTATGTGCCGCCGATACTGCAGAGGAGCTTCGTTATAAACTTGTCGATCCGTAGTCTGTATGTCTTCTACCGTTGTAGCTCCTTATTGAACTATCTTGTCGATGGTTAGTCCTCAGAACCTCCAATCGTCAATGTTTTCATCTGGTCATGGAAGCTGTAGTCTATCTTTCTTTCGTCGTTGCGGCTCCTTAGTGGACTATCTCGCCGTTATGTTGTCCTTACTTCTTCCGATCACCAAAATGTTCATTTGACCGCGGAAGTTGTAATTTGTAAGTCTATGAGTGGCTAATGAGATGTTATGATCCTCGCTCAAGCCACCGAAACAACAACTTAGTGAAATTTTTATCAACTACAGAGGCTTTCAAACTGTTAGTGACATTCATATTCCTCATTGCATGAATTAAATTCTTCATACAAAAATAAATTATCTTGGGAGATAACAGGTTGGGGAGGAAGCTATGGTCATATAGGCATATTCATTGGTGCAACATTGTTTTGGAGTTGCAGTTGCAGTTGTTGGTACTATTGGTGACGATATTGCTGAGGAGGATATTGTTGATGAGGAAACTATTGGTAGGGAAACTGCTGATGAGGAAGTTGTATTAATTTGAGGACATATATTCGTGGACCAACACACAACTCACAAGATAGATCAGACAATTTTACTTAGAAATTGAAGAATGAAATAGTGCAAAAATGGCTTGCAACTGTGAATGCTTTCATTAATCCAAATTAATTGGATAATTAATTACAATGTAATACACTGGTATTAATAACCAGTCAATTCGAATGCATGAGAGAGGAATTCGAATTGATTGACTCTACCTAACTGCATGGATAATTGGACATGTCTAAATCATTATCGGAGCTCAACTAGTTAGCCCCAGTTTTTTTAATCAGTGCACCAGTCAATTAGAATCAGTTAACTTGTCTAACTGAATGTGGTAGGTGAGGAATTGCACCTTCCCACATGCAATCAATTAATGACTGGCGCTAACTGAATGTAACTGACTCCTAACTAGGCTTAACTAGTCACTAACTGAACTCAACTGAAGGAGGTTGGTCTTGGCACTCCCAGTGGCTGCTAAATTGTAGGGATTGGTCTAGGAGGCTCCTAAAATGATGCATGCAAGTGCAGTCAGTGGCAGTTAGCCTCAATTAGTGTACCCCGCACTCTAGTAACTGGTACATGTGACCCAATTAGGCCATGTGGACCCAATGATGCTAGTGGCTAAATATAGACTGAAATACTCCTAATTTAGACATGATTGACCAAATTGGACAAGGGAGGATTACAATCCTAACAAGTTGGTTATGAGGAAACTAATTTCCTAGATGGGAGTTTCTCCAACCAAGAGACCAAGAAGTGTGATTTTTTGTCTGTTGTGTTCAAAGCGGCCAAGAGTTAGAGTTCTTCATAAAATGTTGAGATGAATGCCATTGATTATTAAAATAATGTGAAGGGAATTGTGTATTCATATTATTCCAAAAAAATGATGAGTCTGGATTCATACCTTGGTTTCGAGGTTGCCAAGGCTTCTTCTGAGCAACGAAGTAGGATTTCTCCACATTAGGAGTATATGCTTCCAGGACTGACTTCACTTGGGGTAGTGAAGGACATTCCTTAGTGTCATGATTCAGTTCACATAGTTGGCATACTTATACTTTGTCAAGTGGACACTCCTTTAGTGGATGTTTCTTCCTACATCTGGGAAAGAATACGCCGAGTGTCAAATCTTCTACTACTTACCTCTGCTTGGCCCTTAGAACATCCATTTCTGAGGAGATGGAATTCATCATCTCTGTCTTAAAATTTTTGAGAAGGTTTCCTATTTCTTCCCGAGTAGCTCCTCCATTGGATGACTTATGTGTTATGTTGAAGACATCTCGTTCTATGCTTGTCCCATTTGCTAGTCTTGGAGGATCCTCTAGAGCATCTTTGACATAAGTCGATGATCTTGTCCAATGGTTCCTTCGAGATATCCCCCTTCCCCAAAAATTTTAGCATGTCCAGGAAATATTCTCTAATCGCACGAAGTAGGATGATATTGAGCACATCTGCCCCCATGTCGATTTGTCCTGCCCTCTATACATTGTACAGAAGTCTCTATACGAAATCTTTCAGACTTTCTTCATCCTTTTGTACCATTTTAAACAATTCTTATCGTATGTCCTTAGTATTACAATACTCCTGTTACTTCCCAAGGAACACTTGTTTCATATGTTCCCAGGTGGTAACGGTGTCACCCCCTAGGCTCATAAACCATTGTAGTGTGTTGTCCTTCAAAGTGGCAGGGAAAAGTTTTAACTTCTGTTCACTGGACATGTAGTCGTAGCTGCGACAAAGGATGTCAAATTCGAAGATAAAATCATCTGGTCCCTCTCTAGCTTTCCCATGAAAACACGGTAATACTGATGGTGAGACGTTCTTCATGGGAGCTTGACCAATTGGCTATTAGATGGGGAACTAAAGTGTGGCAACGGTCTCCTCATGCGGAGGGTCAACATCATTGTGATGGTTATCCCTTACTGCTTCTTTGTGATCTTCAGGGTCACGTCCATTATTCATGTTTTCCTCTGCTCTTTCATGCCTTCACTTCCTCTGATTTTCCCACTCCTTCTAGAGCTGTAACCACTCTTCCTTTGTGACCTCCTTCCCGTCAACGTGATAAACCACCTCTGGCTCACCCACTCCCACTGCACTGGCTCTATATTCGTCCACGGGGACACCAAATGGTGTCACAGCCGCTCATGTTCTCTCCACTATAGAAGCTGATGCTTCCACCCTAGGAGTAACCAGTCTTATTCTGACAGATGGTGGTCCCTAATGGTGAGCTTCGGTGGAGTAATTAGCCCTGGAAACTAGATCTTCAATGAATGTCCTCCTTCCCAAGGTTGGACTACCGCCATGACCTCGACCACCTGGAAAGTTAGTATTCTGGGGGTTCTGAGGGTTATGGAAATGTCACATTTAACTCTCCTTATATTCATGCACCCCAAAAGAAATCATGCAAGCTTAAAATTACTGAAGGAAAAATGAGTAAATGCAACTACTACTTTGTCTATCTATTATCTTCCCCAGCAACGGCGCCAAAATGTTGGTCACTCTATATGCAAGTTAATTACAGATCACATGCAGAATGCTCAATATAAATTGTCAACGCAAGGAAGTATTTTTATTTCAAATATAATTCACGTTGTCTGTGCATAAACACTAAGTAACTGATCAAATGAATGAAATATTAATTGTCCTACCTATATGCTCAGTCAAACTCCTCTCATAGCTAAACTAATCTAAATTACCCACCTAGGAATTCTAAAATGCAATTGCCTCCTACAATATCAATCCAACAATTAACAAATCTAGAAATAGATAACTATACTTACTTTTGCAAAAATTTAAATCCTAACATTATCAAACTATATGTAAAACCATCATAACTAGTTTAATTCAACTAATCTAAGGATTGGAAACAACAACAATTGAACTAAACAACTCTAGACCATAATCTGACTGAATTAGCGAACCTGAGAAAGACAAGTAATTGAAAGGAACTGGAGTCGAGCTTGACTATAACAGTTATTGGCACACATTCATAATGGAAACTAACCTACACAGTCGACTGTCACACCACACAATTACAGCTTAAGGGAAATGCAAACATTACTATCAAAGGAAATACAATGATAAATCATTATTGTTACAACTAATTGTAAATAATGCAATTACTGAAATTTCCACACCACACAACAAAACAATCAAAACATCTAATTAACTTGGCAATCTTTCTGGGAAGGTGGGCCCATCCTTTGAACAAAGACGTCAATATTAGCACAAGTTAAGACGCAGAAATCAGAAGAAATCCTGCTCCTTATATTAAAATGATGATTTACAAAGTACAACTCACTGTCATAGCTTACACAGCCTGATCAATAATCAACCAACCCTTGGCTCATAATGTTTCCCCATATTTATACATGAACAATCATAACCTTCACCCACTAATATCGAGCAGCCATGAAGATCTACAATCTTCAGCCTGCCTTGTTACAACAAGCTATTACAGATGTGAGTGAAATTGAATGGAAGTAGAGAATATAGGTAATCCTGTTGCTCAAGCCATTAGTGAATAGACGAAACCAATTAAGAGATACTATGTCTATTGCATCTATGCCTTAAGCAGCGGCGCGTTGTCGTAGCTAAGTCTGTTGCATCTATGCATGGAATGATGACATTTGTTTGTGCCCAGCATGTGGAGATGGGACTGGCAAGTAACAGCTGGCACCGAAATCTCATCTTCTCTTCAAACCACCCAAGATGCTACACCTGTGTTTCTCAAAGCTTGAACTATCTTTATGAAATCACAATGTGTTAGCATAATTCAAGAGACAGAGTTCTAAACATAACAATCTTAGGCATAAATAAGATAAAACAATAATTAATCATACCTGTAAAGATTCAAGGCTCAATGTGAAGGGAAACATCTGTCTGGTGCATAGGAATGAAATAAGACAAGGCAAAAGGGTATAATAGGTGTGGTCAAAAAGGGGTATTTCAAGACCCAACAATTCCAACAAACCCTGAATAGCTCTAACAACATCCATGAAATATGGTGGTCAAAGCTACAAGTAC
Source organism: Pseudotsuga menziesii (assembly GCA_001517045.1). Classification (NCBI taxonomy): domain Eukaryota; kingdom Viridiplantae; phylum Streptophyta; class Pinopsida; order Pinales; family Pinaceae; genus Pseudotsuga; species Pseudotsuga menziesii. The sequence goes on from LPNX010901271.1 coordinate 53,225, forward strand.
AATATCCAAGAGAAGAAAGGCCCGAGATGGAGGTGCATCATCAAATGAGGGTGAACAATGACAAGAATAAGTCAAACCTAGTCTCCAAATGACCTCTAAAGGTAGGACTCTAAGAAAAAAGCCTCAAATGGTGGAGTGCTTCCTCAAATAAGGTGAAACCACTCGATGAAAAGGCTCTAAAAGCTAGATTCCAACAAAATACAATGCAACTCTTTAAACGATAGTTTTGGAGTTGTCGACTTCCTCGATATTTATTGGATTTTCTATTATAACCACCTTTTGAGAAATATCGTGGCCACTCTACATCTAATGTCATTGTGATGGCACAATTCTTGGTACTTTGTCAAAAGATAACTTCTCTTAAAGCTAAGATGCCACTCCAAAAGGATCAAAATGATGGCTGCATGCCATCAATAGTTCTTCAAGCTAGGATGTCACCATCACAAGGAACCTATAAGCATAAATATCATCAAATGAGCAATAGTGTTAGGCAATAAAAGGCTCCAAATGTCACCATATCATCCATGTAATCTATCCAAGTGATAAAATACAAGGGAACTCATGAACAATATGTTGAATGTGACACATTTGAATGAAATGCACCATCAAGCCCTCGTAGAATCATTCGTATCAATATTCAAAAGCCAAAAATCATGAGAGGCCACATCTAGTAGCTAAGCCACATCATGAAGATCCATATGCTTAGAGCATCATTAAGATCATCATAGTATGAAGCAATAATTTGGAATCAAAGAAACTAGGCCATCCCAAAGCTCCGTCTACTTGTCACCCATTGCTAAAGTTGTGAAAATTCACTTGTGGATACGCCATACAAAATGGGGGCAAAAAATTACGTATAGGTTTTTTCCTTACTTGATGAATGCAAATATAATATCCCCATTTACTAGGGAAAATATCCACTTTGAGTTTGTTACGACTTGAACGATCATGTATAGTTAAAGCCCCAAAGACAAGGATACCCCAATTATAACCTTGAGGTGTTACCTACTATCACCTTCATAACAAACTCTCTAAATTTTCGGTTGGCTCTTCTCCAACTTGAGGGGGGATTCCCTAGGGTTAGGATTGTTAGGCCATGGCAATGAGGACACAAGATGATTTGAAGAGTTAGCCTTAGCAAAATAGTTTTTTGGTCTTTATTGTAGTAAAGGTGATGGGAGTTTTATGAAGACTAGTTCCAATCCTAGGGATTATAGAGTCTTGAGATGATCCCCCTTGCGTTTTGTTTGAAAGTGTTTGTCTAGAAACTTTGCAAAGCAAGAAAAAATCCTACACCAAAACTTTTGAAGCTTCATGCAAAATTTAACAAGGAAGGGTGGATTTAGCACACCTTCAATCTGTAACACTAGCTTATACCCTAGCCTATGCAAGATTGATTTGTAACCCCTTTGAAGATAACCAAATCACAAGACAATACACAATACTAAATATAAAATTAGCAAGGTAATTTACTTATTTAATCCACCTAAGCAAATTTGACTTTCTTTAATGACTATGTTAAAGATCTTACAATGTTAAAAGATACATGTTACCTCAATATTCAACCATCAAGAAAACCCAAGAGAAGAAAACCTTTTAAACTTCAAACTGTTCCATAAATATATGACAATAGGCTCTAAAAGAGAGATCTCTCAAAATCCGACCATGAGTACAAATGAGCAAGTAGCTCTCTTTATAGGAGTAACCAAAACTTCCTTTACAATAAAAAAATCATAAATTCCCTAGATCTAGCCTAGGTTGGGCTAAACAAATGACAAAAACCCCCACTAAGCTAACAAACGCCTAACCATTACAATAAAATAATGGTGGTTAAAGCCACATGTACAAGGCATCCATCACAAGCCTCTCCATGAAATGAGGGAAAAAGTCCAACAAAGTGAAAATAACAGAAGTCATGACCTTAGAAGGCCTTCAATAGGTATGCAATGAGACCAACGTCCTCCAAATAAAGCACACAAGCAACCCCAGTCAAGTTGTGCTAAAACAATGCTAGTTAATGCCCCAAGTCAAAGAATCGACCGATCTTCAAAAGTGAGCCCACTTGTGTGTTCGCTTAGCCCTTCAAAGTTATGATTAAGGAGACAAACATATGTGTTAAGTTAAGTGAGATGACCCATCCACATAAGGATTCCACAATAATCGACATTATAACATACAAAATCTAATATAATAAATAATAATAAATAAACATAAAATAATATTGATAATTAATTATTAAGGAACACATTCATTCATGAATGGTCACCAAAAGATGCCTTTAATATTTCTATATGTACGAAACTATCTTCATTGTAACTCATCATTCATATTCAATATTTATTTTATTGTTTCGATATGGAGCTATTTTCTATTGGTTGATTATTTACTTGAGTAATCCTTGAGAATATACGGATACAAATATTACATTGGTATCAGAGCCCCTTCTTGAGCTTGGTTCTGGGCCTTTGGACATATCTTGAATTTTAGTTGTCTCTCATATTTTATGAATGATTGGGTATTTGACCTAAAAAGATTAAAAAGAAAGGGAAAAGAAAAGAAAGAGTGAGAAAGAGAGATAAAAAGAAGAAAGTTAAAAAATGTAAAGGAAAAATAAAGGAAAAAGAAAAAGAAAGAAAAGAAACCAACACATTGTTTAACCCAACATATTACATTGAAGTAACATAAATAAGAAGAAGCAAACAACAAAGGATTCGCAAAAAAGGATATAAAAGTTACTTGTAAATAAAGAGAAAGGGATTATTCAAATACTATAAGGGAAGAGTAATTTTGATAAGTAGTTTACGACTTATTAGTGAAGGTGTTATTTAGTTAAAAAAGTGAGATAAAAAGGGGTTATTTATATAAAAGTGGAAGGGTATAAAGCAAGATTTAAACCCAGGTGGAAAGGGTAATAATCATTCCTCCCAACCACCCAATCTACACACAATCCACAAAGAAGTTTTAAGAATAAAAGAAGTCAAAGGTTCAAAATAATATGAGATCTCCCGTCTAAGAGATCATGGTAAAAATTACTTGTTCAAATCAAGAAGGAAAGGATAAAGCACAATGCATTCAAAAAGTACAGAAGGAGAATCAAGATATTCAAAAAGAATTATCAGGAAAAAATGAAAAAAGTGCCTCCTTAAAAAGGATTAACCAGGAATTGCAAGAACAAATTAAAAAGCTTAAAGAGGACGAAGAGTCGCAAAAAGAAAATATCAAGAAGATTCAATACACTAACGAGCTATTAGAGAATAAATTAGAGTAATTCTAGAAGGAGACATCCAACTTCTCAGGAAAACAAATTCAAGTTGAGGAACAAGAAACAAATACATATTCAATGGAAGTTCCTATAAACACTCTACAAGAAACTCAGGTACCTTATCACCATCCCAATCACAAGATTTGTAATGATCGACGACAAGGACAAGAGGAAAATAAATAATATTGTTCTTATAGAGAGAAAAGACAAAATCAACAACTCCGAACAATCGGTCAACAAATAGTTCCAATCAAGCTAGATCTCAGGTGGACCACGTCACAAATGACGCAACAATTTTACTTAATGTTTCAAGGAACACATCGTCTCATTTTGTTCAATCTATCAACATAGAAGGTCATGAGAAAGCGTCATGAGCAAGAACAAAAGATTAAAAGTCTTTCATAATTATTCTTTGAGGACAAAGCATTTCTAAGGGAGAGGCAATGTAACATACAACATATAATATAATAAATAATAAATAAATAAACATAAAATAATACTGATAATTAATTACTAAGGGACACGTTCATTTCTGAATGGTCACCATAAGGTGCCTTTAAGATTTATGTATGTACGATACTATATTCAAATTGTAAATCATCATTCATATTCAATATTTATCTTATCTTTTCGATATGGAGTTATTTTCTATTGGTTGATTATTCACTTGAGTAATCCTTGAGAATATTCGAATACAAATATTACAAACAAGCTCAAATCAACCACCAACATGATAGTGGACCCACGAATCCCACACATGAAGATGACAGTTTATCCCTTCTAGTGCAACAATTTCTTCACCACTATCAACATCAGGTGGTTCTTCAATCATAGTTGCACTAGATATTTGATGTATATCTTTAACCTTTCCCTTGAGAATGTCATAGGATTTATGACTACAGTTCCAAGTTGTGTGTCCCAACTTCTTGCAATAGTGTCATTCTATTTCTTCTATGCCTTTTCCTGATTTATAGCGATTGTTTCTTACATAGAATGCAAGTTTTGGTGAAGTGTCTCCTTATGTTTCACCTAAAGTAGTTCTCTTTTTTTCTGCTAGCAATGTTGCAATCGTTTCATCCAAGATTTGTGAAGGTAGTTGATTCAAGGTCAAGATAGAACTATTGTACATAGGTGACAATCCATTCAAGATATTAGCCTTGGTATTCTCCGTATCAACTATTTCCTTGACTTCTACAAGTTGTTTGATAATAGATCTTAGATTTTTAACGTGGACACAAAAAATTTATTCATATTGTTCCATACATCCTTGTATGATGTATCCACATATGCATGATGTAGCTTTGAATTTGAGAGGGAAAGGCCAATAATGGCTTTGGCCTTATCATCTTTTCTTTTCCATTCTATTAATTTGTTCGGATCCTTCGGTTCTAGCTTCATTCCTTTGACAATACCCCATATATTTTTATTCATTAACTGCATTTGGATCTTCACTTTCCACGCGTTGAAGTTGAAACCAAAGTATTTCTCTAATGGAATCTCTCATGGCTAATCAGATCTGATCTCTTTGCCTCCAGTTGCTTAGAAATAATTATTGTTGAAATGGTCTATAACTATTTTGTCGATGACTCCCTTCTCTCTATTAGTATCGAGTAGGTCTCAGTGGAAAAGGCCATGTTTTGTATTGACACCTTTTGCTAGGATTTTGGTGCCATCGTCAGTCCTCACAAAATATATTTTTGGTTGATTGGATTTGAATCGCCCCCAGCTTGGATTATTGAGTCTTGATCCTTTAGTTAACCTAGGGTGATTGTTAGATACCTTGGTATTATGTTTGGAAGATGTCTATCCTAAGTGTATATCTGGGACTAGTACTTGTAGAGACTTCAAAGAAAGTTGCATGTATGACATCATAAAGATATTCCTTTCACAAGGAAGATAACTCTAGTTGGTCACATTGTCCAGGCCTCTCATGTGTATTACGTGTCTTGTTGGTTTCCCAGCAGGCCTCAGATTATACGACTGGAGTAGATTGTGCATGCTTATCTTTGGTCAATATATGGGGAGGCTAGAGGTTTTCCCCTAGTTTCTTGGGATGTATGCACTATCCCCAAAGACAGGGGGTTAGAATTGATTGATGTGGCCACTTAGAGAAGAATTTTGGAAATTGTGGTTTTCTTCAATGGACTGTGTCAAATATCTTACAATGCCAAAAGATACATGTGACCTCAATATTCATCCATAAAGAAAACCCAAGAGAAGAAAACATTTTATAGTTCGAGATGTTCCATAAAGATATGACAATAATCTCTAAAAGAGAGATCTCTCAAAATCCAACCATGAGTACAAATGAGGAAGTCGTTCTCTTTATAAGAGTAAGCAAAACTTCCCTTACAATAAAAAATTCATAAATTCACTATATATGGTTGAGGGTGCAGTAAACAAATGACAAAAACCCCACTAAGCTAACAAAATCCTAACTATTACAAGAAAATAGTGGTGGTTAAAGCCACATGTACAATGCATCCATCACAATCCTCTCCATGAAATGAGGGAAAAAGTCCAACAAAGTGAAAATAACTGAAGTCATGGCCTTAAGAGGCTTTCTGTAGGTATGCAATGAGACCAAAGTCCTCCACATAAAGCACACAAGCAACCTCAATCAAGTTGTGTCAAAACAATGCTTGTTAATGTCCCAAGTCAAAGAATCGACCGATCTCCAAAAGTGAGCCCACTTGTGCGTTCGCTTAGCCATTCAAAGTTATGAATAAAGGAGACAAGCATTTGTGTTAAGTTGAGTGGGATGACCCATCCACATAAGGATTCCATAATAATAAGCAATGTAACATAAAAAATTTAATATAATAAATAATAATAAATAAACATAAAATAATATTGATAATTAATTATTAAGGGACACATTCATTCATGAATGGTCACCATAAGGTGCCTTTAAGATTTCTATATGTATGACACTATCTTCAAATTGTAACTCGTCATTCATATTCAATATTTATTTTGTCTTTTCGATATGGAGTTATTTTCTATTGGTTGATTATTCACTTGAGTAATCCTTGAGAATATTTGGATACATATATTACATTGGTATAATATCCCCTTCTTGGGCTTGGATCCCAACCTTTGGCCATATCTTGGATTTTAGCCATCATCTCAAATTTTCTGAATCATTGGGTATCTAACCTAAAAAAATTAAAAAGAAAAAGAAAAGAAAAGAAAGAGTGAGAAAATGAAATAAAAAGAAGAAAAAAAGTTAAAAAATGGGAAGTAAAAAAAAATTAATAAAGGGAAAAGAAAAATAAAGAAAAGAAACCAACACATGTTTTATTAAAACCACGCATGATTTAACCCAACATATTACAATGAAGTAACATAAATTAGGAGAAAAAAACACAAAGGATTCACCAAAAAGGAGATAAAAGTAAGTTATAAATAAAGAGAAAGGGATTATTCATATATTATAAGGGAAGAGTAATTTTAATAAGTAGTTTACTACTTTACTAGTGAAGGTGTTATTTAGTTAAAAGAGTGAGATAAAAAGGGGTTCTTTATATAAAAGTGGAAGGGTATAAAGCGAGCTTTGAACCTGGGTGAAAAGGGTAATAATCAATCCTCCCAACCACCCCATTTACACACAATCCACAAAGAAGTTTTAAGAAGAAAAGAATTCAAAGGGTCAAAAGAAGATGAGATCTCCCGTCTTAGAGATCATTGTAAAAAATTACTTGTTCAGAACAAGAAGGAAAAGGATAGCACAATGCAGACAAAAGTTAGAAAAGGAGAATCAAGATCTTCAGAAAGAATTATATGGAAAAAATGAAGAAAGCGCCTCCTAAAAAAGGATTAACTAGGAATTGCTAGAACATATTAAGACATTTAAAGAGGATGAAGAGTCACAAGAAGAAAATATCAAGAAGATTCAATATGCTAGCGAGCTATCAGATAATAAATTAGAGCAATCCTGGAAGGAGACATCCAACTTCTAAAGAAAAAAAATCAAGTTTATGAACAATAAACAAAAACACATTCAATGGAAGTTCCTATAAACTCTCTACAAGCAACTCGTGTACCTTATCACCATCTCGATCACAAGAGTCATAATGATCACCAAAAAGGACAAGACAAAAATAAACAATATTATTGTTATAGAGAGAAAATACAAAACCAACAACTCCGAACAATTGATCAAAAAATAGTTCCAATCAAGCTAGATCTTTGGTGGACGACATCACGAATGGCACAAAAATTTTACTTAATGTTTAAAAGAATGCATCGTCTCATTTCGTCAAGTTCCGCAACTATAATCACAGAAGATCATGAGAAAGCGTTACGAGTAAGAACAAAAGCTTAAAAGTCTTCCATAATTATGCTTTGAGGACAAAGCATTTCTAAGGGAGAGGTAATGTAACATACAACATTTAATATAATAAATAATGATAAATAAAGACAAAATAATATTGATAATTAATTATTAAGGGACACATTCATTCGTTAATAGTCACCATAAGGTGCCTTTAATATTTCTACTTGTACGACACTATCTTCAAATTGTAAATCATCATTCATATTCAATATTTATTTTATCTTTTCGATATGGAGTCATTTTCTATTGGTTGATTATTCACTTGAGTAATCCTTGAGAATATCTGGATAGGAATATTACAAACAAGCTCAAATCGACCACCAACATGATAGTGGACCCACGACTCCCACACATGGAGACAACAACTATATACCAACAAGACATCCTTGACTTATGGTTGAAAAACCTATTTCGAGAACTAATAAACGAGAAACCCTAGATAGGGTTATGTCACCGAACACATGAGTTCAATAATGCACAACAAAATATTATTATGAGATAGTACAACCTTACATTGATGGTTCTAGCTCTTATAAAGAGTTTGAGTGACCAAAACCCTAACCCTAATACATAAATCCTAACATTTAACCTAAATTACTAAGGTGACTTTATTACATTTGTAGCCTCATATCTTAACACCCCCATAAGGTGTACATTATTGAAAGATAACAAACTGAAATAAAATACATATATTAAATGAAAACACAAACTGAAAACTAAACACAGGTAGACATCCTTCATAAACTTATTCTTTGAACACAGTTCTTAAACTAGGTTGAGTTCCATAAACATGTCTCCTAACACTCAGAAAGGTGTAGTTCCTGAGTTGGATTCATGAGTTCCCTGATTCCATTTCCCCGAACTACCAAATCATGAACCTCTCAAACTTAATTATTAGTTGAACGATCCACATGCATGTCACTTAACCTCACTAGTAGACTGAAATCTATGTGCATTTCTCAACCACTGAGGGATCATTCCCTAGATCCACAACTACTTAACTAATTGGGAGACCATCCATATTGAGTTGTTAATTTCTTCGTTCTCGTTTTTAAAGCACTGGATTCCTAAAATACATAAAGGGATTTTTCTTCAACAATTGCTTCACCATTGCCAGCATCATGTTTTTTCAATCATAGTTGCACTAGTTATATGTTGTTTGTATTTAACCTTTCCCTTGAGAACGTCATTCAATTGCTACCTACAGTTCCAAGTTGTATGTCCCAACTTCTTGCAATATTTACATTCTATTTCTTCTTTGTCTTTTTCTGATCTATAGCAATTCTTTCTTGCATTGAATGCAAGTTATGGTGAAGTATATCCTTATGTTTCACCTAAAGTAGTTATTGTTTCTTCTCTTTGCAATGTTGCAATCGTTTCGTCTAGGATTTTTCAAGGTAATTGATTCAGAGTAAAGATAGCATTACTATACTTAGGAGACAAACCGTTCAAGAGAGTAGCCTTGGAATCCTATGCATTAACTACTTCCTTTACTTCTGTAAGTTGTTCGATAATAGATCTTAGATTGTTAACATGGCCACAAACAATTTATTCAGATTGTTCCATACATCCTTGGAAGACGTATCCAAATCTACATGATGTAGCTCTGAATCTGAGAGGGCAAGGTTAATAATGGATTTTTCCTTATCATCTCTTATTTTCCATTCTATTAATTTTTTTGGATCCTTCCATGCTAGCTTCATTCCTTTGATGATTCCTCATATATTTTTATTTATTAACTGCATCTAGATCTTCACTTTCCATGTATGGAAGTTGAAACCAACGTATTTCTCTAATTGCATCTCACATGGCTAATCATATTTGATCTCTTTGACTTCAGTTGTTTAGAAATATTTTTTATTGAAATGGTCTATAACCATTTTGTCAATGACTCCCTTCTCTCTGTTAGTATCAAGTAGACCTTAGTAAAATTAGGCCCTGCCTTGTCTTGACACCTTTTTCCAAGCTTTTGGTGCCATCGTCAATCCTCACAAAACAAATTTTTGGTTGATTGGAGTTGACTCGCCCCCAAATTGGATTCTTGAGGCTTGGTCCTTTATTCGATTTGGGGTGATTTTTAGATACCTTGGTATTCCATTTGAAACATGATTATCCTGAGTGTCTATGTGGGACTGGTGCCTACAGAGACTTCAAAGCAAGTTGCATGTGTGGCATCACAAGGAAGCTAACTTTAGTTGGTTACATTCCCCATGCCTCTCATGTGTATTATGTTCCTTGTTGGTTTCCCAGCATGGATCAAATTAGTCAATTGGAGCAGATTGTGCATGGTTATCTTTGGTCAACATATGGGGAGGCTAGAGGTTTTCCCCTAGTTGCTTGGGATGTCTACACTGTGCACTATTTTGATTGATGTGGCCACTCAGAGTAGTATTTTGGAAGACAAGTGGTTAGTTTGATGTCTTGAGATTGCAGCTCTGTGGAAATTTGTCTTTTGACACCGAATTCAGATATCTCAACATCAGGGCATATTTGGCATATGTGACATCATCTCCTCTACTTCTAAGTTTTTGGTTGGGGGCTCTATTATCTTCAATATTATTTGGAGGGTGTGGAGATTAGTGGCTGGTTTGGTTTGGCATAGGTAGGTTTGGTGGAAGTGAGAGGGAAATAGAGCTAGATGGGACATTGCCTTTTGGATGATTTGGAGTTGGCAAGATTAGGGGGTCTGCGAGGTAGAGTTGTTTGGGTTCTTGGAGAGACGATTGAGTCGAAAGGGTATCTTTCATTGGCATGACATTTGGGATTTTGAGGCTTTTTCATGGAAGTTGTCAAGACCGCTTGCTTAGGAGTATGAGTTGCTAGCCTCGTATCGCCCTGTGATCGTGGAGCTATAGGATTGTCTCTTAGTGTCATATTTGCTCAAAATGAACATTGGTATGCCAAGGCCTTTCTGGAGAGATTGGAAATGGATCTTTGGTATCTCATTGTTGCAGTACGATTCTCGCTATATGTACATAGCTCTTCGTCAACATCATCCCTTTCATCGGTACTCAATGGGAGATGGGTTTTTCCAGATCTAGAGGTTTAGTGGATTTATCGATTGCATAGTTTTTGGTCGGTGTGGATTTCCTATAAGCTACAAGTGTTTACTTGGTTGGTGATCTATCAAGGGATTATTTCCAAGGCCCGGTTGGCTAAGTATGGCCTCTTGAATGGTATGTTCCCTATGTGCCAGATATCAGAGATAGTTAAACACATCTTTTGGGACTATAGATTTTCCAGAGATTGTTGGGGATCTGTGAAGGATTAGCACCCTTGGTTATTATTAAACAAACTTTATTAGAGAGCGGCTCTACTTGGATATGGTTATTCTCTGGTTCAAGATTCACTCTTTGGTTTGTGGCATTTCTTGCAGATAGTTTATTTGTTCGTGCTATGGAAAGTTAGGTGCAAGTATGTTTTTTACCAATAAAGTAGTTATGTTTCAACTTTTATTGTGCTTTGCAAAGATTAGGAATGTCATCAGTTACTAGCCAAAGGTGCCCAGTTAATAAAGGATGCAAAAACGTTGGATCCTATTGTATAATCTGATTGTATTTATGCTCTTATAAGCTTTAGGAAGATTAGGTTAGGCATTTTTATATACCCTTCCACTGCTATCTTTTTTAATTTTCAATAATTTTATCTGAACATAACAAGTATCTTTAAAAAAAATTGCTCTTGAAAAATAAAAAATTTGAAAATTAAATAAAAATAATTGCTAAAGAATTACCATTGCAGATGGTGTATCATATGAGTTTGTACGGATTGTACAGATTGTGTAATGGATGTGAGAGAATAAAATTGTTGATTAGCTTATAAAAAAATTGGCGGATGGTAGCACATGTAAACAAAATGGTGGCTAAAAAGAAATTGAAGATGGGGACATAAAAGTGGCAAACGACTAAGAGGGAAAAAATTGGTGTGTGGCTTTCTATTTTAATTCGATAGCTGGATCGATTCTATTGTCAAATTAAATATATATAGAAGATGGTTTATATCAATGCAAATGGTGGCTTAGAAGACGGGAACTCCCTTATTTTAAATGGTGGCTCACTCGATTATGGAAACAACGACTAGTTCTCTTGGTGGCTTGCGGCTCTATAAAAGGTCAACAAATGAAGCCTTGAATCCTTCAGAGGTTGAGGCTAAGCACGATATCATGATATAGAAGTTGTGTGCATCTAATCGACTAGACTATGGTGACAAGGGTGCACAAGTATAGCTTCTTTTCGGATGACAATGCAGGCCTTCAGGATGCGGTGTGAAAGGCTCGAAGAGGCTCCAATCTAGCAATCTAGGAAACCATCCAACTATACACGTTGGTAGCTCAAATGTCTTCTTGGGCATGATTCGAAAACTTGCTCTGATACCATATTTCGAGCACCAATAAACAAGAAATATTAGATAGGATTATTGTTATCACACAACTTGTAGTTGCCCCTAAAATGTATCCTATCTAAGACAGTAGAGGGAGATGAGAAGCTAAAGGGGTGACCCTAGAGTATCCTTCTCCCTAAATATGATTCTTGACGCAGAACAAGAATATCTTCAATTTAAGCCAGTAATTGACCAGGGGGCAGACCCTGATCAATCCTTGTGGGAAATACCTAGGACAAGACACTAGATCTCAATATTTCTATTTAATGTAAGGTGACCTCTGGATAAACCCTAGACCGAAAATGAATAGCTAGAGATAGAGGCTTTATAGGATTAGTAAATGATTATAGAAGTTGAAATGAAATCCAAGTGATTGTTTCTCAATATCTTGATTGATTAATATGATCTAGGATCGAAGTGCTAGGTGAAGGGTATCCAAATATCTACCCTAGGAGTTGGATTCGCAATTAGATAATTTATAGCACTTAATTAATTTTCTTGGATGACATATGTAACAATAGATCGAGTTCACTGGAAAAACAAGTCACATATCCCAGAAAATTAGCCTCCAAACCAAAAGGGGAAAATTGATCATTATGCCTATGCTTGTTCCAGGTGGGAAGATGGATTCCAATGGTGATGCCCTAGGGAACCTAGAGGTTCTGAGGGATGGCTGCAAATACCCAAGTGCAGAAATTTTGAAATTCAAAGTGATGTGACCCAGGGAATTTTCCTAGTTACTAATAATGAGGGTTTTGTTTATTTTATTTAGCTGGCAGTGGAATAGAAAGAAATACAAGAGAAAAACTAAATTGGACTTACGTGGATCCAAGATATGGCAATATTTGATGCCCCTCTTCTAAGGTCTCCAACTTCAAGGTCAATTTCTATGCTCCGACTTTTCTTCAATTTGTCCAAGTGCACCCTCCTAAGACAAACACACCACAAATAATCTTGTGTTGATTTTGAGAAACAAGAGAGATAATTTGCATGCAAGAAAAACAAAGGGAATAATAATAAAATGACTAGCAAGAATAACACAAGAAACCCCCTGTCGAATCGATCATTCAAGAAGAAAGAGAGTAGATCTCTCCACCACTTCGCCCTTCTCTTGCAAGAAAATGCAAACAATGATTTTTCCAAAAGATAGAAGAATAATATCTAGTGCCAAAGGGAATATACCAAGACAAAAATATTCCCAAAGTTCTTTAGAAATATCACAAGCATTTTCCAAAGAAGAATGTATATTACTTCAATCCAAGAGCCAAAGTTCCTTTATAATGAGAGGTATCCTCTCTTAAATACATTCGAGAGAGACCAAATCCCTAACCAACTTTAAATCGATGGTCGATATTAAAACATAATACAATGATAATCAAGGGTGGAGATATAATCTCACACTCACGACATGGATCACTAGACGTATTAAGGGGGGTGAGTTGCCTCATAATGCTCGAATACATAGGATATAATGATAAAACATGACAATAGATCATCAAATTCACCTAAGGGACAAAACTTAGCCATCTAGGAACATTATACATCATATCAAAATGGTACAAGGTACAACATTGAAACATATCTCCACAAGTGATCCCTCCTCTAGGGAGTGCAATTTTGCTCAGGGAGGCAAAAAAAATAGAAATATGATGCCCAAAGATGATAAAACCATGAATAATAATGTAGGGAGACCCTCTGGAACATAAGGAAAAATAGACAATTCAAATCCTTGCCATTCACTTATACATGTTGCAATATGGGAAAAAGTGGAAGATGAGGAGTTGGTTCCCATTGCATTAAATGGGTTTACTCCATCTTGGAAACACCTTGTTCAATATATTTGTGCTTGTGAGAAGCTACCATCTTTTGAGAAACTTTGGGATGACTTTGTGCAAGAGGAGACAAGTTTATAATCCAATTCAACAAGACAAAGTGAATTCGAAGGCATAGCCCTCATCAAGAGGATGAGGAAGGGGAGAAAGAAAGGACACATGAAGGGTAAGAAGGAATATATAAGCCAAAGTGTGAAGGATTTGAGTCACGTGAACTTTTTTAGTGGTTACCATAAGAGACATTATTCCAAACAAAGTTTAGATAAGATGACAGGGAAGGCCAAGCAATAGAGACAAGTTGCAAGGACTGTAGAGACTATAGTTGGAGTGGATGAGTTAGCATCCAATCTTGGGACCACCTTCTCCATGGTCTCTTGTTCATCTTCCAGTATTGTGTTAAGTGTTGGGTGGTATATGGATAATGGGTCATCAAGGCATATGCCTTATGACATGAAACTCATCAACAAGTTTCATGAGCAAGAGGGAATGAGCGTGGATTCAGGTGATGATGTTGCTTATCCAATGAAAGAATCGGGTTCCACTTTCTTGAGATGCCATCAAGTGATGTTCTTAAGTTGAATGATTATTTGTTTGTTCCTAGTTTGAAGAAGAATCTTCTTTTAATATTTTGAATGACATTTTTTTAGTGTAGAGTTTCATTTGAAGGACAACAATGCACCATTGGTACTGTAGTCTAGAAAGTTCAAGGACTTTAGCTACAGATGTGCAAGAGAGTGGCCTTTAAAGGTGATTAGCTAGCCCTATGGAACTTGTACATGATAGCATGTTGTTATGCAAACCTTCCAATGTTGAGGAGGCATATCGAGAGCATGTATGGTAGTATGCTATGGTGATAGGTTCAAACCTTTTGTGGAATCAATGATTGATTCTAGGATTGTCACTGATCAGAATATTGAGGAAGTATTGAGACAATGTTGTTGAAATTTCTCAAAAGGATGGAGATGACCTTAATGAGTTTCTTGCTCCATTAACTAAAGGATTCTCTTAGAAAGAGGGAGTCGACCTTGTTGAGTTTTTTTTTTTAGTTTCCAAAGTTTTTTAGGCTAAATGGGTGAGATTCTCATGTTTATAGTTTATTGGAGGCCCTATTTGGGATATTGTTTTCACTACAAACTTAGTATTTCAAGATGGATGGGACTTGTGCATAATTTTATCTTTTGTTTATTCCACTTGTCTTGGGCTTATGTATAGATGGGATTATCTTGATAGGAAATTCTAAATAACTTACAATGCGGTTTGAGAAGATTATGACCTGTGATTTTGACTTAAGTGATGATGGAGTTTGGTAGGATGTTATTGGTCTAGGGTTATTTTAATTTAGACTTATATATGTTCAATGTTCTTTTGAGGTTTAAGATGCGGTGATAGTATCTTAGTTTGTTCCCGAACCTTTGGTAGGATTAAAGATTGATTTTGAAATTAGAGTAAATTCAAGTTTGTAGAAGGAAAATTTGTTTGAGATGCTTAGGGAAAAGCTTTGTGTTGGTGAAATCATTTTCCTTGCAAAGAGGGAGTGTTAGCTTTCGGGTTTTCTCCAAAAGTGTTTACACTATGCTAGGTATGTGCTTCATGTGATGTGGGGTACATGGTGAAATCCTAGCCCCTTGCTGTCTCTTAGTTTGTTTTGGTTGATTGAGATTTGGAGAGCTTACTATAGGTGGATTCTTCTCGTCAAGATATGTGCTAGAGCATGAAAACTTGTTATGTAAGTAGTTATCTTATGTGGCATTGTCATCTTCTACATGGCATGTGTGTTGAGGAGGATAGGCCTTGGCATAGGATAAATATCTATCTTGTGGAGGATTGCTAGACATTAGGAGAACAACACCGACCTTAGTAGCATTGAGACCTAATGTCACATTCTAGGAGGTTGAGCACTTGGACTAAGGGAGGTTTTCTTAGACTGTGCACCACTTGGAAACTACTATGGAATCTATGCCAAAAAGTACTTGGGGCATGAAAATGTTGGTGTCGTCATCAAACCATAAATCTCCATATGTACAAGCTCCAACGTTATGTTATCTCTCTAATCTCTACTCCTATTATGAAACTCCTTATGCTTCTCCATTTTCAAGCATGATGCACATATCCCTCTTTTTCCTTGAATTACAGGTAGCCTAACTATCATCTCTAAACTAACGAAAAGAGAAAGATGCCCAAAACACAATTTCCCATACCTTTGGTGCCAAAGTGACCCACCATCAGTATCTTCATTGTCCACCATTTATTGTGAACATGCCACATCCTCTATATTCTTCATTCCCACATTCTCAAACATGTACATCCTATGTTCTTCCATTCTTGAAGCTACAATCTTTTCTCTTTTTCTTTCACCATCCATCTTCCAATTGTAAATACAACTCCTACATGTAGAGTTTGATCTCTAATTTGGCCGACATAAAACATATTTCTACATAGGAAATGAATGTAAAGAACAGTTTTTAACATGAATGACATATCTCTTGAAAGTTGTAGTTGTACAACCCCATGACCTTGAACTTCATGGGTCTTGCTTTTGCCTAGTGTAAATGTTTTTGTTGTAAAATTAGCATCCACAAAGGAAACATTCAAACATACACATCCCTCGTATTTGTTGTATGCTTTGATATGCCTATGTCAAAGTATCATATCTTCACACGTATAAATATCCACAAGCCTTTGTTTCGTAGGCCTCAAGCTTCCAAGAATATGAATTTTGTAGAATTGCCTCCTTCTAAAAAAAGTTAGGATAGAAGAAATTGAATTCCAAAGCAAGAAGAAATTTCCTTTTACAATTTTCTCCTTCCTCTTTTGGCATGCAATAACTGGTACAATGGATGGATCCTGGAGCTTTCTCTCACCTTTATCTTTGATTTCTTTCCCCTAGCACTATCTTCCTGTTGGAATATTCAATATGTTCTTCGAGCACTATGGTTTCCCTGAAAAAAATTCTTTGATAGCATTCCAGGAAACCTTACTTTTGTTGTCCTTTTGTCTTTTGGTATCCTATCCTTATGGTTGACTCTATAGTCACCTAGTTCAAGTTTATGTGTGTTTTTGTTTGATTTTGGTGACCATGAGGTTTGACAAATACTTGGAAGTACAAAACTATGCAATAAAATTTGGCATTAAGTTCAAGAAACTATAAAATCCACATACATACAATTGTTGATTTTTCTGAGTAGCATCGAGAGCCATTCTCTTAGGAGAATGGGGCCACCTGGTCCGGGACCACGGTGAAGACTCAACCCAGTGTTGAATGACCATTCTGTTGAATGGTAGATATCTGGTCTGGGACCCTGATATAGACCCATCTCTGCCTTAGGTAGACTCAACCCAGTGTTGAGTGACCATTCTATTGAATGGTAGACATCTGGTCCGGGACCACGATGTTGACCAATCTAGTATTGGTAGACTCATCCTAGTTCTGAGTAGCCATTCTCTGGGAGAATGGAGGAACTTGGTCATTTACCAAGTATTTGACCTAGGGTCAAATTATGCAGCCCATGGCTAAGGCACCTGGTCTGTTACCAAGAAGGCATTGTAAGCCCTAGACAAGGTCTAGGCATGTGTGACACTTTGAACCTTGATCTATGGGCTTTTTGTACTTCTCCAAGGATTAGATACCCTTAGTTAAGTTACCTTAGTACCATATCTAGGTGTCACATAGAGTGTGAGATAAAAGCATTAGTAACTCTCTTGGTTTATGATGATGTACTTTTGGAATCAAAAAGACCACAGGTGAAAGTCAAAGTACATAAGGACTTTTTAGGTAAAAGTCAAAGTTACTAGAAGGATCTTTTTGGTAAAAAGGTAAAAGTGAAATTAGGAAGAGAATAAAATATTATTATTTTATCTTTCCTCATTTTGGTCCACTTACAGGTGACTAAAGGCTATAAAAGAAGATCAAGTCATTTCATTATCACACATTTACTTGCTCACAGGTACAACTGATCAAGGTTGAAGAAGAAAGCTTTGCGATTGTTCCCTAGCATGGATGAGTCTAGCCATGGCATCATCACTCTCCATTGAAGACAAACCATAAGCAAGGTTTTCTTATATTTTCTGTCTTAAGGGTTTTACCAAGCCCTCATCTTCAACCAAATTCAGATCCAGGCATTCATCTTTAGATTTGGGAATCCATCTTCAGATCTAGGAAGCCATCTTCAGATCTAGGTAAGCCATCTTCAGATCCGAGAAATCATCCTCCAGATCCGAACAGCCATAATTCAGATCTAGGTAGCCACCTTCTTGTTGGCTGCTATGGGAAGACATGGGTTAACTATAATCAACCAGCAACACCCCTAGATCACTGGACCTTTCGGTGACAGACCGTAAAGCGGCCTGAAGTCTCACCCGAAGTGACTCTAATGGGTTCGCCAAGGACTCAAGCGTCTTGGACCAGGTTCTATGGCAATCCTACTAGTGTCTCACAGCTCTCCTAGCTGCGAGGTCTCTTTCTGCGCGTCGCATGATCTCCAGCTCGCGCCGCACGATCTCCTCGTCTCGCAGCTCTTCTAGCCGTGAGATACTCCTTTATACTGTCGCGCGATCCTTTCCTGCAGCGCGCACTTTCCTAGACTCACGATATCTCTGACCTTATCGCATCGCCGCGCACTGTGCGACACGCAGTTCCTGCCCAACGCTAAGTCCTTCACCTGCGGTATCGCGCACCGCAGCTCCTCTGTCGGTGCGGTATCACCTCTCTGTGATATCCTACCTCCGCGGTTTAGCACACTTAGTGTTGCTCATGTCGACGTGCAAGACTTAACATACAAGGCTATTCAATACTGCAATAGATACTGTTTTACACAAAGAATAAATGAACCATATACAGCCTGCCAAAGACTGTAACTTATATTTACCCTTCTATATTGCTGTGAATTGATTAACACATTCATTCATTAAACTGTAACAAAGTCCATGAACTGACTGAGAAATGCATAAGTAAACATAACACATAAACCAATCGCATAACACTTGATTTTAACGTGGTTCACCTCCAGGATGGAAGTTACGTCCACAGAACTGTGTTTTTATTATAGCTCAGGGGAAGGTAAAACACAGTTCTGCTGCACCGCATATGCAGCTCAAGATCTTCTCTCTTAGATCTCTTTTCTCTTCTATATTTCTCTCCTACAATATACTCTTCCCTCTTTGTCGATCCCTGTGGATCATTACATACATATTCTATAAGCCAGCTACTGGTTACCGTAAGATTGCTACCGCTAATAAAAGAACCAGAGCTAGGCTTTTACAACAGTCTAATAATCTACAAAACACTACTAACAACTGAATGAACCAACTAACTAACCAACAAAATGACTAGCTAACTCTCCAACCCTTTTACAATACAAAATATATTCTTTTATAGGCAGCCCGAAGGTCTTGCCATTACAACACTGTGGGCCTGTCCCAACAGTAACCCAAAACCCTAACTAGTGGCAGTCGGCCATATCTGTACTTGAGGTAGCTACTTTCTGTCACACCACAGCTCTCTGCAGTCTTCCATGCTTCCTGGCACTGATCATGGGTACTATGCACCGCTTTTCTTTTATGTCCTTCGCCTTCAATGCTTTAGCCTCGTTGTTCCTTCTCCTTTATGAGGGTCGCTGAGCCCTCCTATCTTCTGCCGCTGCCTTCAATGCAGTGGTTGATCTCTCTCTTCTCGGCCGCTCAGGTACCGTTGCCTTTCTTGACTTTTCTATCTTAAAAGTCATGGTTTCCGGCTCTGCTCTCCAGCTGGAAACGTGCTACGACGTCGTAGCTCTGTCTTAACTTCTTTCCGCCAAGGCTAGCAGCTTCTTCTGTAGCTGCGGGACCCTGCTCCAATAGTCCCCTAACACTTACTTGTGGCTCGCCCTCGAGCCACCTCCAGCGGGCTTCTCCTGCTGTAGCTTTGCCCTGGCTTCCTGTGAAGCCCTCTGCAACCTGTCACGAAGTCCTGTGACTTCCTTCTGCATCACTTCGACACTCTCTTTATAGTTTATGTAACTTGGTTCGCTGGGATCTCTTATCCTTCCTGCCCAATGTCATGGTCTCGCTCTCTTCGCTCCTGAAACCTTTTAACAGCCTTCTAGTGTTTGAGAGGTTTTCTACAGATATCCTTTCCTCTTTATCTGGGTTAGAACTTTTATCACAAGGAAAATCTGTATCTTCCAGCCTTCTCAAACATTTCATTCAGTCTGGAGCCTCGTATATGAAGGAGATA
The DNA here is from genome assembly GCA_001517045.1 of Pseudotsuga menziesii. Lineage (NCBI taxonomy): Eukaryota > Viridiplantae > Streptophyta > Pinopsida > Pinales > Pinaceae > Pseudotsuga > Pseudotsuga menziesii. The sequence continues at coordinate 73,249 of LPNX010901271.1, forward strand.
CAAACCATGAATTCCGTTCTGAGAACAAGCCTTTGCCTGCCTCTAAGAATTCTACCGACTGCTGGGTTTGCTGTCCTCTTCCACTTCTCTTCTCTTCGAGGTGCTCCAGGTACCCATGCTGCCTCTGATTGTCAGATTTTTGTTGCGTTGCCTCCGCAATCTTTGGTGCTTTTCTTAGTTGATCAGATAGGTCGGTGACCTTCTCCCGTTGCTTGCTTTTTCTCATTTTTACTTTTCGCCTAGTGGGAGATTTCTTCTCATCATTCTTCTGCTCTGCTTTCTTATCTTCAGTGATCGGCTCAGTGTTCTTCTTCTCTTGAGCAGAGACTTTGGTGACAACTTCTACTTCTGGCACTTGACTCTTCATCCTTAGCGGCTGTCTGACTTGTGCTGTACTTAATTTCACAACCCTGGCCGACGTCGTCATGGCGGACCTACGGCCACTAGGGTCGAAACGTCTCAGCATGCCTTCTAGAGGTTCGTCCTCGAACAGAGCTGTCTTAGTACAAATGGTGGACGTGCACTGGCTGCAACATCTAAAAATCACAGCACTGTGTAACCACTTAGCTCTGGACACAGAACTCTTAACAACTTACTCTATAGCTCTAGGTTTTTCTGCAAATGTAACCGTCCCACTTGAATACTTTCTACTTTTATGCCCAATACGATAATTCTAGACGCAACGGTCATCTAGACTGAACCCGTCGGTCGTCATTAATGCCTGTACAAGACCACACCCGCCATCCGATCCCTAATAAATGCAGAAATCCGATCGAATTTCCCTCGAAACGTGTGTGTACAGGCGCCGGTCTCGTCGGAGATTTGCTAAATTTGGAAAAATTGATTATACTGCTGCCAAATCTACGGTAAGATATACCGGTCATTACCTCATTAACTACCTGTCAGATGCTGACTTGACTGGCCTTTGTCGGTTGCAAAACTGAGTACGTGGCACGGGGAAACATCGCACTGCTGCGATGCGACTCCGCATCACCTGCATAAAACATTTTTTTTTTTTTTTTGAACCGCCTTGATGCGATTCCTCATACTTAAAATAGTACCTGCCGGTGTAGACTAGTTCCCGGTGCAATTCCTCCTTTCAACTACACTAGACATCTGCACCACCATAGACTGGTTAAGCTAGGGCTGAGAGGCGGGGTGGCTATCACTATAGGGATTAAGCCTACTGCCATTGATCCATGTGGGCAAAAGCTCCCCATTCACCTGGCTGAGCTGAACGGCACCTCCCTCTATGACTTGCTGTATCCGATATGGCCCCAGCCAATGTGTCTTGAACTTCCCTGGAAACTTAATGAATTTGTTGTCATAGAGGAGCACTAGGTCTCCGATCTGGAAAGTCTTATTCTTAATGTGTCTGTCATGCCAAGCTTTTTCTCGTGCCTTCTGCACTTTCTGATGGAATCCAGCGATGAATTTGTCTTCTTCTAAGGCAATCAGTTGTGCTAGCCTTTCCTCAACTGTGTATGTATTAGTCATCCCGGTAATCTGAGCGATTCTTAGACTGGGAAGAATATACTCCATAGGCATAACATCCTCCTGTCCATACACCAAGCTGAAAGGTGTGTGTCCCGTAATTTTCTTGCATGTGGTCCTGTATGCCCATAATACAGCGTTAACTCTGAGGTCCCAATCATTCCTCTGGCTATTGCAGATCTTAGTAAGAGCATTCTCTAAAATCTTATTAAAGGCCTCCACTGTACCATTAGCCTGTGGGTGGTAGGGAGTGCTCTTATGGTGCTGAATCTGGAATTCTTCTGTCAATGCCTCAATAGTGTTGTTTAAGAAATGTGTGCCCTAATCACTCATAAAAATTACTGGGCATCCAAATCTACTGATGATGTTTTCAAAAAGGAACTGTGTGGCTGTAGCAGCATCACAATTTCTTACTGCTTTGGCCTCTGCCCATCTGGTGAGGTACTATGTTCCTGTGATAATATATCTCGCACCAGTGCGCTTTCCTGGTGGGTTGATAGGACCCACAAAATCTATATCCCATTTGTCAAATGCATGCAACGTGACCTGCGGTCGCAGCGGCATTTCATCGCGTCGCGAGGGTTTTCCTACCCTTTGGCAGATATCGCAGCATCTGCAAAATTCCTTGGTGTCTTTATGCAACGTAGGCCACCATAATCCTGCCTCCAGGATTTTCTGCGCAATCGGCTTTCCTGCGAAATGACCTCCTACGGTTCCTGAATGTGCCTCTCTGATAATAGCGTCTTTTTCATGCGGCATCACACATCTGCGCAGAACTTCATCCGGACCTAACTTGTATAGGTGTCCTGTGATGAGGGTGAAGTCTACTGCTTTAACAACCAACTGCTTCTTTTGCTTCTTAGTAAACTCATCAGGTGCTACTCCCGTAGTGAGAAATTGAATAATATCGGCATAGTACTCATCTGCGATCTGGATAGAGAACAATGGCACATCCGGTAGATTTTCATCTAGGTTACTTGGCTCTTCTCCTGAGTCTATCCGTGACAAGTGATCAGGTCCTGCATTTAGTCTTCCTGGTTTCACAATGATTTCAAAATCATACTCCTGAAAGAGGAGTAACCATCTGCAGATTCTCCCCCCTAACACTAGCTTATTGACCAAATACTTTAACGCGGAATGGTCAGTAAACATCTTGAACAGGGCACCCAACAGGTAGTGCCTGAACTTCTGCAGTGCATACACCATAGCTAGGCCTTCTCTTTCAGTTGTGGTGTAGTTCTTTTCTGCTGTTAAGAACTTTCTGCTGGAATATGCGATAGGGTGTTCAATGTCCCCTTCTCCTGGTTGTGTTAAAACAACCCCTAATGCGATGCCAGACGCATTCACATGTACATGAAATGGCTTAGTCCAATCAGGAAATACTAAGATGGGTGCTGTAACCATCTTCTCTTTAAGCATGTCTAGACTCTGCTGACATTCCTTGTTCCATAGCAATTTTACATCTTTCTTGAGCAATTTCTCCATTGGTGCTGTAATCTTTACGTAGCCCTTGATGAACTTTCTGTAGTACCCGGTATGACCAAGTACTGTCCTCAGTTGCTTGACTGAGTTGGGTACTGGAAGGTTTACAATGATGGCAATCTTCATGGGATCTACCATCAAGCCTTGTCTGCAAACAATGTGACCCAACAAAATACCAAATGGTGCACAAAATATACATTTCTTCAAGTTTAGAGAAATTTGGTACTGCCTACATTTCTCTAACATCAGTCTTAAGTCTCCTATATGCTTGTCAATTAGTCCAAATACAGTCCAATCATCAAAATATACTTCTAAGAATTTATGAATGTATTCTTTAAATACAGCAATGACTACTCTAGAAAATATAGCTGGTGCATTCTTAAGACCAAAGGGCATTACCATATACTGGAACGAGCCCCATTCTGTTGCAAAGGTGGTCTTGGACCGATCTTTTGGATGTATTCTGATCTGATGGTAGCCTGAAAACCCATCGGTGAAGGAGTAGACCTCTTTTCCTCCCACGTTGTCTAATACCTCATCAATGAACGGTGTCGGAAATGGATCGTGAAGCGATGCATCGTTGAGCTTGCGCAGATTGACACAGATCCTGATGTCTCCTTTTGTTTTCTTTTCTTGTACGACCATGGGGCTAACCCATTCGCTTTCTTCTACCGGCTCAATGATGCCTGCTGCTAGCATCTTATCGATTTCGTCCTTTACTTTTTCTTTATAGTGCGGATTCAATCTATATGGGCGCTGCTTAACTGGTCTATCATCCTCCTTCAATGGTATCCTCATAACTCCCAGGTCTCCAACTATTCCCTTCATCTCTATGAAATTGGTGGGAAATAGGTCCTGATAGTCATGTAACAAGTCGGCAATCTATCCGACTGTTTCATCATTCCAATAGTCTCCAATATAGGGAAACTTAGGTTCTGCATCTGTGCCAATATTGATCTTTTTAATATTGATAGGTTCGGTGATTGCTGGAATCTCTAACTGTGGTCCCCCAACATCGCAAGTCCCTTCTGACTCCGGAATGTTGGTGTTGCGAGGATCCTCATCCTCATCCTTATATTCATTGTCTGGCTTTGCTGCGAAGTTATAGCACTCAAGCGCGTCTTGCAACTGGATGGCCCACTCAGGTTGAGCCTGCACTGAGATGGTACAGTCCTTGAATATCTTGATCTTGATTATGTCTAGGGCCTAAGCAACACTTGGATGTTCTGATTCAAACGCAAAGGTAAGTAGGAAACTGTCTGTCATAAGTGACCATGTGGTCGTCCCCTTGCGCAACTCGGTCTCTATGTACCAGTTCCTTGGAACTGTGTCCAATGTGTGAATGAATCTGTGAACCCATTCATCCTCGGGAATGTCCGACCAGTTCTGTTCACATGTCTGAATGTGTGCCCTAGGGTCAGTTTCTCCTTTGTACTTCTACAGGACATACTCTCTGTCAACAGAAAATATGATCGCCATCAGTCTTTTAATATCATCCCATGATGTGATATTTTCTTTATGCGCATACCACCATCTTGCAGGTGTGGCTCGTACTGCAAGGTCCATAGCTGCGTTCCTCTGCTCGTAAGGAATCTGTTTCTCAAACTGCTCAAGGAATTCCTGAATATTTGTTAGACCATGATATGATGGAATCTCAGTGATCTCTGCGCCAATCCATCTCAGTGACTTACTCATAAACGCACATCTACGCGCTGATGCGCATGAGCTGTTGCATTGCCAACTAATGTTCTCTAGACCAATATCAGAATCCGATGCGCATGAGCTGTTGCATTGCCAACTAATGTTCCCTTCTGCAGTTGGATTTATGTAGTCGCTCTAGTTCACAGTCATCTGGTAGAGACTATCCATGTTATGTGCCTCCTCCTCGGCTCGGATAGGTTTGATATATCTAGGACCCTGGTAAGGATCCAGCGGCGCGATGACCCAGATCTGTGCATCTTCAAAGGTCATTTGTCTTCTCTTTAGGTCGATGACAGCCTTGCTACCAATTGCCCAATCGATACTTAATAGTGTTGGATACGGTCGACTGTCGCCAATGATTGCTATAACCTCGAAGTCCGCAAAAGTACGAACTCTGTCAATGTCAACTGGCACCTGTGGCAGTCAACCCAATGGTGATACTCGCTGCTGGTTAGCTAATCTCAGGTGGATAGGCGATCTGACTAACTAAGGGCTACCCATCTGTTCCCATGTCTACTTAGTTAGAACGTTCACCTCTGATCCCATATCTAAGACGACTTCATCCATTTCGAACTCTCCAATCTGTGCTGTGAGTTTCATCTCTCTTCTGGTCCTTGTATGTCCTGTAATATTATGAACAGCGCAGTGTGCACTGCCCGAGAGAGAAGGTTGCTGACACTGATCTATGATGCATTGTATCTCGTCAATAGCTTTTTCATTTCTTAAGAGCTTCAAGCAACTGCGCCGGAAGGATTGTATACTTCCTGTCGATTCATCCTCGTCGCATCTTCCCGATGTGGTAGCCTGCGGTATCTGTTCTGGGCTATCGCCACAAGGTGCTTGCTGTGGTACGCCCCTAGACAGAGGTACCTGCGATCCTGATTGTGTAGGTTCATCAAAGGAAGCCTTGGCTTCATGAAATGTCTCTTTATTCTTCTGTAGGTCGAGTGTTGTTGCTTTACCAGGAGCTCTGCGCACCCACTCCTGACTTGTGTTCTTTTCGGTCTCCTGCGATGTCCCACTGGTGGAAGCACTGCTACGACAATATTGACTCTTGGTTCTGGTTCTTCCTGCTCAGCAACAATAAGCTGGATGTTCTGGTGTACTGCTGTCTTAGGATATTTGATCTTATCTATCAAGGTAGGACACTCCTCTATGGTATGATCATAAGATTTGTAGTAATTACAAGTAGTAGTGGGGCTCTGACAGTCCCTAGCATAGTGTCCTACAACTCCGCAGTTATAACAAGTGATTGGTCCACGACCACATCCAAAACCCTCTCCTCTGCCGAAGCCTTCTCCTCTTGCAAAGCCTCCTCCACGGCCTCGTCCTTTGAATCCTCCTCCCCGGCCACCATAAGTCAGATCAGGCTGTGGTCCTGCTGTTGGACCCTGTGTTTCTGACTGGACTCTGTATACGTCATATTTTCTATCTAACATGAGATCATAGGCTCGGCAATTCTGTTCATCATGTCCGGCAGAGCTGCAGAAGACACAGTATAGGTTCTTAGGTGTCTGTACATACTTCTGAAGCAAAGGGCATTGCTGAGGCGGATGTCCTTGTGTTTTTCATATTTCACACCATGGCCCTTGCGTTCGTGGTAAGGGGTTAGGAGCCCCTGACGCTAAATATTCTGTAAAGACTGGACAGTTGTCTTTAGTATGACCCTGTTCTCTACAACGTAAGCACCATATGTCTTGCATAACCTCTTTTCCTTTCTTAAGTTCGTGTATCTGTAACGTGAGATTGGCCAACTGGTTCTGTAGAGTTGTCATGCCTGCACTGGTTTCTGCTAAAGGTGAAGCTTCTAGCTTCATCGCCATCTCCAATGTGTCATCCTGCATCTGGAGTTTCTGCTGCATTAGTGGCACTCTGATGTGAGGGAGCAGCGCTGCAATAAACCATTCCTTATGCTGCTCCGGCGCAAACTCAAAACTTACTTGGTCTATAAGAGCTTTGAATTTCTGGTCAAAGTCCCATACTGATTCCGATGGTAGCTGCTTAATATCCTTGAGCTCTGTAATGCACTGAGATTTAGACTTAGTTTTCTTGAACTCTTTAATCATGGCGTTCTTGACCTGGGCAAGTGTCTTGGGTACTGTGGTATACTTTATGTACCATGTTAAAGCTTGATCTCTGAGTGTAGTGACCAACTGTACAAGTTTAAGGTTATCGTCGTTGATTGTTTTAATGGTCCACATGGCTTCACATAGAAACCAATGTTGTTCCAGGTCCTCTGCTCCTGTACCCTTAAAGGTAGGTAGCTTCATATCATCTCCCATTCTATTTCTCTGCGGTGGGTTCTGATTGACTAGATTACTACCACTCGGCGGTGTAGGTGAAGGTGATGTAGCGATAGTAGGTACTGTATGTGAGCTACTGGATGGAGTACCTACGGGATTACTCTGAGTCCCGGTCTGTTTCTGTGGGGTATAGGGCTGGTAAGGGATACCCCCCTCTGGTTCTTCTGTGGTACTAGAACTCGGTTGCCTAATATTGTCTGAACTATCTCCAAATATAGGAGATTCGAAAGCTACTTTATATTTCTTGCCACTACGTGTGCGTCCAATGTCATCAAAATCACTTTCAAACTCTTGTGACATTACTATCTTTACTTATTCATCTGAAATCATGTCCATTACTCCTTTTTCATGTAGCAGCATCTTAATGGACAAGTTTAGAGACTTCAGGTACTTACCACGATATCCTTTGAAGAAGTACCGCTCAGCCTCGCTGAAGCTTTTTCTCTGGTCAACTGCAAATTCTGTAACAAAGCCTCCTAGCACACTCGCAAGCCAGAAGTCTACTGCTCTCGTAATGGGATTGTCGAGGTTCTGCACGGTCTGAATCAGCTGTGGTGTCCAGACAATGTTTCTTTTCTTCTTGAATATGTTCCTATCTGTCAACTTGGATAACCAGTCGAAAAGCTCGTTTCCATAGGTTGCAAAAAATATGGCGTGTATATCTGAAGCGATATGCTTTTGTAACCAGTCCTCTGTGCTCAGTTTAGGGCTCCGATTTTCTTTCTGGGAAAACTCCCTTAAGTTTGAATCCAGCCACTGGTGAAACTCTTCTTTGGTGGGATGCCAACAGAACATTAGCGCTCAGTTGTTCAAAACCGGCAACGGAACCTTTTGTTGGCTGCTATGGGCAGACCCGGGTTAACTATAATCAACCAACAACACCCCTAGATCACTGGCCCTTTCGGCGACAGACCGCAAAGCGGCCTGAAGTCTCACCCAAAGTGACTCTAATGGGTTGGCCAAGGACTCAAGCATCTTGGACCAGGTTCTGTGGCAATCCTACTAGTGGCTCGCAGCTCTCCTAGCTGCGAGGTCTCTTTCTGCGCGTCGCACGATCTCCATCTCATGTCGCACGATCTCCTCGCCTCGCAGCTCTTCTAGCCGCGAGATACTCCTTTATACCGTCACGCGATCCTTTCCTGTGGTGCGCACTTTCCTAGACTCGCGATATCTCCGACCTTATCGCATCGCCGCGCACTGTGCGACACGCAGTTCCTTCCCAACGCTAAGTCCTTCACCTGTGGTATCGCGCACCGCAGCTCCTCTGTCGGTGCGGTATCACCTCTCTGTGATATCCTACCTCCGCGGTTTAGCGCACTTAGCGTTGCTCGTGTCAACGTGCTAGACTTAACATACAAGGCTATTCGATACTGCAATAGAGACTGTTTTACGTAAAGCATAAATGAACCATATACAGCCTGCCAAAGACTGTAACTTATATTTACCCTTCTATATTGTTGTGAATTGATTAACACATTCATTCATTAAACTGTAACAAAGTCCATGAACTGACTGAGAAATGCATAAGTAAACATAACACATAAACCAATTGCATAACACTTGATTTTAACGTGGTTCACCTCCAAGATGGAAGTTACGTCCACAGAACTATGTTTTTATTATAGCTTAGGGGAAGGTAAAACACAGTTCTGCTGCACCGCATATGCAGCTCAAGATCTTCTCTCTTAGATCTCTTTTCTCTTCTATATTGCTCTCCTACAATATACTCTTCCCTCTCCGTCGATCCCTACGGATCGTTACATACATATTCTATAAGCCAGCTACTGGTTACCGTAAGATTGCTACCGCTAATAACAGAACCAGAGCTAGGCTTTTACAACAGTCTAATAATCTGCAAAACACTACTAACAACTGAATGAACCAACTAACTAACCAACAAAATGACTAGCTAACTCTCCAACCCTTTTACAATACAAAATATATTCTTTTATAGGCAGCCCGAAGGTCTTGCCATTACAACACTGTGGGCCTGTCCCAACAGTAACCCAAAACCCTAACTAGTGACAGTCGGCCATATCTGTACTTGAGGTAGCTGCTTTCCATCACATGACAACTCTCTATAGTCTTCCATGCTTCCCGGCACTGATCATGGGTACTATGCACCGCTTCGCTTTTCTGTCCTTCGCCTTCAATGCTTCAGCCTCGTTGCTCCTTCTCCTTTATGAGGGTCGTTGAGCCCTCCTGTCTTCTGCCGCTGCCTTCAATGCAGTGGTTGAGCTCTCTCTTCTCGGCCGCTCAGGTACCGTTGCCTTTCTTGACTTTTCTATCTTAAAAGTCATGGTTTCCGGCTCTGCTCTCCAGCTGGAAACGTGCTACGGCGTTGTAGCTCTGTCTTAACTTCTTTCCGCCAAAACTTATCTTTTCGCCAAAACTAGCAGCTTCTTCTGTAGCTGCGGGACCCTGCTCCAACACTTCTTCTCGGGCAACCTTCCTTCCATTTCTAGGCAGCATATTTATTTTCGGGCATAAGGGTTTGAGGGTTTAGCCCTCTTCTACATTTTGGGCAGGCCACTAAAGGGCACTGCCCTCTCGGCATTCTCAGGTATCCTTCTACAGGCATACCCATGAGGGTTTGTCCCACGACCGACCCTTGGGTAGCCAAACAGTAGGCCCATGAGGGTTGTTGTAGCCCTATAGACCCTTCGGGAAGCCTGTAGGGCATACCCGTGAGGGTTCTATGGCATCCTACAGGTTTGTTGGGCTTGCACTAGCCCTCAGCCTAGCCTGTAAGGTCACATACTAGGGTTGTCTACCCTCCGGGCAGCAGTATAAATTCCCAGCAGTTAACAGAGGAGCAACTGGGCAGAAAACAGGAATGCGAGCAGCAGAAAGGACTGTCCGAGAAACAAGGAAAAACAATGGGCAGCAGGAAAAAAATAGAAGTACGGCTCGGTTGTACAAGAAAAATATGACAGGGCAGAAAAACAGTCATGGGCAGTGACAGGAATTTTCCAAGCAGCTTGTAAAATTTTCGGACAGCCTGTAATAAAATTATGGGCAGTCATTTTGAATTTTTGGGCAGGTCCTAATTCTTCTAGGTAGATCTGATAATTATTTGTGCAGACTGTTATTAGACAGTCTTGATCATTTCCAGGCAGATATGGAAATTTGGGCAGTTAGGGTTTGAAACCCTTCTTCTGATTTTTGCTGAGAAAATTTGACTGTAAATTGTGGTTTGACCCAGATTGGGTTTGAGAAACTTTTTGAAGAATTTTCTAAGTCATCTCATTTACGAGATGAGCTACTAATGCTTTTGGGGGGGGTTTCCTTTGAAGGTTTCCCCAGTGAAAAACTCTTGTGTCTATTGTGTTGATGTGATGAATGTTTTGTTTTACTGCACTTTTCATTTGTTATTTAAGTTGATCTACAAATTTTTTAAGTATTTATGCTAATGCTAAAAATTCAACAACAATTATTGTCAATTGTGAGGAAAAAATGGTATCCTCCTCACTTATGTTCAATTCCCACTTTGTGACATGTGTGCTCTTATTGAGTCAATTGTTGATGAATTATATATTATCTATTCATAATATGTTAACCTATTCTTGTGCCTAGTAAGAATCTAGGGTTTACCTTTGGCACCATCCTTGGAATGAGGAGAATGGCCAACAAAATTCCATGCACTCATTAAACCTATATGATAAAATTGGAAAGTGCATGCCAACATTACATATTTTAAAAAGACGATATATTGTTAAAATTTAGGGTTTTAGGTTAGTTTTTATGAATTAGGGTTTTTTTCCTCTTTCAGGTTTGAATTCAAATCAATTAAATAAAAATTTTCTTGAGGTTCACCTTGAAGTTCAAATTCAAGTCTAGCTATAAAACAGAATTCATGTTTGGCTTCAAGTTCGAATTCAGTGAAAAGTTAAGCAAATTTCAAATTTTGAGCTTGAAATTCACTGAAAATGATGACTAAGGTTGAATTAAAGCACCAATATGTGTGGGAATATAATAAACCCACTTCAATACTTAGGATCAAATATTTAATCAATTTTGATTAATTTCCTACCCACTAGCCTAAATAGTTGGCATCCACTTGCACCACATGGTCAACACTTGCTATATATACCCCAGGAATGCTTTTATCTTGATTCAGATTTGATCCTGCCCATTTTGTTAATTGCCAAAATTAGTAACTACTCCTTCCTACAGATTCTGTCTTTATTCTGCTTTTATCCAACTTTTCTATGGATAAGGTAAAGCTAGTCTACTAGGAAACTGTTATCTTTTGTTTCCAACCCATTCTCCATGATTTTATCTCCATATTCCAGGATTAACATGTTTTCCATCATACTTGACAACTCACTCGCGCTTTAGCTAATTCGTGAGGTCCTTGACTGATTAGGAAAGTGCTTTATCCACCTATGGGGGTTTATCATATTTAGTAAGTCTATCTTTCTGAGCTTGATCAGTTGTCTCCAACACAACTCGATTTTACCTATGAGGGATTTAATATTTATGTACTCTATTATTCATCATTATTCAATGGAAGGATACAATCCAATATTCATCTCTTCATTCATGTGATTCGGTCTCTATTCTTTTCTCTATTTTTCCTGTGTATGCTTGTGAGAATTATCTTAGTAGCAAGGTCTATTTCATGTGCTTCTTCTTAGCATCAAGGCTCTATTTAGTCATAGCATTAGAGCTGATATTTATACATGGTATCAAAGCACTCATACATGGTATTAGAGCGCAAGTTTGTTCGATTTCAACAGAGTTGAGGAGTTATCGGTTCTCTCCATCAGAGCATATCCAGTCTCCTATCCCTCTATGAAGAAGAGATTGTTATTAAGATTACAAGATTTTCTCCTAGTTTTATTTGTGCAAGTTTCATAGAGTATCTACTTGAGTGCATCAACATCTCAGTATGGATTCTTCTTCAGCTATGATCCTGACTCCCTTCAACTATCACGAATGGAAATCCAAAATTGGCATTCTATTGCATAGTAAGGGACTCTATAGAGTTTCTATGGCTTTAGAAAATTAACCAAATTCTATTGTTGAGAAAGGTAAGTGGCATAATAGGTTGGATGAAGCCTATGGATTTATTTTCCTCTCTATTCCCATGATCTACGTCTCTTTCATCTAGATGGTTTGACCACTTGAAACCAAGTATGGAGCAAACTTGAGTCTCTCTTTGGAGTTCAAGATGAGTTAAGAGTGCATCAATTGGAGATTGAGTTATTCTCAATGAGTCCAAGTAGTTTCGGTTCTATTGAGGGATTCTTCACCAAATTCAAGCCACTTGTTCTAATGCTCAAGCATTGTGGGATTGAGAAGAAATATTATGAATTAATCATTTCCATTCTATCAAAATTGGGTCATGAATATTCAGTTTTTGTGTCTACTTTTCATGCTATGGGCTTGCTATTTCTAATTGGAAAATGCCTTCTTTGAGTACATTATTTGATTCAATAACAAAGGAGCAAGATAAATTTATCCATATGGGTGCTCTTATACCTTTCAAGGTAAAGGATCATGCTCTTATAGTTCAATGAAGCAAGAATTCCAAATCAAAAGAAAATCAAATTGTGAAAGAGAAGAATCCAAAGTCAGAAATTGAAGATGAAAGTTTGAATGAAGGTTCAATGGAGAAATTCAAGAATAAAGGAAGTACATCCAAGTGTTCTTATTGCAGCGAGGGATTTCATCATGAGAAGAAATGTTTCAAGAAGAATATGGACATCATGTCTCGGCTTCTTAAGAAGCACAACATCGAAGTTCCAGATGAGCTAGAGAAGCATGTTGATTCTTCATAACACTGTCATAGTGCACAATTCCAAGGTTAAACAAGATATGCCTTGAGTGCCAGATTTAAATCATTTCCTCACATCTCTAATATATATTTACTTTCTGATATATCAGAATCATAAATATCAGATCCATTTTTTTATAATCCACCTATCAATATACTAGATTCACCTCTCAATAATTGTGATTTTCCACTAGATCCTGACTTGTATTTAAGCAACTTTTCTTCACATGGTTATAATTCTGATTTAGAAGCATATTTTCAGGCTCATATGCATGTCATGACACCATCCATACCATCTACCATACCTCTGAATACTCCTAAGACTATACAAATACCAAGTTCACTAGTTGATTCCTCGTTGGTCTCTTATGCAATGTTACTTATACTACATGGTTTGAAGTCTTGCCTATCTTTCATTGGTTGGTTATCCATAACCTTAGTCATCATTGGACTGATATTACACATGTTTGGATCTGTTCTAAACACTTATGGTTTAGATCTCAATTCCATTTGTCATTCATATTTTTACACTCATCTATTTTTCCCATTTGCTCATCATTCTCCTACCTTATCCCTAAACCCTTATGGAGACACTAAACCTTTGGTATTTGTTGTTCCATATGCTGATGTTTCTGATATATCAGAGTTATTTCATCCTCATATCAGAATTGGGAAGGTGCTACATCAATTTGGAAGAAATATATGTGATCCACATCACCATTTTGCAGCTATTCAAGGAACTGCTTATGTAACAAATTGTCATATTTTTTGTACTCTTTGGGAAGGAGTATGCACATATCTATTTTCCTTCTTAGATTGTGTTTTCAGGTCAGAGTTTGTCATTATCAAGAATCATTCATATAATTCTCCTACTTCATCATATGATGAGATACTAGGAGTCTCTCATCTTATTTCTTGCAGATTCTACACTAGCACATGATCATGGAGTTCATGATTTCTCCATCAAAGTATTTCACCTGAAGCAGTTCATTCAGCTCATTCAAGTGAAGATAAATACATACGGGTATTTCAAATGTTGTGCCTTGTCCTTTCTTGAGGGATGATTTTCCCCATGTGGTTTTGCCTCTTTCCTCACATTTCTTCACATGAATAATTGTTAAAGGGTGACCATAACCTTGTTGTTGGGCCCTATATACACCTATATTTTTTACATAAACATCATAAGTCAAACTTAAAGGGGGGTGTGGGAATATAATAAACCCACTTCAATACTTAGGATAAAAAATTAATCAATTTTGATTAACTTCCTACCCATTATCGTAGATAGTTGGCATCCACTTGCACCACATGGTTAACACTTTCCATATATTCCCCAAGAGTGCTTTTATCCTGATTCTAGTTTGATCCTATCCACTTTATTGACTACCAGAATTAGTAATTGTGCCTTCCTGCAGATTTTATCTTTATTCCGCTTTTATTCAACTTTTATGTGGATAAGGTAAATTTAGTCTACTGGGAAACTGTTATCTTTTGTTGCCAACCCATCCTCCATGATTTTCTCTCCATATTCCAGGAGTAACATATTTTTCCATCATACTTGTCAAATCACTCATTCTTTAGCTAATTCATGAGGTCCTTGACTGATTAGGAAAGAGCTTTAGCCACCTATTGGGGTTTATCATATTTAGTAAGTCTATCTTTCTGAGCTTGATGAGTTGTCTCCAATACAACTCGATTTTACCTATGAGGGATGTACTATTTATGTACACTATTATTCATCATTATTCAATGAAATGGTACACTCCAATATTCATCTCTTCATTCATGTGATTCAGTCTCTATTCTTCTCTCTATTTTTCCTGTGTATGATTGTGAGAATTATCTTAGTAGAAATATCTATTTCATGTGCTTATTCTTAGCATCAAGGCTCTATTTAATCATAGCATTAGAACTGTTATTCTATAATACATGCTTCCCAGATCTGCCTTACGTGATTCATGGCTCACAACCATGTTTACAATCCTTGATTTGAATAAAAAATGTGTACCAAAAGACAAAATCAAGTTTAAAATTAAATGCCTCATATCTTCTCCCTAATCATCCAACTTCTACTTGGTGTGCCTTAAGACAACCACACCTGTCTCTGTGCCCTCTCCTAGACTTCTTTTCTTCCCAGAAATTGTTGTCTTTCCTCCATAATGCTCGTGGATACCTCCCTATAGCTTCCAGATTTGGATTTCTCTGTCACCTAGAACCAATTCCATGCATAGATACCACACTTCTCTCCCCAAATTCAAATTCCACCCAAAAATGAGTTTACAACTTCCCAACAGGTTCTCTATGCTGCAGAAATTAGTTTTTCCTTATGGATTTTTATCTACCACAAAATTTTGTTGAGCATTGGTTGTCATTGATGACACCCATTAATGACAAAGGAGTGACAAGGGGACAAAAGAGTAATGTAGGTTGATGACATGGCAAGCAATACATGGTATGGGCATTGGGCATAGGCAAGCAAATGACCCATTTTGTAGTCATTTGTGGCTTGATAGGGCTATGGAACCCTTGGAGATGGTCATAATGCATACGAAGGATTGATCTCCATACACATGATGGTATGATGACCCTACGAAACTATATGATCATTGATGATGTATTTGGAATGTTTTTGTTCTTAGAACCCATACACATGATGATGAAACCCTTGTCACTTGGAACCCTTGAGGTTATGAAGCCCACACACACAATTGAACATTTGGATGATGGGCTTGAAGTCCATGGAAAGGATCTTGGATAAATACTTGATTAATATTATATGACAGTCTTGGAAGAGTCCTTAAAACTCTTGCATACGGTTGATGATGATAATGGTTCTTCTTGTGAGGGATGGATATTGAAATATAGATGGATTTGGAACTCATTTAAAAGGTTTAAAGAATTAAAATAAGATTTGTAAATGTCTAAGAGGTCGGCGCCACTAAAAATAAAAATAATAAATTCCTTTATGACAAGTCGGCTAAAAAAATTGATGAAAAAATGTGTATAAATAAGAGCCAACTTATTCATTTTAGTGGGTGGAAAAAGTGTGATTCTTGCTCTGAAATTCAGATGGTGAAAGGACAGCTGCAGTGGAGTAGTCAACTGTGGAAAAACAAATGTGAAGCCATACACTGAGACAGCTACAGTATAGGAGGATTTTTTTAATATTTTCTTTGTTATTTTTGGTAGATATCTTCTGAGAAAATTCGGGACTGTTGAAGATATCCCTAAGGTTGCAGCAGTAATACAAAAAAAAAATAGCAGTAAGTTTTTGAAGAATTCTTATTTGATTTTTTTGGGGTGACCACTTAAGCTGCAATCAAGTTCAGTGGTATGATAGTCATTTCAGAACTTTGGTTGTGGAAGTAGTAGCATTCATCTCTAAACTAGGGTAGAGAAGAACATATTATGGCAGCGAAGCTATTAATGGTATATTGAGTAGCCTTGTTAGTGATTGATTAATTTGACAGTGATAGCAGCAGTAGGAGCACTCTGATATGTGACAGAAAATTGACTAAGATATATAAGTTGATGTGACAACACCTAGTGAAGCAAAAGTTGATTGTGTTCTAAAGTTATTCAGTGACCTAATTTTATTGGTTAGAGCATTTAGAATTAGCTATAAACAAGTCTAAGTTCACTTTGGTTGAGTGGAGTAATTGCCGCAGCTGAAGCAACTAACAACTACTATAGTTAGACAAGATGATGACATCAAATGGACAAGATATAGATTGAAGTGAACAGTGACAGGTGTATGACCAGTTTGATCGCCATAGCAGAAGCACTTTGACAAGTACTGAAGTTGAAGATGAAGTTAAAGCCATGATATGAGAGTGATCAATATGTGAAGGCAAGATAGGTCTTGTGTCTCTTATTAGTTGGAACTAAGAAAAACCAAGCAGGGTCTTGGCATAGAAGTTGGTGCTTCTTAGTTAGTTGAATTTGATGCAAACCCAAAGGTTGTGGCCTCCGTTGTAACTCATATCAAGCTAGACATAATAAAGTTTACAAAATTTATCTTATGAAGTGTCTGTTATGATCTATGTGGATGATGTGATTGATTATTGTTGATATACTTGGTAGTTTGCAATTGATGATCTCAATTTAAGTTTTAAGAAGTTGAAGTTGCCTAAGAGTCCTTACACACTGATTCACTCCCCCCTCTAAGTGTTCCATTGTGTCTAACAATTGGTATCAGAGCGGGCCTTCACCACAAGCCTAACTAGATTGAAGGAGATCTGTGGACACACAATGGAATGCAAAGGCAGAGTTCCCCAGGAATGATGAAGTTCCAGTACTTGATGTGACCGGTTACTTTGGATAGAGAATTAAGATGAAAGCTCACTTGAATAAATTTGGTGTATGGGAGAGTGTGGTCAATCCACCTTCTCATTCCAACAAGAAGAAAAAGTCAACTGCATAGAAGGATGCCAAGAAGGACAACGCCATTGCATTGAAGTTTCTTATGGATGGACTCTCAAGCTCTATCAGAGAGAGTGTAGGAGAACACACTTCAACCAAAAACCTACGGTTCAAGCTAGAAAGTGTGTATCAAGGAATAAACCAAGACACAAATAGTGAATCATAAGTCAAGTCTACTGAATATGAAAAGCAAGAAGAAAAGGAAGAGCAAGTATCAGCCACGAGTGAAGGTAAGAATCTTTTTGTTATAGTAACAATGATTGTGATAACGTTGAAGATGATCTTGAAGATGAAGATGCTAAGAAGGATGTATTAGCACAACTTTTAACAGATATTGATCTCAGATACAATTTGAGATTTAAAAGAAATATTTTGGGGTCCTTTAAAAAGTACCATGAGAAGTATGTGGATCTACTCAAGAAAGTCAGTCTAAAAAAGACAAGCTTACAAGTTGAGCTAGAAGACAAAAATATAAAATTGAAAGACTAATTATTAATCTTATCAGTCAAGGAGATTCTATTAAAGACGAAGAATAACCTGAGAAAATAAGAAGGGACAATGTTGATTTGAAGATTCAACTTGAGGAAGTCAAAATGATGAAAGATGTTTTGAAGAATTAGTTGGATGAAAGAGAGAAGACTTGTGAATGTCTTGAAATGGAAGTGGTTGATCTCGGGAAGAAAAATGAAAATTCAAGTGCCTATGTCAAGCTCAACAACAACTCTACCATTCTAGATGAGATATTGAGTTGTCAAAGATCACCTTTTGACAAGACTGGTTTGGGCTACAACATGGAAGCAGAGAGTCAAGAAGATATCTCAAAGACTCCTAAGAAGACTGAAGCAGGTCCCTCATTCTCCAAAGGTGAAAGCGTAGCTACACCTCACATACCTACAAAAGACATAAAAAAATTTGAAGGATATCAGGGAGTTAGTCCTACTCCTTAGAGCAAGTTCAGAAAAGATTCATCCTTAAGGTGGAACTAGGCATCCAGGTATGAAGATAGTTTCAATGGCTATTGTTTTTCTTGTACTAAATTTGGCCATAAGGAATTGGATTGTAGATCTCATGCAAGAAGTGTTAGGCCTCCCAACAAAACAGTTAGATGTTGGACATGTAACCGTATTGGCCATAGTGATGCTAATAGTCACACTATGAGATGCTACAATTGTAGTGGCTTTGGTCATGAATCTCAAGCTTGTGTTAGTCCAAGAAGACAAACAATGAAGATTCCTTCATACACATCAACAAGAAAAGTCAATGAAACAAGAATGAATATTAATGCAAGAATATTTGAAGTCCAAAAGACAAGTGATCACAACCAAGGATACTCTCAAGTATGGATGAAAAAGAAATTTTTGAATGAAGTAGATCGGTGCACAAAAGATGGTTGCCATATGCCAAGACAAACTTAAGGTCTTTCAAAGACCTTAATGCACTTTGATTTCATGGAGTTTGGAGGGTGAAATCACAGGCAATTATTGGTTACTCCAAGCATAGTAACAGGTCCAAGGATCGTGGTCAAAGTTGGGATGGTGATAGGGGGAGCAATATGGTTAGAAAATAAAGTGAAGCAACATTGTGATGTTTCATTGATGCATGCTTACCTTTTATGAATTTACAAGATAATTGTTGATGCATTCCTAAAGTGATTGACAAAAATGTCTTTAAGAAACACATGTTGTTTGTATCTAATTGTATGACTTATATTGGTAGTATAGTTGGTTATAATCCAGCTAGTTATCAAGATTTGTATCATGAAGAGAAACTAGCTAGAACTTAACATAAGTAGACCCTTGATGATATCATTGATAGGGGGAGCATTCAATGAATTGCAGAAGTCTCGAAGAAACACACCATCCTTTTGAAGACCTTAAGCATGTTTTTGGGGTAGACACAGTTGCAATTTCTCTAATCTCATATTTGTATTATTCTTAATATCATCTGAGTTTTGAAAAGATTGTTCTAAGGAAATAGCAGGAGTTGTATTACTATTGAAGATGTGTTACATTATCAGACTTTAATCCTTATCCAAGTAAAGGAACCTAAAATTTTTGGGGCAGTCATAAGTTATACAAAAAGAATTTGAAGGAACTCAAAGTACATGTCATTCAAACCTTGTGTAAACATCAAAGGTTCAAAATTCAGCCATTTGAAGTTCTTTAAAAGAGATGAAGTACATAAGGCATCCTGTAATATCTCTGAAAGGTTAGAGATCAAGCTACGAAGGACAATGTTCATTAAGCAAATCTAGATCCAAAGTTGCAATAAAGGAAAGAAAGTCAAGATCCTCCTAGAGAAGCCCTACAGTAATCAATCTTAACATTCTTTTGAGCATGATGACTGAAGCGACATATTGAAGACACATGTATTCAAACAGCAACATAAAACAATGAATGAAGAACTAGGTTGAAAGTTTAAGCTTAGGTTAAAACAACTCAGAATTTGGTGATGCGTGAGGACTAAACTCTTGAGATATCATGCTTGCACTTTGCTTTTAGAAATGACGAAAGTGTTGTTTCTGGTGGTTCTTCATTTCAATGAACAACAGAGGTTACCTCTTGTAGTCAAATCAATGAGAAGATTATCAATAGAAAGAAGGTGTTCAAGAAATGAAACCTACATTATGTTTGACATAAAATCATGGTCTATCCATTAGTAAGATTAATTATTTCAACCGTACAACTGTTATGCATTACCAGCTTCAATAGTTGAAAGAATGTGAAAAGAGAGCCATATATACTTCAAATATATTGGTCCATGACTATTTGAGTCACCACAATACTGAGAAAAAGTCATATTCGCAAGATGACATTAATCTAGTTCTAATATTAGTATACAAATCCTGATATGATAAAGCAACCAAAAATCAAGCATAAGTGAAGTTCTATACAACTGTCAAAAGATAGCAATTCATCTTGCATGTGCTAGATAAACCCTGAGTTCACTAAGCATTCAGAAATTAAACATGAACTAGCAGAATGATTCATTTTGATCAAAGATTAATTCTCCCAAAGGATTGGAATATATTTTTGAGCCAAGAAGTTACTTGCAGACTTGTTAGCTAAATATGAAAATCTTTTATTGCTAACCTTGTAGACCTTGTTGTAGTTTTGAAGAAGACTGCAAAGGCTTGACAATGTCTTTACATGGGTTGATTGTTGATCTTTGAAGGATGATTACAGTGGACAGCCAAGGTAGATGGCATAAAAGTTATTATTGCACACATTGCATTGCAATTTCATTGTGCACCTGGATACATATCCACTAACGGGACTACGGGAAAAGCTTATGCTACATGTATGTGATTATTGCAGTGTTGCACAAAGATACGGAGAAAAGACTCTTGAGATGCCTTGCTTACACTAGACATCATTAGAAGGTTTTTTTTAGCATAAATGTCATTGTGAAGATCTTGATGGATAAGAGTTTGACCCTTCGTCATTAATGTCAAGGGGGAGAGTAATTGAAGATGTTGCCATCAATAACAAAGGGGGAGTTTGTTCAGCATTGGTTGTCATTGATGACACCCATTAATGACAAAGGAGAGACAAGGGGACAAAGGAGTAATGTAGGTTGATGACACGACAATCAAGACATGGTATTGGCATTGGGCATGGGCAAGCAAATGAACCATTTTGTGGTCATTTGTGGCTTGATAGGGCCATGGAACCCTTGGAGATGGTCATAGTGCATGCGAAGGATTTATATCCACACACATGATGGTATGATGGCCCTTGGACACTATTTGATCATTGATGATGTATTTGGAATGCTTTTGGTCTTAGAACCCATACACATGATGATGAAACCCTTGTCAATTGGAACCCTTGAGGTTATGAATCCCACACACACAAGTGTACCTTTGGATGATGGGCTTGAAGTCAATGGAAAGGATCTTGGATAAATACTTGATTAATTATTATATGACATTCTTGGAAGAGTCCTTAAAACTCTTGCATACGGTTGATGATGATAATGGTTCTTCTTGTGAAGGATGGCTATTGAAATATATATGGAGTTGAAGCTCATTTAAAAGGTTTAAAGAATTAAAATAAGATTTGTAAATGTCTGAGAGGTCAGCTCCACTAAAAATAAAAATAATAAATTCCTTTATGACAAGTCGGCTAAAAACACTGATGAAAAAATGTCTATAAATAAGAGCCAATGTATTCATTTTAGTGGGTGTAAAAAGTGTGATTTTTGCTCTAGAATTCAGATGGTGAAAGGACAACTGCAGTGGAGTAGTCAATTGTGGAAAAATGCAGGTGAATCCATACACTAAGGTAGCTGCAGTATAGGAGAATTTTTTTTTATTTTTTTGAAGAATTCTTCTTTGATTTTTTTTGGGTGACCAGTTAAGCCGCAGTCAAGTTCAATGGTATGACAATCATTTAATAACTTCGATGGTGGAACTAGCAGCAGTCATCTCTCAACTAGGGTAGAGAAGAACATACTATGGAAACGAAGATATTAATGGTATATTGAGTAGCCTTGTTAGTGACTAATTAATTTGATAGTGATAGTAGCAGTAGCATCACTCTGAAATGTGACAAAATATTGACTAAGATATCTAAGTTGATGTGATAGAAGCTAGTGAAGCAGAAGTTGATTGTGTTCTAAATTTATTCAGTGACCTGATTTGATTGATTAGAGCATTTAGAATTATCTCTAGACCAGTCTAAGTTGAATTTGGTTGAGTGAAGTGATTGCCATTGCTGAAGCAACTGGAAACTACAGTCGTTAGACAAGATGATGACATTAGATGGACACGATATATATTGAAGTGAACAGTGACAGGTGTATGACCAATTTGATAGTCATAGCAGAAGCACTTTGACAAGTACTGAAGTTGAAGACGAAGTGAAAGTGATGACATGAGAGTGATCAGTATGTGAAGGCAAGTTGGGTCTTGCATATCTTATTAGTTGTAACTAAGAAAAACCAAGCAAGGTCTTGGCATAGAAGTTGGTGCTTCTTAGTCAGTTGAATCTTATGCAAACCCGAAGGTTGTGGCCTCTATTGTAACTCGTATCAAGCTAGACATAATAAATTTTTCAAAATTTAACTTATGAAGTGTCTTTTATGATATGTGTGGATGATGTGATTGATTAGTGTTGATATACTTGGTATTTTTCAATTGATGATCTCAGCTTAAGTTTTAAGAAGTTGAAATTGCCTAAGAGTCCTTACACACTGATTCACCCCCCCCACTCTCAGTGTGACATCGTGTCTAACAAATTTTACCTATGAATTTTGCTACTTCTTGAAATTACATTATGTTGCTACCCAAATTTATAATGTCGCATAATATTTTTCTTGTGTACCATAAAATAAAAATACATTACCTTTGTCTCACGTCAAACCTGATGCATGTAGTTGATCATTCCTATTCTATGCAAAAAATTTATTCCTTGGGTCTGCTCCTTGATTTTTGTGAGTTAGTTTTGTGTTGAGATCTATCCTTGATTTCTGAATTTTGTGCAAGAAATGTTTGAAATTTTGTGCTGAAAATTCTTCCAATTCTATGCATGTCGGCCTACCACAAGATGTATGTATGTTCCCACAAATTTTATGCATGTCAATCACCTCAATTTTGGTGCAAACTTCCTCAAATTTTGTCCACAATTTCTTTGATTTATGTCTCAACACTGAAAACCTTACACTGTGATTAGGCCCAATACCACAATAAATGTTGAGCAATCCAAGTCTTCTATGAGTAATCATCGATAAAGGTCACTTAGTAGTAATATACACCCAATGAGGCAACTTTCATGGGTCCACACAAGTCAGAATGTACTAGATCCAAATTCCCTTTGGATATGTTCTCACTACTTGGAAAAGATCTCTTGGTATTCTTTCCTAGTACACATCCTCTACAGACACCATCACGATCTACATTGAATGTTGGTAGTCCTCTCACCATCGTCCTCAAACGTGGAAGAGATCTATAGTTTAAATGAGTAGTCTTCGATGCCATAGCTCTCACAAACTAGTAGAATTGTGTATTAGTGCTTGAGCTGGTTGTATGCTCAACCTGTATAAGCTCTCTTGATGAACACCAATCATATGTGTTGAATCCATGTTGGATGTCTTGTGCCATGCAAGAATCTTCCCATCAGAGATTATGACTTTGTAGCCCTTGTATTCCAAAGTAGATATGGAGAAAAGGTTTCTTTTCATCCCAACTACATATAGTACATCGTTCAAATGTAGTGTATCAAAATACTCTGACTATAGAGAGGCACATATTTATCCCTTCACGAAATATCTCGCATCGTCTCCAAGCACCACTCAAAGATGAGATTCTTTCTTGATGAAGTATGGAAGATTCTCCTTGTAGCCTATCATATGTCTTGAAGTGCCACTATTTATCATCCAAGTGTCACTAATGGTGGGAATCTCACCTGATAGAGCTGACATGAAAAGAATTTATGTAGCTTCCTCAACATTCATCATGAGAATCTTAGACTTGGAAAGTCCTCACTTCATGTTTAACTTCTAACTGCAACTTGAAGAACTACTGCAGAAACCCTTGCAAAAGCTAGGTCCCAGATGAAGTGTGGTGGATTGCAAAACTGAAGCCACAGATGAATGCGCCCTACCGAGGTGACTTGGAGAAAAGTAAGATCAAACCAATTCTATGGTCTGAAGGGCTAGATCCAAGAATCCCTAGTTTTGTCCTGGTAGAGTTAGGTCCAAAAATGAAGTTTCACCAAACTGAGATTGGCCTCCACAGAAAGATGTGCCCTAAGAGGGCGAGTTTCTCTATGCTTATTCTGGGATTGTATGAGCTGGGAAACACTCCAAAACATGGAGCCCTAGTATTCAACAATGACTTCGTCTAGCACCGCTATGATACCATGTTAGAATTTGACATCTGCAAAACCAATATCACTAGAAGAAAGACAACAAAAAAATAGTGTGTGGAGCTCATTTAACCACGATGATCACAAATATCATCTCCCAACCACAGACAAATCAATGTCACCCCCGAGCTTGCACTTCCAATAGAGAAGAATCGTTCAGAGATAGATGTACATCCAAATGATATTAGAATAAACCTAAGAAATAAAAAGAGAAACTTCTCCCAGATTGGAGAACCCCAAAATCAGTCTCTTCCAGCAGTAGTGAACTTGTCTCCCCTCTTAGGTGAACTTTCTTGAGTTGCTTGGTGTGAAAATGAAGTGAGGTGCCTCTTATTTATAGTGCAAGTCACTAGTAAATTGAATATTTACTTGGGGGCGACTTGTACTTTTTCACTGGGGACGACTTGTATTTTATGTCTTTTTTTGGCCGACCTAACCCTTTTTTAGCCTCACTTATGTTCTCTTTTACATGGTCGACTTGAGGATGATCCTCACACATCTACTATTCCAACACACATGTGTTTCTGAGGATGAAAAATCACGTACTCAAGGAGTATGTTGATAAATTTATAATTGATTATTTGATGATATAATGATTTTTAGTAGGACAATTAAAGATAAGATAATTTTATTAATGTCTTACAAATGACCACAAAAGTAGGTCAATGGGGATGAAGAGATACATCTAGTGTGAATACAACATGGGAGTGTAGAAATGGCTCCTAAGTAATGTTGAAAGTAAGATAAAGAATGTGATGAATACACGGTGTGATGGAAAAAGTGGCCAAAAAAAAGTGTAGCCTAAAGAAGTGTCTAGCTAAGCTAATCACTAGGTCTAACTAAAACCAAATTTAAGAGATATATAATAGTTCCATATATCTAGTGACAAAGTGAACGTACAAAACTAGAAATTTCGATGCTAATCAAGAAAGAGGGAGAGAAACGAGGATGATCATAAAGTCTCTTGGTCCTGATGATTAAGGGTGAATGGGGGACGATTTGGGTGCTAGCTTGCTATTGGAGTCATTGACTTCCATAGTGGGATTTGGGATTCAATTGTATGATCTTGGGAGGGACATAGGAGTGAGGGATGTTGTTGTAATTGTAACTTCAGAAGATATTCTATTGTATAGTGTTGTACCCCCATCAGAGATGTTTTCCCTCAGTTCAGGATGTTATTATTTTTGTATGGTCATTGAGGTAAAACCTCCATTGTAAGTCGGGGAAATAGTCCCCAAGATAAATAAAGTAAAATGTATTATTGAGTCTTCCTTGGTAGGCCGACCCCAAAGAGATAACCTGGTCGACATAGTTAGTTAAGTAGGTCACTCAACTGAAGAATATAAATAGGGAGGCACCCTCCCTATTTGGATACCCCACATCTCCACTAAGAGAGGAGCAGTGAAGAGCTGCAGAAGACTTCTTATTCTTGGGTTTTTCCATCTTGTGATATTGTATTAGTGACGAAACTATCCTGAGGAAGTTTACGGGGTTTTATCCTTTATGGTTTTCTTGAGGAAAATATTTGTGTCTTGTGTATCTACTCCACCTTATCTATCTTGTTGTGCTTGTTATTCTTTTATATAAATATCATAATTGAATCAAAGTAGAAAAACTAACATGGTATCAAAGCCTCTATGAAAGAAGGCACTATGCAGCAACAGAGACTAGGGCTTCCTCGTTCAAGGTCTTCTCTCCACAAATCATCAAGAAAAGAGGGCTAGGCTGACTCTTCATAGGTCGACACATCTTTTGGTGGAAGTAAAATCAAATTTGGAGAAGTTTCATTTTTTTACTGTGGGACACTACAGGAAGGAAACTAGGGCATCAAGTTTTTGGAGTCTCCCTCCACCAAATTTGGCAAAGGACCTCATTGAACAACTCACCTCAAGGAGGCACATATTTCTATTAAGGCATAATTCCAAAATTCCAAGTTTAGAAAATTAGGGTTTCTCTGTGAAACCTTAGGTCAGCCAGCTCCAGAATTAGCTTGGGCATCTCAAATCGGTAATATCCATTTCATTACTATTTCCATTTGAGGTTCTCATTTAAAAATGACTCATCACACCCAGCTTGATTATAAGATTGGGGGAGCTGAAAATTTTCGAGCATGGAAGTATAGGATCTCTATGATCCTTGAAGAAAATGATTTGGATAAAAATATCAGTAAGGAAGATCCAAATCCAGAGGGAGATGAAGCTAAGGTTGTCCATAAGAAGAGCTTGGTCAAGGCCAAGAGAATCATTGCATATTCTATTAAGGATAATATCATCCCCCATGTGTCATCCTTGAAGACACCTAAGGAAGTGTTTGATGCTTTGACGAAGTTGTTTGAAGGAAAGAACATCAACCAAAAGATGGCATTGAGGAACCAGCTAAGGAAAGTGAAGATACAAGAATCAGTGACCATACAATCTGATTCACAAGGGTTGCTCAAATCAAGGAACAACTTGAAGCAGTCAAAGAGAATGTAGAAGAATGAGATATTGTTATGACCACCTTGAATGGTCTCCCAAGATCATGGGATTCATTCATTCAAGGAATATGTGTCAGAAGGAATTTGATCAGTCTCAACAAGCTCTAGGAAGAATGCACACAAGAAGAAGCTCGACTCATAACAAGAAAAGTGAATATCGGAGCAACTGAAGATCAAGCTCTCACAATCCACACCAGAAGAAATCATAGAAAGAAGGAGGGCCATCATCACAACAAAAGGGAGGACCCTCATCACAAAATTCAAAGGAAACTCAGAGGATATCTATCCATTATTATATGTTACACATGTGATGAGAAGGGACACTACTCCATAGATTGTCCTAGAAACAAAGGCTCCTCTAATAAGAAGTCAAGCAAGAAAAGACACATTTCTCACACAACTCAAGATGATAAACCAACAATGAAAAGAATCAGAGAAGAAAGATTTGATTCCTCAAGTGATGAGGAATATGTACTTTAATCCAGAAGGATTCAATCCATGGAAAAAGAAGAACATCTTATTTGTCTCAATATTTGGATAAGAAGGGGTGCAATTGTGAATGAAGAAGCTACACTCAGATTCAAAACCAGTATGCAGTCTCATATGATCTATGGTATATAATACTTGTTCAAGAATGAGTAAGACAGACACGGGTTCCCAGAATCAGATGATGAAGTAGAGCACACTATCAAAGACTACAGTAATTCCTGCAAGAAGACAAGGGTCGAGAGGGAGTCCACCAACCAAACAAACAATAAAGATAAGTGCTTAAATTGTCATTTCCTATATATCTAGTTACTTAAATGATATTGTTTAGTTGTGTACATATTTATATTCAGTTAATGTATTATGCATGATTGACTGTCTGCATTTACGAACAATATACTATCCTATGGTGTTGTACAACATTCCATTGCTACTTATCTAGAATGAAACCTCTTTGCTGACATATGGGGAGTAGTGCACACTCTTAATAATGTTTTTGTAGAGATGGAAGGCATCTAGAAATTTACTGTATGTATACAAGATATGGATATATGTTGCATACGTTAAGTTAGTTGCATGACTGTGTGACATATATCTTTATGCATTAGAATTTGTCACTATTAACATGCTTTGGAAAATATGAAATGTTTCTAATCATGCAACTGAATTTGAATTGTAGGAAGGATCGTGTACAACCACCTACAAGAAAAGAAGGATGAGACTTGTTATGAAGAACAAGTGAGGACGGTTCAACTAGAACATTCACTCCAATAATGTACATGAAGAGGAACCTGAAGCTCCCAAGAAAAAATACACCATGACAAAAGAAAGAGCTTCAAAAGAATATAAGAATCATGATATGACCAATCCACAGAGAGCGGTAGATCCACCACTAGAGATGAAGACCATCTTGATGAAGAAAAGTATGACAAGACTTCCAAAGAAAGTAAGATGCCTCGAACACACTCCAGTTATGTGGCACTATTGTATGACATCATTGATGTAGATCCTTCCAGCTATGAAGAAGCAATTGAAAATAATCGGAATGACGATATGATCAAAGAGTACCAGTTGATCATGAAGAATGATGTCCATGATGTGGCTCTGAGACCTAAAGGGAAGCTAGTAGTGTCTTCCATGTGGATCTACAAGATCAAGCATGCAACACATGGCAGCATCAAGAAACACAAAGCAAGGTTCATGGTTTCTCTCAGAAAGATGGAGTAGATTATGACGAGATATACTCCATTGACCAGACACACTTCTCCAAAGAAGTAGAAGTGCATACCAAGCATAGAACCACATGTGTGTAGAAGGCTTTGCATAAGCTCATAAGGCACCCATGGAATAGTACATACATGATGAGCTTAAAGATCACATTAGAGTGATGGATATTTCAACCTTTGCTACAAGGTTGAAGAAGGAAGCCTACAGAGGACGACAAGCTCATAGAGGGGTGCAAGAGGAGCTTTCAACAAAGTTCGAGATAGAGGATCTTGGTATCCAGTGACCTTAAGAGATGGCATAAATGGATACATAGAAGATCAGTAGTAGAGGAAGCTACTTGTCACTTCAGTACAGAATGTTCTGATACATAGAGTACAAAATTCAAAGGGAAGATGGTGCTTCGCTTCAAAGGGAGTGACTATAGAAGATCTCAGAGTTTGAGAATCTTGACATAGTACGTCAGGATGGAAAACTTCCCGATGAGCTCAGGATTTACCAAGAGTAAAGTAGATTCCAACCTTTACTACAAGGTTGAAGGCGGAAGATGGGTGATACTCATGTTATATGTCGATGACCTATTTCTTATAGGTGAGGACGAACTCATTGTAGATGCAAAGAGGAAGCTTGCCACTAAGTTCGAGATGAAAGACCTAAGGATGATGCACTATTTCGTAGGCATAGAGGTGTGGCAGAGTGCGGATGGGATCTTCCTTGGTCAAGGAAAGTATGCAATGGAGATTCCGAAGAGATTCATAATGATGAAATTCAAGGCGATAACCACACCTATGGAATTGACCTTGAAGCTACTATGTTATGCTTCATCAGAATCAATTAATTCCGTGATGTATCATCAAATGATTGGTTCATTGATGTACCTGATGAACATGAAACCAGATATATGCTTTGCTATGAACACCCTAATCTAGTTCCTGATGGATCCGAGACATGTTCACCTGATTGCTGCAAAGCATGTATTGAATACCTTAAGGGTACAGTTGACTATGGCCTCAAGTATGACGTGAATCACAAGATGAACCTGCATGGTTATGTTGATTCAGATTGGGCAGGAAGCACTATTGATAGGAAGAGAAATTTAGGATGCTTCTTCAATTTGGGATCTCATATGATCTCTTGGCTTAGTAGGAATCAATCCTGCATGGTGTTGAGTTCAACCGAGGAAAAATATGTTGTAGCTTGTTGGGCTAGTTGCGAGGCATTATGGCTTTGAAAGCTAGTGTCCGATTTGTTTGATCTCAAGTTAGAGGCGAATTGTAGAGTTGTGTGAAGTTGTCGGAGAACCTAGTGTTCCATGACAACTCGAATCATATTGAGATCAAGTATCACTATATCCGGGATATGGTGCAGAGAGGAGCAATGAAGCGCCAATACGTGGCAACGAACGAGCAGATTGTTGGGGTTTATGCAACTTAGGAAGAAATGATTTACTTGTACCTCCTACAAGAGTTTGAACTTGTTGTAATCCATCATACAAACCCTAGAAAGAACAATGTAAACCTTGGTGTGAAAAGCAAGCAATAAAAAAGAAATAAAAATAAAATTATTAAAAATGTATTTTATTGCTCCCCTAAGAGAAGTCGGCCCCAGTGAATTTTCCTATTGGAAAATTAGTGTATATAGGAGGCTCCCCCTCATTATTCACTAATTCACTCAAGTGACTTTCACATCACTGGGAGACAGAAGTTCACACCTGCTGAAGGAGAAGACTGTTTTTGGGTTGCTATCTCTGGAAAATACTTCCATCTTTTCTCTCTCTTCTTTTTACATTAATATCATAATTATTATCTCTATACGAAGGTTGTTGGGTTTTCTCCCATTTGGGTTTCCTAGGATAAAAATCCTTATGTTATTGTTTTGTGCTATGTCTATCGTCTAGTTATCCTATTGATAAATGCAATTAAGATATACTACTATAACATTGTGAAAAGCTAACACAGAAAATTGATGTGTTGATCGAGATGCCAACTAGAGTGAAGTTCGAATACTTCAAAGAGAGACTTGGTGTTATCTAGATTGAGGTCCTTAGAAAGAGGGAGTGATGATTTCTTACATGGTGAAAGATGTAGGTTGTTCCTGAGACATAATCAGTCCTGGCATGCTCCCATACTAGAGATGATGAGAGACCGAAATATGCAGATGCACTAGAATGAGATCTTACATGGAAAGGAATACTGGTTGTCCTCAGATGTAAAAAGTCCTTGTGTAGTATGCAGGTTATCCCTGGATGTAATGAGTCCTGGAAGGTCATCCTAGGATGTAATCAGTCCTGGCATAGAAAACATGTTATCCTTGGATGTAATGAGTCCTCGAGGTTGTCCTTGGAGGTAATCAGTCCTGGCGTAGTACGCAGGTTGTTCCTGGACGTAATCAGTCCTTATGTGTTCCCATGTTAGAGATGATGAGAGGTCACAAGGCACTTGGTGTGCACCTAGGTGATTCTCACATGTGGTAGACGCAGTTCCTCATTAAGGCGTAATGAGTCCTTATGTGCTCCTATGTTGGTAGAACATGGGATAACCGTGGAGAGACATAATGCACTTGGTGTGATCCTAGGCAATTTTTTGGTAGACACAGGTTGTCGTTGAGACGTAATGAGTCCTAGCATGCTCCTATGATGGTAGAATGCAGGTGGTATGTGGTATGCATATGGGATGTTCTCCATGTGCGATGATGAGATGATCTAGATACGATGAAATGACAGTAAGAGATGTAGGTGATTGCAGAGGAAATGTAATGTATGGTCCTGGGTTGTACCTACGCGATGGCTTGCTCGTGGATATGATGAAGACCTAGATGAGGTCTAGGAATACACCCATCATGAAACAGGGTTGTCTCTGTAGAAACTTCCTATGATAGATAGATCTGACATATGTCACTAATCAATGATTGAGAAGATGAGGACTACGAAAGAAACAACGATGATGATTCAATGATGATGACCTAACCAGATTGTTTATGACTGTGGCAACAGAACAACTTCCTAGTTAAGAGGGAGTGTTGTTGTAATTGTAACTTCGAAATATATTATGTTGTATATTGTTGTACCCCCATCGGAGATGTTTTCCCTCCATTCAGGATGTTATTATTGTGTATGGTCATTGAGGTAAGACCTCCGTTGTAAGTTGAGGAAATAGTTCCCAAGATAAATAAAGTAAAATGTATTATTGAGTCTTCCTAGGTAGGTCGGCCCCAAAGAGATAACATGGTTGACCTAGTTAGTTAGTTAAGTAACTCAATTAAAGAATATAAATAGGGAGGCACCCTCCCTATTTGGACAAAAACACACACTTTCTCAAGTGCATATTAGGAGAGAGAGCTACAAAAGACTTCTTATTCTTGGGTTTTTCCATCTTGTGATATTGTCTTAGTGATGAAACTATTATGGGGAATTTTGCGAGGTTTTCTCCTTTATGGTTTCCCTAAGGAAAATCTTTGTGTCTTATGTATCTGCTCTATCTTATGTATCTTGTTGTGCTTTTTATTCTTTCAGATAAAGATCCTAATTGAATTAAATTAGAAAAAATAACAAGGTATCCCTTCTCTCCTACTATCTAAGGTTGAAGGAAAGAAGCTCCAAATAGAACTCAGGCCACATTGTCGAAGTTGAAGATGGGAGGTAGTTTGATGGGTGGGAGGTGCCTTGATACCAGTCCATATGATACTATGATGATGTGAGGTTAGAGGTCTGGTGTGGCCCATCCAAACCAATGTCAAGGATATTGGTCAACCTTTTAGGGGTAGGTTGATGAGATGCATCGAGTCTCGCCACTCTATGGTCTAGACTATTTTGAATATCCCCTTGTCTCTTGTTGCTTTGATATAGTGGGGCAACATGAAAATATGAGGTGATCTTCCTGGTAGTCTCATGGCATGGGGTCTCACCACTCTATGGTCTAGACTACGTTAAAGATACCCTTGTCTCTTGTTGCTCCGGTCTAGTGGGGAAACATGCAAATATGAGGTGATCCTCTCGGTAGTCTCATGGGAAGGTGGGGTGTGCAAGAACTGGGATTAGTGGTTTAGTATCTCCTTGATGAAGAGGACTCGACATATTTGGTTATGATAGCAAAATAAAGTAGAAAGGGAGCTCACTGAGTCCCTATATACTCATGGTATCACCATTTGATATCATAATAGAAGGGACACCTAAAAATTAGGTGCATCTTTGTATGTAGCTCCTAAAGGTGGCACATCTTGTAGATCTTGTTTGGGCAAGGAATATGGTTTGCACCCGAAGTCCGTGGGAGCCAAATCGGAGTTGGCCTAGAAGGATCTTGATTAAATGCATCTAGTGTCTATGTATTGGGAAAAAAATGTTTCCCTTCTGCAACTCCAAGAATTGCTCTAGATAGAAATACATTTTTGAGCCTAGATTCTCTATAGGTGAGGTCTAAGTAACCTAGGAATACAATTTGTAGATGTCCTCTTTGATGGCCCAATTCAATTCTTTTCTAGTCGGTAAGGGATGGCATGGTGTGTTTAGGGTTTTATTTGAAGAGTGGAAGACACTCAAGGGAGATGGTCATTAACTGAAGAAGCCAAGAGGACTTTGAAAACTAACCTTGTGCAAGCGTTGTGGAGCAATCTAACGCATGGGACTTTGAGGAGCAGAGTGCAAGGTAGGGGTACCTCTCTCTTCTAGAGGTAAAGCTATCGAAGATCCTTACTTTATGTAGGAAAGAGGTCAAATGAAATATGACCTTGAGGTGAAAGGGGTGCACTTTGAATTCTACCTGAATAATGGGATGGGGAAATGTGTGTTTTCATTCGATGATGTGCTTGAGGAGTAGAGTTTGAATTCTCTACATTTGTGCCCAGTCTGTCTGTAGCAAGCTTGATCCCTAGATCTCTAAATAATAAAGGACCGTGGGTTTGATAATCAACTTTAGGAGGTAAATTTTGGACGAAATGTCCTAAAACCGAATCTAAAAACATTGTCTCTCAATGAGGGCTAGGTATCCATAACCTTTGTTGGGCCAAGGTTGTATATCTTGTTGCATGCTAAAGTGAGTCCCAATGATATGGATTGCTAAGTAGGTGTAAGTTGTCATGATCTCAATCTTTGCCCCTAAAATAAGAAATGTAGGTCAAAGAGAAATGTCATTTGTAAATTTGGAGAAGAGGGGATTTTGTAAAGATAGATAAATGTTTTGGGCATTTTTTATCTATGTTGAAGGATTAAGCATGAACAAGAACAAGGTGGAGGCATGGTCTACACTTTATAGAATCACAAAGTTATAGAGCTTTCATGGTATGTTTTTTTTATAAGAATGACATAAAAAATTTTAATGGCATGCATGCATTGTTAACAAATTGCACAAAGGGGAAGACATTGGTATTGACAAAGGAATAGAAGAAGGTAATTGAAATCCTTGTTTTATCCTTGCTATACTATGATGAGAATTTCCATTTTGAGTATCATGATTTTGGAGTAGCTATTACAGGGTTATGTTGAATCCCCCACCCCCTATCCTACCATTACTCCCCAATTCAACCCACCCAATAGCATTGTTTGAGAGCACACTCTAGAGGGGAAATATTGCTTCTTTCCTATGTTGGAGGTGTGATTCCTAAGCATTGTAGAAGAGTGATTTCCTCTCATTCTATATGTTACGCCTCATAGCTATTACAACATTCCAGTAGGGCCAAACCTATAGAAAGGGGTTTAAATTTTTATTGTAAAGGCCAGTGGGGTTATATTGTATGGATATTTGGACTAGGGGTTGGTGTCCCCCTGGATTGGTCATGGCAGGCTCACTTGGTTTCACTATTAGGAGTACTTGGATTTGTGGCATGGTTGGATGCCCCTTCGGTGTGTGGATGTCTCCACCATGCAGGGATTTAATCCCATGGGTTGATGTTTGGGGCTTCTGGGGGGGTCACCCACTAGGGCACATGACTGCCTTGGTTTTAATTATGCATAGGTGATTGTGTGTTGTAAAGGATTGTTGTCACCTATCTAACACACCTCCTCCAACCACTTGGACATCACTTTAGCATAGAAAAATCCCTCCTGTAGCAATTTGACCTATGACATTATCCTTCCAAAATTGAGCCTACAAGCTTGGAAAGGGGGATGTTGAGGGATAAATTACTTCTAGGGGTTAGTTGGGGCATGTGTCCCCTTTTGGTTCACTTTTTCATCAAGTGAAGCCTTACTTTAGCATTTTTTTCTAGTTTATGTCTATTTTAGGGTTTAGACCCCAACTAGTGGGAGACCTATCCTAAAAATATTCAAATTTATTTTAAATTTTATAAAACTTGTAGGCTGAAGAACTTAAAAAGGTCGAGGATGAAAAGTATAAATAGATCACCTCACCTTCATTGTAAATTATCAAGACAGGGGTTCTAATATGTTTTTTACTCTTTTTGTCCTACTCTATGAGTCATTGATGTGATGCACACTTCTCTTGGGATGTTCTCCTTGGATTGAAGGTGGATGATGGAATGTTTTAGGGCTTGATCTTGCACATGCCAAAGGTTGATGCTAGACTAGTTGTAAGAAATCATACACAAGTGTGACCTAAGGTCTTTTTCTTGCTCACTTCTTGTTGAATGTTGGTAAGTTAATGTCCTAGAAAGGTTAAATGGTGTATTTTGTTGTTTTGTTAGGGATTTTATCAACATTTTTTCAATTTTTTGATGAAGAGAATATCCTTCCAAGGAGTTCTCTATTGTTTGTTAGGGCCTTGGACTTCCACATTTTCTCTAGTTAGGCTGTCTTGTTGAATCCTAGAGGTTGATAGGTGATGCCCTAGATTGCAAGTGTTGAAAGACATTTCAAGAGAGGGATGTTGAACATTGATCTCTCAATGCCCTAGGGATTGAGACAAAAATCATATTCCCTTGCTTGTCATTAAATTTAATCTTCTTTTCATCCATTTATTTGTCTTTTATTTGCTGCAATTTTATGTTAAAAACCCTAAAAATATATATATTGCCAAAAAATCCCTAAACATTCAAATAAATTCAAAAACCTAAAAATAATTTCAACTTAAAATCTGGGTCCAGCCATTAACTTCGCCCTAGCGAATTTATCCACATAACTTGAAGGGCATCTCATTTTTCCCTAGCACATTGGGAGGCATGAATTTGTAGAATTAGGGTTTATGATGGGTATTTTGCAGCTCTAATTAGGCCAAAAGGTGCGCCCTAGACCTCTTAGCGATCTCCCCTTTAGAGCACACCTTTCTAAGGTATTTCCTTGGGAGGTATGAAGCCCTTGCATGGGGATTCATGAAGCATATGGAAGTTGTGATATTGATTGATAATTGGATTAACTCCTTTATTCTAATTTATGTCTCTATATTATTCATTGTTGGCTCCATATAAGGCATTGATATGGTTACAAGGTCGTAGAAAGGTGTATTTGAATGTATGTTGTTTGCAAGTTTCTTTAAGGGATCTCCCCTGTGTTTAGGAGTTATCCAAAGAAGCTGAGAGGCTAGGTTGTGGTGACATTTAGGCCTAGACTTCTCCCATATGCTTACCTATCACTAGCATCAAGGTTACATTGCATTGCTTATTCGAGACTGCTAATTTGAAGGGTAACATTATACACTCATTTCACTCATCTCAAGGGTTTTATATGGGCTTCTTGTTAATTGTTGAGGAACACATTTTGCGAGAGCTTGGAGGAGAATTGAGCACTACCATAGTCAACGGGTTTGGCAGTTTTTGGCCATGAAATTAGAATTTCGTCGAATTCAAAGGCATGACTATCGCCAATTAATTTTGATTAAATTAAATGCAGCTCATTTCCGTTTAATGTTAATTCACCTTTAAAATTGTTCTTTACAAAGAAAATTTGCATTAAATTTGTTGCCGCTAGCTAAAAGGGTTGTCGATTGTGAAATACAAAAGATCACCCTAGCAAATTAATTGCATAGCTTAGAATTACCGAAAATGCTAGATCCACCAGAATGATGGAAGACCAACCCTGATTGGAGATCTTGGTGAAGCAGTTGGAAATTATGGATTGGCTAGAGCGCTTGTATTAATTGAATCAACCCCAAAACTAGTGGATTTGTGGGTCAATAGTAGAATGGTACTCATGGGAAATGATCAATCATATTTTGTAATCCGTTCGAAAATATTTCTCATGGCTATATGAAAGTGTTGCAATATTTTTTTTTATCAACCTCATATATCATATATCTTGAGCTACATGATATACTATATATAATAATAATAATAATATAATACATAATATTACATATATTATAATACACAAATTGTAATATAATTTTGTAAAGTTGAGTTACGTATATATTAATATAAATTTGGATATTATAAAATTATATAATATATATTTAATATTTGAATCATTGTATATATAAGTTATATTATATTGTTAACAAATTATATTATTGAAAATAGAATTTGGTAAAAAAATTGCTCGACGATTTTATTGATTTATTTATTTTTTCTGAATTTCACTCATGTCGAATTCGAACACGAACTTGAACTAGGTGACTTAGCAATAGAGTTGCCTCATGTGAAAAATACCAAAGGAAGATATACGAAAATACTTTAGGGAAGAGTTAGAAGAAAAAAATAAATAAATAACAAAAGGTGAAGTCTCTTACATCATATAGAATGTTTGACAATTAATCTCCATCCCACCATGTCGGTGTATCCATGCCGATGTAGATAGTGTGTAGCATAATATCAAAATTCCTTGACCATAACGATAGGAACAACATGGTTGAAAAACAAAAGTTCCTCTATGCATGTGGTAGACCATTAAATGTTCTTCACTCACGTTATTGATAGGATATGGTTAATACCATCAACAATGCCCTTAAATGATACATGAGCTCTAGGTGTGACAAATCTAGAATCATGGCACTGCAAAGGAAAAAGCCAAAATCCATAATGCTTTGGGATAATTTACAAATGATTGGACTATGGGGTATCCATTATGTTAGAACTTGAATTGACTGTCATGTGTGATTAAATCCCTAAAGAATAGGGTAGCCCAAGTACATCCTAAAGGTGTTACCAACTGTCACCTCAATAACCACCTCTTTACACTTATGGTTGGTTCTTCTCTAGCTTGAGGGGGGATTCCCTAGAATAGGGTTGAGGGATCAAAGGTGATTTAAAGAGTTACCACTAACAAAACTTGATGTCTTTTGCTATAACATAGGTGATGGGAGGACCATGAAAGCTAGTGTCAATCCCCAAGGGAAAAATTGAGTCAAGAGGAACAAGACCAATGGAAGATGGGGAAGTTCTTGAATTGTTAGGGAGAATTGGATCCTTTCTGGTGCCAACCAAAAAACCCTAACATGTTACATCACAATGGTGAAAATCACTAGTAGCCCCCTTTCGATGCCAATTCAAACAATAATTAAGAGGGTATGCCTTATACCACAAAGAATTCCAAGTTCCTACTCTCTAAAGATTCTCGGAACAATGTAACATTTATGCATAAAACAAAAAAGGAATGGAGGAAATTTCTCTCACAACCCTTCCAATGTGATAACATTGACCTTATATGGCCCTAATAACATGTTCTAGTTATCCCATACATCATTATCAACATTAAAGATAAGAACCAAAAAACCACTTACATTTGGAGAAGAAAACCCTTAAACTTCAAATTATTCCATAAAAAATATAACAATGAGGCTCCAATAAGAGAAATATTCTCTTAAATACAACCATGACCAATGAGTGAGAGAGCCCCCTTAGGTAGGTTGTATCTCATCTTCACTCTTACAATAAAATAATATAAAAAACCTTAACTTCTAACAAACCCATACACAAATGATGAAGGAATATCGGTGAAGATGATTAGGGTTTGGAGGAAATCGGTTCTGAAAACCCTAGTTGGAGGCTAATGCGATGTTGTAGTAGACTTGGAGTCCAACTAATCATCTCTGGTTAGCCTAGTACCAACCAAGAGAAAAAAGTGGGTAGTATTTTTGCTTCTGCTACATATTCTCATTATGCTTTCAATGATGGATTTTTAGTTTTTTTCCTCCTTTTCTCTTTTTTCCTTTTTCAAATTTTTTTGGGTATATTCTAGTCTTGGTTTGTTGCTTCCGTTTGTAGAGGTGTCCTTTATTAGGGGTTTTTCGGCACATATGTTAAAGTGGTAAAACTGTTTGCAGTTTCTAACTACCTTAGACTTAAGGATCTGTTTCTTAATTTGGGTGATGTGGTACACAACTGAATTTGTGGCGGATAACTAGTTGAACCTAATGGAGCTGGTAAAAGCTACAATCAATTCCCTGATAAACCCTAGTAATATGATTTTAACTTTTGGAAAGGCGACTATCTCCTCAGTAAAAACAGGAGGTTCAGTATCGGATAATTCAGTTGCATAGAGAAACCCTCGTTTGAGAGGAGTTCGTGCAGGAACTCGAAGGCGACTTAAGACCTACAAAGCAAGGGAAGGATTGGCGATATTTGAACTGGGAGTGGATGTTAACCTCGATAGAGTTAAAATGTTATCGAAAAGGGAATTGGTGGAGAGAGTGGAATTTGCAAAGATGAATAGAGGTGAATTATTAGACTGGGTGGTGGAGGTGGGTTATGCCTAGAGAATAAACCTTCAAATTAATGGGTGGATAATTTTTCTCTTCCTAGACGAAGACAAAATTGATAAGATCCTTGGAAGGGTTTGGATTTACAAAGAGGGTTCACTTCTATTAAAAAGATGGCATTTAGCTTTCAATCCGGCTAGGGAAAAGCAAACCAAAAGACACCTTTGGATGCTTTTACCAGGGTTTCCTCTAGATCTTTGGACACAAAATGTTCTTGAAGGTTTAACAAACTTTGTGGGGAAATACATTAGGGTTGATAAAAAAGTCTCTTTATGGTATGAATAAGATGGTGGAAAGGGTAATGGTCGAATTTGATTTATCTGGGGGGCTTCCTGCAGAGATCGAGGTTATATGGCATGACAGGTGTTTTCACCAGAAGTTGGACTATTTTCAAATTCCTTTTAGATGTCTTTACTATCAGAATATTGGTCATGTAGTTTCCTGTTGTCCCTATATTTTAATGGGTTCACCACCGGTTTTGACTGAAGATTTTTAAGTCTCTCCTACATTAGAGAGCTCCGATGAAGAACCCATAAGAATTGCTCGACACACTCAAAAGGATTCATTAATCTGGATTTTGAAGTTTCCCCTACATCACAGAACTCCGACGAAGAAACCCAAAAGCATTGCTCAACACACACAAATGACTTCACTAATCTAGGTAAGACTAATTCCGACTCTTCTACACATTATGAGGATGTCTCAAAAGAAGAACTAAATTTATATCTTTCAGTGGAAAAATATTTAGGTCACCCTCTATCCTCTGATAAGAAAAATCTATGTTTGGGACCAAATTTAGTTGAGAGTAAAACTAGAAGAAACTTGGGTCGGGAATTTGCTTCTGCTTCTCCTGTGGTTAACTCTTTGGAACAAGGGCATAAAGGGGAAAACCTTTTGAAAATAATCTTCTAGAATCAAATTTCTTTAGGATTTTAGTGGACTCCCTATCTTTGGAAGAAAATGAACAAAAACCCAAACCCTGCTACATTATCTCCTCTTGTGGGTGATTCCTAGATCTTAAAAGAATGTGGGTATGTGCCTTCTAATATTCAGGGCTTAAAATATCCTTTAGAAGTTTTTTCAAAAACCCTTCATCGAATCCGAAGGTAAACTCTCTCCATTCTATCAGATTGCAAAACATTACGATAAGAAAGAAGAAAAAACCTCAAAAAGACTCTTCTCTATATTTTGACTTGATAGGTTATAAACCCTTGTCTATTAGATTGGAAGAAGCTTCATCATCTAAAGAAGTTTGTGTAAATGTTGGTTCTCTGAGTGAACTTAGAGCACAAAAATCCCAAACTATTTTTCTCTAATGTCATTTCTCTCCTTGAATGTGAGGGGGTTGGGTAAGGCTGAAAGGGTTAGGGCCTTATCAATACTCATTTCTGATACTAGCCTTGTTATTATACTTCTACAAGAAACGATGTGTCCCGACTCTATAGCCATCAAAACACTTTCCAATTTACTTCCAGGTTGGGAATTGTCTGCAGTCAATGTGTCAGGTCTTTCGAGAGGTCTATTATCTTGTTGGAATCCAAGGTTTGTTCAACTATGGACTTTCAAAACTACTTGGGGAATTTTAATGGAAGGAAAACTAGGGTTTATAGATAAAGATGTGACAATCCTAATATGTATGCCCCATATAAAAATAGAGATAGTTTTTGGGATTCTCTTTCAGATTCTAGTTTATTAAATGTTGACAATCTTATCATGGCATGAGGCTTAAATTTCACAACCTCGCCTATAGAAATTTGGGGACAAAATGCAAAAATTGATTCGATGGTTGACTTATTCATAAATCTATTGGGGATATTTGACCTTATTGACATCATTCCTCCAGTATTAGAGCCAACCTGGACAAATGGTAGGAGTGGGAAGGAGGGTATTTTAAAAATACTGGAAAAAATTATTATTAAATCTTCTATGGTACAGATTTTTCAGAGATACAGAACTTGGGTTGGGAAGACTAAAATATCGTATCATTGGCCCATATTTTTACAAGTTGAGGGAGTCACTCCAAATCAGAATTTTCCCTTCAAGTTCAACAGTTCCTAGCTTGAAAATGATGAATTTTGTTCATATATTAAAGATGTTTGGACAAATTACAGTTTGGATGAAGATTTAAATCCCATGGGTAGCATTATTGTAAAGTTAAAAAATATCAAAGAGGCAGTGACAAAATGGATAAAGAAGAATAATTCCAAAGACTGGGGAGAGTACTCAAACCTTGATGAACAGATAAAAAAGATTCATATAAAAAATCCAAACTTCTCAGTTTTAGAAGCGAATCATTTGTTAATTAAAGAACTCGAAATAAAAAAGATTTGATCCTCAAACAAGAGGAAAAATATTGGAGGTTAAAAATAAGAGCTTTATGGATAACTCTGGGAGATAATAATACCATATTTTTTCATTCTTATGCTACAAATAGAAGGAACGTGAATTCCATCTAGGAGCTAAATGATGAAAATGGTATTTTAGTAAAAGGTCAATGTGAACTCAAAAGTTTAGAGAAATAGTATTTTTGGGGGATATTTAAAGATGATGGCCATTATTCTCTTGAAGCATAGCTCAAAACTATAAAACATTTCCAATTTTCTTTAAGGAGGAGGAAAGGGAAGATTTGGGGAAACGGGTTACTCTAAAATAAATTGAGGAAGCTTTGAAACTTTTTAAAACAGAGAAAAGTTTGGGCTCTGTTGGGTGGACTGTTGATCTCTTCTTCACTTTTTTGACATTATGGGGAAAGATCTGTTAGCTATGGTGGAATACTCCAGAACTGAAGGTTATGTCTCAGGGGCTATAAATTATACCTTCATTACATTGGTACTAGAATGCAATAAGCCATAAAATTTTGCAGATTTAAGACCAATTTCTCTTTGCAATTTGGTCTACAAGCTCATCTCTAAAATCATTTCCATTAGAATTAAACCAGTCTTGTCAAAGTACTTATCTTTAGAACAATTTGGATTCTTACATGATAAACAAATATTAGATGTTATTGGGATAACTTAGGAAGTAATACATTCTATCAAGCAAAAGAAATTAAAGGTTCTGCTACTAAAGATAGACCTAGAAAAAGAATTTGACAGAGTTGACTAGGGTTTTTAGGGTTAATTCTTATCCAGATTGGTATGCCCTTGTTGGTTGTAAATTGGATTATGGCATATGTTAATTCAGCCCAATTTGTTGTTTTGGTGAATGGAGCCCCTTTTGGTTTCTTTAGGAGTGAAAGGGGAACCAGGTAGGGATGTCCCCTCTCCCCTTTGTTTTTTCTGCTAATAATTGAAGGCTTGAGTAGGCTTATTTTAGAGGCAAAGGACAAAGGGAAGGTCAAGGGAGTCAAGATTTCAGTTAATATTTTCATAAACCATTTATTCTTTGTTGATGATGTTTTGGTCTTTGGTATAGACTCTTTGGATGAATGGATTTGCTATAAGGAGATTATAAGTATTTTATGTAAGGCTTCAGGTATATCAGTAAGCATAAGGAAATCAAGTTTCTTTCATTATAAGCTGGAAACGGATATTTTAGAAGGCATCACTTCTATCCTCCCTTATAATACCTTTGAGTTGGAAAATGGGGTTAAATATTTAGGCTATTTTATAAAACCTAATGATTACAGAGTCCATGATTGGATTTGGCTGATAGAAAATTTGGAAATGAGAATAAAAAACTACACTTTCAGACTACTCTCCATAGGTGGAAGGCTCACTCTCATCAAAGTTGTTCTTATCAACATTGTTGTCTATTGGTTCTCACTACTGCAGGTTCCTTCCTCTGTTATTAACAAATTGAGAAGATACATCTTTAACTTTTTATGAACATCTAGAACAAAAAAGGGAAATCTTATTATGGCTAGCTGGAAAAAGCTTTCTCTGCCGAAATATTGGGGTGGCTAGGGAATAAAAAAATTATCTTGGTTCAACACTACTTTAAGATCGAAGAGTTTTTGGCGTGCTTTGTTTGGAAACTCTCTTTGGCCTTCAATTTTTCATGGGAAGTATCTAAAGACGAATCTCATAGATTGGAGAAGATCTCCTAAAAATATTTCTAGAAACTCTTCACCGATATGGAAGGGTTTTATGAAAACTTATCATTGGATTGGAATGAATCTCGCTTGGAAAAGTGGGAAATGGAAGGAATGTGCTAGTTGGTATTGATTCTATTATTGGATTGGGAGAAGATTTTAAGCTTTCACCTTGTATCACAAATTATCTGGCTAATATTGGTTAGTTTACTCTAGCTCATACAAGAAGGTCAATATGGCTAAACATGGATAACTCTTATTGGTATACTGCAAAATATTTGGGCTTGGTTCAGGATTTGGCCATTGAATGGGAAAATTATATTAAAATACTAAATTTTTCTGGTTGTAAACTTTCCAGGGGAGAAAGATTCTTTGATTTGGTATGCAGAGTCTATGACTGGTAATATCACCACAAAAACAACATGTCATGGTATTGTTCAAAATAGCAGCAATGTAACTCATAAATGGTGGTACAAATCAATGTGGAAATGGCAAATCCCTTTGAAAATGAAATCTTTTTGTGGTTAACATTACAAAATGTCTGAAAACCTGGGACAATTTAAATAAAAAGGGATGGTATGGGCCAAACTTCAACACATTATCTAAAAATGATTCTAAATCTGTTGATCATCTTCTGATAAAAATGCAATTTTACGATTAACATCTGGAAACAATGTGTCTCTCTCTCAAAATTCCTCGATTATGGGATGGTGACAATTTCGAACAAAATTGTTATCCGTGATATAAAAATTTCATAGTTTTTCACACATCACCTACAATCATATATTGGAAAATATGGAATGTCAAAAATATCAACATTTTTGAAGACCATTTACAGGACCTAAGTTCTATCTGCTTGCAAATTTTAAGTTGTGAGAAAGAGTCTGGTAAAAGGAAAGAATTAACTAAGAAACCCAGAGTTATGAAGGAAA
Source organism: Pseudotsuga menziesii (assembly GCA_001517045.1). NCBI lineage: Eukaryota > Viridiplantae > Streptophyta > Pinopsida > Pinales > Pinaceae > Pseudotsuga > Pseudotsuga menziesii. The sequence continues at coordinate 117,030 of LPNX010901271.1, forward strand.
TTTAGTATTTTGGTATTGTTGGATACTTTGATGGTGTAGTTTTTTCTCAAGTTTTCAGCCATCGGTTTAAAAGTAAAATTTATCATTGTTTATGACATTCTCAGAAATTTAACATGCTGGAAAAAAACAATAAATTTCCAGACTTTAAAACACTATTGTAACTTCACTTTTCACTGACATAAAATAAATATTTAGCACGCCATTCAACACAGATAACACGGGAAGTTTTTGGCCAATGGCCCTGGAAAAACCCACAAGGGAAAAACCAGTCAGAGAGAGAGAGAGAGTTTTTATTATTAGCTTCAGGAAAAATCAGACATTCATTTACAGTCAAAATCCAACTTATCTCAACCAGCATATTGTCTCGTTTTCCATGCATGAGCTGCCTTGATTTTTGTGCAATGTATTTTCTCAAAAAACATGCCAAAAAACAACAACAAACTCAGCCTCGATTTTCATGCAGAATGGGAAATATTCTGCCCTCGATTTTTGTGCCCAAAATAGTAGAAAATTCGTACAGTGCGGACAACATTAAATGTTTTCGTACAGACCTCGAAAATCGTGCCAAAAATCACTGTCATCAACCTCGAAATGTGTGCATGTACTTTCCTTGAATTTCATGCCCAACTCTGCCCTTAAAAACTGTGCAAAATCCATATGGTATGGTCTGCAATAAATGCAACCGTACAACTCCTCGAAAATTAATGAGGTCGTACAAATCCATTTTCCAATGTCAAAATCAAATGTTTGCTAGATTTTGACTATTGGCACAGATTTTGAGGAGGAGTACAGCCTCATTTATTGCAGGCATAGAAATCGAGACAATGTATGGCCAACATTTATTGTGTGCATAGAAATCGATGAAGTGTACGACCTCATTAATTGTAGGAAATGAGGTCGTACAAATCCATTTTGCTTCCTGCTCATCTGTGGAAATGTACTGAAGCGTAACTCCCCCTCTCTAAACATAGTATCAAATGAAATGATATCTGATCTCAATGTGCTTTGACCTGTCATGGAAAACCGGATTCTCAGAGGGCTAGATGCAACTCTGATTGTCACAGTAAATCACCGTAGGCCTAAGCTCCTGACCAAATAAATTCACCAGCAACTTGCGAAGCCATAAGGCCTCGTAGCTGGCAAAACTGGCTACCATATACTCGGCCTCAGTAGAACTCAATGCAACAGATTTCTGCTTCTGACTGAACCACAACACTACTGCCAAGCCCAAACTGAAACAACATCCGGAAGTGCTCTTTCGGTCTACCACGCTGCCCACCCAATCTGAGTCTGTATATCCAACCAATCTGATCCCCTCTGACCTCCTGTAGTCCAAACAAAAATACATTGTCCCTAATAGATAGCGCAACACATGTTTTGCAGCTACCCAATGCACACTCCTAGGCTCAACCATGAACTGGCTAAGAGTGTTCACTGCAAAACACAAATTTGGCCGAGTGTTGACCAAATACATCAATGACCCAATAAGCTGACAGTATAAAGTAGGATCCACCAAATCTCCCTCAGAAGCATGAAGCTTCTTCTATTTGGTGGTCATAGGTGTCGACATAGGCTTGCAATCCTCCATCCTAAATCTCCTCAAAATATCAACCACATAGTTTCCCTACCCAAGGAAAATATGTCCATGCTCCTGCCAAACCTCCAATCCCAAGAAAGAATGCATCAGTCCAATATCATTCATCTCATACTCTACTGCAAGATCCTTCTTGTAAGCTGCAATGGGTCTCTCTCTCCCTGTGATAAACAAGTCATCAACATATAGCAGAAGAACAAGCGAATCATCTCCAGCCATGATGAAGTAGAGATTCAGATCTTCTTCACTCTTCTGAAACCCCATGCTTAGTAAGTAAGAATCGATCCTGGAGTACCAAGCTCTAGGATCTTGCTTCAGCCCATAAAGGGCCTTCTTCATCCTCCATACATGTGTCTCTCTCTTGTGTATCTCAAAGCCCTGAGGCTACTCAATGTGAATCTCCTCCTGTACGATCCCATTGAGAAATGCAGTCTTCACATCCATCTGATGGATCTTCCAACCCATTTCCGCTGCAATGGAGATCAAGCCCTTGATAGAAGTATACTGAGCAACCAACGCAAAAGTCTCATCATAATCAATGCCCTCAACCTGTGAAAACCCCCGCACTACAAACCTGGCTGTGTGCTTATCCACACTCTCATCTACCGCATGCTTCAGCTTGTAAAGCCAACGAGAAGTCACCACTGACTTCCCCTCAAGTCTTGGAACAATATCCCATACATCATTCTTTATGATGGAATGGTACTCATCCATCATGGCATCTCTCCATACTGAATGCTGGGAGGCCTTCTCAAAAGTAGAAGGCTTAGAATCTCGTGTACTAGCCACCAACAACATGCCCAATCTATCAGGCATCTTGATGGCCCTCACATCCTCCCTGGATGCCCCAAACTCCTGAGCTTCCTTCAAGGTATCTCAAAGCCACTTAGGTTCCTTCATCCTTGGAGGTTGCTCCCACACTAGTCGATCATCATCTGAAAATCTACCAGAGGTGGAAAACCCAATATCTCATGAATCTGAAGCTGGTGTACCAACACCAGGTGTACCCTGTAATCTTGATCCTGATCTTGATCTCGATCCTCTGTAAGGTGTACCAGTAATAGTAGACCCATCACCTGTCCCTGAAGACCCTGCAGGCCTAACCACTGAACTTGGTGAACCTGTGCCAACACTCTGCGGTCTTGTAACCCTGAAAACCTATGAAACAACCTGAGGTGCAGGGACCTGCTGCTCTCCCTGTTCTGACTCTCGCGACTTCATGAAGGCCCGCTCCTCCTTAAACTTCACATCCCTTCTCACCAGCACTTTCCTTTAAGAGGGAAGGTAAATACGGAAGGCCTTCACATTCTCACCATAGCCCACAAAGATGCCCTTCTCTGCAATGGGCTCCAACTTTGTCCTCTTCTCAGAAGGGACATGAGAGTAAGTCAAACTACAAAATATCCAAAAATGGCTAACTTCAGGTTTCTTTCTTGAAAAACACTCCTTAGGTGTCATATTCCCCACTGCACGATGGGGACTCCTATTCTGAAGATATACAGCAGTGCTGCAAGCCTCAACCCAGAGAAAGAAAGGAAGTGACTGGTCATGTAGCATAGCTCAAGCTGCTCCAACAATGGACCTGTTCTTCCTCTCTGCTACTCCATTCTCCTCTAGAATACATGGAACTATCAATTGTCTCCTGATACCCTCCTGTCTGGAAAATCCATCAAACTCCTTGGAGGTATACTCACCCCCGTTATTGGATCTAAGAACTCGGATCTTCCTCCCTGTTTGGTTCTCCACAAGAGATTTGAACTCTTGGAACCTCTGCAAGACTTCCTCGGACTTCTTGCTCTTCAGAAAGTAGATCCAGGTCTTCCTGGAATGGTCATCAATGAAAGTCACATAGTACTTGTACCCTCTCAAGGATACATAAGACAACGGTCCGCATAAGTCTGAATGTATCAAGTCAAGTATCCCTGCTGCTCTGTTATCACTGCTCGAAAAAGCAGTCTTAGTGTACTTTCCCAAAGCACACCCCCTACACATGTCACTCTGCCTTGTGCTAAACTCCGGTAAACCTGTAACCATCTGTTTCAACAACCCCAAGGCTGGATGATGCAAGTGAGCCATCCTCCTATGCCAAAGCTCACACAACTCACTGCTGCTGGTGTGTGCCAAAGCATACTGAGGCTAAAACAAGAGACTATACAGTTTTCCACATCTAGCTCAAATGGAAACTAAAGCAGATGATCATGCAGCCTTGGGAAACATATGAATGTGTCCATCCAAGAAAGACACCCCAAGACCCTGATCCTCGATCATGGAAACTGACGCAAGGTTCTTCTTCATCCCAGGTAAATACAATACATTCCACAATACCATGGGACTCATGGACTCCCTCTGAAAGGTAATGGTCCCACGCCCAACTGCATTGACTGATTAGTAATCTCCCAACACCACCTCCACATCCGTATATGTATGTGAAAGCTTGTAGAAAATCTCACAAGCACCTGTCATGTGGCTCGAGGCTCCGCTGTCAATGTACCAAGTGCTGGAAGTAGATGCACTGTAAGAATGGTCTGTTACCAGGGAAAACTCTCTCTCTCTTTGTCAACATCCGCACTTGTGAGAATAGATGCTCTCTCAATCTCAACATGCCCAATGCATAGTGAAAACTCACTCTGAAATCTAGCGGCAAAGTCATCGACTTCCGCTGAAGTTGTTGTCTGCTGTTGCTTCTTCTTCTTCTTGTTAGGACACGTTGCAGCATAGTGTCCCATCTTGTGACATGAAAAGCACTTTACAGTGCTCAGATCCTTCTTTTGCCCATCCTGCTGCTGCTTGGCCCCACCCTTCTTGCTCTTCTTCTTTCCCTTTGTTGTCAATGCCACATCCTCCTCATCCTGTCTACTAGTAGAACTACTGCACTGCAAGAAACCCCTATGAGTCTCCTCCTAAACAAAGTCATCACATACCCTGTCCCAAGATGGTAAGTTCTCTCTAGCCACCAAACCCTATACAAACACAGCCCAAGGTGCAGTCACCCCATTCAAGGCTGTACTCACTAGTTCAAGACCAGTAACCACCACCCCCACAGCTGCAAGCTCATATCTCACCTGAGAGATCCTAGTAAGATAAGACATACACACCTCTCCTTTGACCATCTTGATATTTTTCAGCTTCTCCCTAAGAACCATCTTCCTATTCTCATTAGAACTCTGAAATAACCCAGTCAAATCACTCCACATCTCATGTGCATGATCCTTCGCTGGATTGTGTGGTATAACATGGTCTTTAACAACATCTAAGATTATCCTCATGGCTTTAATATCCTTCTTAATGAAGGCTGCATGTGCTACTGCATCAGTAGTAGCACTGGGAATGACAATGGGGTGAGTTGTAGTGTTATTTCCAACCTCATCCCACGGCTCATTCTCTCTCAACACAAGCAAAATCCGGGCTTTCCATGAGACAAAGTTCGCTACCCCATCCAACCTGTCCTCAGTTTTTAACCCAATGGAAGTCATTTTCTCAAAGAACAAGTTTCAGCAAAATGTACTACTGTCACAAAGGTTTTTCTGAATTCTGGAAATGACTATCAATCTGCAAATATTTAATTTTGTGCCCCACTCAGCTCTGATACCATGTAGATTTTTCTCAAGTTTTCAGCCACCGGTTTAAAAGTAAAATTTATCATTGTTTATGACATTCTTAAAAATTTAACATGCTGGAAATAAACATTAAATTTTTAGACTTTAAAACACTGTTGTAACTTCACTTTTCATTGACATAAAATAAATATTTAGCACGCCATTCAACACACAGAACATAGGAAGTTTTTGGCCAATGGCTCTGGAAAAACCCACAAGGGGAAAACCAATAAGAGAGAGAGAGAGAGTTTTTATTATTAGCTTCAGGAAAAATCAGACATTCATTTACAGTCAAAATCCAACTTATCTCAACCAGAAGACTGTCTCGTTTTTTCGTGCATGAGCTGCCTCGATTTCTGTGCAATGTCTTTTCTCAAAAAACGTGCCAAAAAACAATAGCAACCTCAGCCTCGATTTCTGTGTAGAATGGGAAATATTTTGCCCTCGATTTTCGTTTTCGTGTCCAAAACAACAAAAAATCCGTACAGTATGGACAACATTAAATGATGTCGTACATACCTTGAAAACTATGCCAAAAATCATTGTCAGCAACCTCGAAATGTGTGCCTATACTTTCCTCGAATTTCATGCCCAACTCTGCCCTCGAAAACTGTGTAAAATCTGTATGGTACAGTCTGCAATAAATGCAACCATACAACTCCTCGAAAATTGTGCCTACAATTAATGAGGTCGTACACTTCCTCGATTTCTATGCACACAATAAATGATGGCGTACACTCTCTCGATTTCTGTTCCTGCAATAAATGAGGCCGTACTCCTCAAAATCTATGCCAGCAGTTAATGATCTCGGTTTTTGTGCCCACTGAAAATCACTCTCAACCCTGTCTTGGAATTCGTGCCCTCACTCTCTTCTTCAGTTCTCTCTTCTTCAATCTCCTCACCAGAATGAATGCTTTTGTCTTTCCCTTGCTTTTTGCTCATAACCCTAGGTAGGTGAAGAGGCATCTAATCCAAATGGCTAAGAATGAATTAGATCAACGGTTGAAATTAAATGTTCATATTTTATTTCTAAAATATTAATTTCATTCACCCACTTAAATTTATCAAAAACTGACTTTAATGCCTAAAGTCAAATTAAATGTCACTTAAGTCATTTAATGCAAGGTTCACTTTATTTCGCTTCACTAAGTGACTAAGGCTAAAGTCACTTAGGGAACACTTCCCTAGGTACAGAATTAACAGATGGAGCAACTAAAGATGGTCTATGTGCAATTGGAGTAGTTTTATTAATTAACAACCTTCATAGATTTAACTTCAAACTACATTGTGGAACATGAACAACTATGAAGGCATAGTTGTTAGCCCTTTGGTGTCTATGTAAGGTAGCTTCTATTTTTTGTATTGTTACTATTCAGGTTTATGGAGATTCCAGGGTCACAAGCAAATGGGCGAGATGAGATTTTAATCTAAAAGTGATCTCATTAGTGCCTTGGTGCAATAGGATCCGTAATGATCAAAAGAAATTATGTCATATCAATTTCCATCATATATATAGGGAACAAAATCAGTTAGTTGGCTGATAAACTTTCAAAATGTGCTTTGGAAGGAAAAGAAGGGATTTTTTTATGGAAAGAATTTGTGGAGAATATTCAAATTGATTATGGTTCCATTAATATCTTTGACTTTGGTGATTTGGGATATGTAGATTTTTGCATTAAGATATGGGATCTATTATGTTTTGATGGCTTGGGAAGAATCATAAAATTTAGATATCTCAAAGCTCAAATAATTTTTGTGTCGAGAGACGCTTTACAACCCAGTATGGGGGAGATCTTGTAACATTCCCCATGTAACTTTCCTCTTGTAAAAGTCGGCCATAAAAATAAAAAATTTAAATGATCCTCCAAAATAAATGTCGGACACAAACACGATGTTGTAATGTTCCTACCTAACAAAACAATAAAATAAAATAAAATGTCTATAAAAAAAACAACACAATATGGGGGAGATGTTGTAATGTTCCTACTTAACAAAATAATAAAAAATAAAAATTTGAATTATCCACAAAAAAATGTTGGAGGCAAGACCTCGTAAAGAATCAGTGGTTTTATTGTACATGGTTTAGGAGGGCCTTGCAAATGGTTTTAAAACCATGCGCAAGGCCTCCTAAACAACCCATGGTTTTATTGTACATGGTTTAGGAGGTCGTTGCAAATGATTTTAAGACCATGTGCAAGGCCTCCTAAACAACCCATGGTTTTAGGAGAGCCTTGCACATAGTTTTAAAACCATGTATAGGGGAGATGTTGTAATGTTCTTTCCTAACAAAATAAAATAAAATAAAAAATATTATATGTAGCCATAAATCGTATTAAATACTAATAATAAAAATATTACCTTAAATATAAAAATGTGTCTTATGGTCTAAATCACACCAAAGCTAATAATTAAATGCAATACTTAAGAAGAGGTTTGCACCTCCAAATATTTGATCCCTCTATGGACTTAATAGAGCCTAATAAAACCTAAAATTTGAATCTATGATGTATTAATAATCAAATATTTTCAGATTGGAAAATATTGTATTTTTTTTATTCAATAATGAATAATAAAAGTATTTTTTTAATGAAAAAAAAAACAACACAAATGTGATCGTCAATGTTTCAATTACAATGTTCAACCTGGGTTCCTTTTTCTCAACCCTCGACATCCTTAATAAACTTCTTTTAAGTGGTTAGGGTCCACTATATTTTCTAAAATAACATTAATTGATGACCATTCTTTAAACATCTTTTAACCAACCTTCTCAGAACGGCGGATACACTTTATTCTCCATCACAATGTGACAATGTCCATAAGCCGCGGGCTAAATGTGACAATGCGTTAATGGTTTCCTTGACTCGCAGAGATGAACAGGGTTCAGGACCCCCTTCTAAGGAATCATTAATATAGCAGACGCGAAGCTTGTCGTGTATCCACGGCCTCGAAACTAACATGAAAAGGTTCCGCTGCATGATCAAATTTGCGTGAAATCCGTCTGTATCAAGACTCGTGCACCCACCTTTGCTGCGAATTGCTGTGGCATGATCGACCGAGACTACATCAGCATTTTTCTGTGCATCCATCTTTGCGGATGGTCTACTAATTACTTGTCAGGTAAGAAGTAACGCAGATCGTGCTCTCTTTTTCCAAAAAGTCAGACTGTTGTTCATTTACACCTTCTGCCCTGAATAGACTTGTAACTGCTTACAATCTGGTGTATGCATTTTCCTAGATGTATGTCTCACGTGTGCAGAGTTTTTTTCTTTCAGCATTTAAATCCTTTGATACCTCTTCAATTATCCAATCCAGGATTCTGGCCTTAGAATTTGATCAATAAGTAGTCCCTTGAACTCTGCTGTAATTACCTTCACTATAGCGCTTTTCCTCCAACAAGATTACTGCTCTGCCTAGAATAGTTCTTCTGGAGCACACCTTTAAATTATAATATGGCTATTGTTTTCTATTGATTCTGTTTAGAAGGCTACAGACTACTAAGTCTGAAGATCTAGGATCATGTCTTCACTCCCATGCCTTGACTGGATGGGAATTCATATTAATAAAGGGCACATCAGACCTGTAAAGGTATGAAACTGTTCACCAAGACCAGAGATGCCATCATCACACCATCTGCAATAGGATAATCATGTCCAGCCATTTCTCCACTATGTCCATCTTTGAAAACTGTTGCATAACACCTTCAAATAGTATTTCGTATGTCACCAATTAACCTGTGATAATGTCCAGATAACAGAGATGTTACTTCCACTGTCTATCTCAATCCATAATCTGACAGGTACATCACAGCCAAAAAGTGGCATAGTGTGCAGTAGGCACCAAACAAGTGACTCTCCTGGAGTAAGCATGCCACTAAGAGGGCGCATAAAGCAGCTATTAGGAGCAGTGGTTTGAAACTTGAATGCCACATTCCAGCGACTTATGTGAAGAATCCTTACTGCACTTGAAACTTGTTATCGAGTTCATCTCAATGGCGGTGGAAAATCTGCTGCATTACTGCTAGAGGATACAAGTCTGAGACTGACCTTAAAAATATGTCAAAACCTACCCAGGGGGATGTGAAAATACAGATGCCATTTAATCAAATCTGAGAAATGGCCTTCATCTATTATTCTTTGCCTCTGATTTGATTGACTAAGGTAAGGGGATCTTTGCATTCCCCATCGTTGATGCCATAGACTCATACTCAACCAGAACAAATGCTGTTTTTGGGCTGTCTGAGGCCACAAATAGGTCCAGAATTGCCCAAGCTACTGTAGCCTACTGTATCTCTGCCAGAACATACTGCTGGTGTATTCTCGTTATTGGCTCATAGCTGAGAGTATCCTGAATCATGCACAGAGTGTCTTCTTAATGCTGCTCAGAGAGACCATATCAGTAATAATGTGATGGACTGCTGCAAATGCATATTGGGTAGATTAGGTTGCTCAGAGGATACCTTGAGTTGTAATTACCTCAGAAGCTCATTAATTAAAACTCCTCCAACATAACCTAGGATAATCATGAGAAATGTCCTTTCTCTTTATCCTTCATTGGATGGAAAATTGGCTTTGAATGATTCATTACACACTCTCTTAGACAGGACTAGAGAGAGCTGCTGCCATCATTCTACAGGAAGTGTCAAAAGTACTTAGTATAACGATTGGACTGTTCAAGACCAAACAGATCTATTAGGAAAAGTTTGCAGCCAGATTTAGTGCTTTTCCTGCCCATATTTACTGCTGAAAAACATCCCTTGTTTTGCTTCCAAATTGCTACAGGTTTACAGGTCTCCAAAGGTGCAAGAAGCTATGCTGTAAGTGCTTGCAGTAGATATCAAAATTTGCCCATCTTTAGATCTGTACTGCTATTAGCATATGCCAAGATGGGTGGGGGGGGTGCTCTATCCAAAAAAGAATGTTCTCCATGGCTACTAGCATCCAAATCCCTCATCACTCATGAAGTAAAACTCTACCATCAAGGGCATCAATTGAACATGTCACCCCACTGAAAATGTGGCAAAGATCACAAGTGGACACCTGTTCAAAATGGGGGTAACATATTGCATATGATGGTTGGACAAATGTTAAAGGAAGACCATCGATAAATTTCCTTGGTGTGTCTGCTAGTGGTGTGGTCTTCTTTGTAGCACACGACTACTCAAATCGTTACAAGACCAGTGTCAATATTGCAGATTCCTCACTGAAAGTCATTCTTTTAATTGGGTCATACAATGTCATTCAAGTCATTATTGATATTGCTGCTAATGGTAAGGCAATAGAGACTATCATCGAGGATGTATTTTTTTGAAGAAACCAAAAACTGCTTTTTGACATTTCAATCCTCAGTTGGTATCATGTCAGGAGGAAAATTTGCTCTTTCCTACTGATATAGTGATTACACACTCACTTATAAAATGCACCATAGTCAACTAAAAGAGTCTAGCCGACCTTCTGATTGTTTATTAAGAGTGAATGGTGTAGCCTTCTGTGTTATTTTGAAGAAAATAAATTACAGGTTTTTAAGTTCTGCTTACTTTACAACCGTCATCTTGACCCGTATTATATTCATTTTCTCAATCACGATGGTTTCTCTAATCTTTGTCTTCGTGTACTAATCCACCTTGGCTATTAATTTAGTATCTTCTTTACAGATACAATGATTGATTTTGCCTGAATGCTCAACTAGTGCCAATTTTTGGATTTTGTTATGTATGATGTTGCATAGTTCTCCTTTAGTCTTACTTGCATAGATCTACCAGTCTCTTTGATATAGAGTTTCCCACAAGAAAACATGATGGCATAGACTCCTTTCTTCTTATTAGGATCAATCAAATATTTTGTAAAGTCTAACATGCCCCTTTTCATGGTGTTGGGAGGGGAGAAAGAGATACTATTGTTGCCTTTTTAGGGGTTTTTGCAATTTTGTTTGTTACCTCCTTTGATGTAACCCTTGTTCTTTCATTCTTGTCTTGTTTCCTTATCTAGGGTCCCCTCCTAGCATTTAAGACAACCCTGTTACATTGTCACTCGTTATAACCAATTTTTTGAACACTTTTGACAAGTGGTCTAGTTCTTGCTTCGTGTGATCAATATTAGAGGTTGTAATATCTATCATTAGTAATGCCCTAGTTCTTGCTTCGTGTGATTAATACTAGAGGTTGTAATATCCCTCATTACTGAAGTTTTTATGATGCCCTATTTCTATGCTTGAAAGTGTTGTGATTTTGCATGTAGGTATTTGTTAGTATGTGTTTTCTTTCTATATAGCGGATGAGTGGAAGATCTATCAATTTTTGTTAGTGATGAGGACATCAAGGAATTGATGCTTTGATTGTCTTCCACTTCTTCTAGTTGTTGAAATGAAGGAAAGTCTTCTATGATGAATGCTATTGATCACATGGAGTAAGAACTAGAACACTTGTCAAGAGTGTTCAAGAGAAATGGTTATGACAAGAGACAATTTAGCTGGTTTTCTTAAATGCTAGGAGGGGACCTCGCATAAGGAAACAAGACGAGAATGAAAGAACAAGGGTAACTTTATCTTACATCAAAGGAGTGACAATATAAAATTGCAAAGGCCCTAGAAAAGGGAAACATTAGTGTTGGTTGCTCCCCTCCTAACACCATAAAGGGCATGCTAGACTCCATGAAAGATCTCATTGATCATAATAAAAAGAAAGGAGTCTATGCCATTTTGTTCTTGTGCGGATCTTTATTTTGAAGAGATTGGTAGATCTATGCAAGTTAAATTGAAGGAGCAATATGTAGAGATCATTCAAAACTAAATCCAAAATTGGCACTAGCTAAGCATTCAAGGAAAACCGTTTGCCATATTCGTATAGAAGATGCTAAATTATTAGCCAAGGTGGATTTGTACACAAAGAAATATTAGAGAAGCCATTGAGATTGAGAAAAATGAAAATAATATGAATCGAGATGATGGCTATAAACTAAGCATAACTTGAAAACTGCCTATAATTCATCTTCAAAATAACATGGAAGGCTACACTATTCATTCTCAATAGACAATCATAAGGTAGGCCAAAATTCTTTTTAGCCGACTACAGTGTATTTATAAGTGAGTGTGTATTCGCTATATTCATAGGCAAGAGCAAATCTTCTTCTTGATGATGATTCCAACTTTGAAGATTGTAACGTCAAGAAATACAACTAAAACCACCTTTTTTGGTTCTTTAAAAATGATCCACTACATAGAAGTATGAATAGCTTGAGGATCTATATTCTAACATTGAGGGTGATTGGTCCATACATTGAACCTCTTGATGCATGATATTATTAACCTGAAGGAGCCTGATTATAAATGAATTGGTGCCTGGTACAAGAAAGGGAAGAAGATGGTAAAATTGATCATCAATGATAGTGCCACCCACTTCGTTTCCCACAGTCACTCTAAATTGGAGCTACTTAAGCTTGCAAAGACTGGATTTACTAGTTATTATCTCAACGTTAGGCATCTTTTGAAGGTGAGAGCTATGATATGGGGGAGTTCTCCCCATCCCCCCACTACTTAGCTCTCGAAGCACACTCCTCCTTAGTTCCAATGCGTTAGAGGTATTTGTTTTTCTTTGTTGCTTGTGGGAACCAAGACAAGGTTCCAATCATTGGGCTAGGCATGGGTAAGGTTCCTTTAGTGGATTAAAACATTCACTCACTCCGTTTGCTGTCATTCTATTTCTCATTTCACTCCTCTTTGCTAGGGCTTTGAGTGGGTTGTTTGCTAGTTGTTGATGAGAAAATCTATGAGAGCTTGGAAGGGAGATTCGATGTTGTTGTTTGTGAGAGTTTAAAAGGGAGATTGAAAGCTGCCATAGTTACATTTAACCACCATTGGAGAGTTGAAGAGGTAAGCTCTAAAGCCCACTCTTTGTTTTTTATTTATTTTTCCATTCTCTCCTCCTACTCTTTCCCATTGGTTCTTCTCCATCATTCTATTCCATGCAACAAGTTATTCTCATCTTGATTCAAGAAGCATGATGGGTATGTGGGTTTTCCTTTTGATTCCATTATGGTGGTGGTATTGGGAAGTCAAAATACTAGTGATGAGAAGGAAGAAGTGACAGTGGCACATACCATGGAGAGGAGGAAGAAATGGAAGGGGATGATGATAATGAAGCTAACAATGATGTTGGACAAAAACACAAAGAGACTTCAACAACCTCGTGGAAGTATCTGACAAGGCTTGGGAGAAGGAAAGAGGGTGGAACCATAAAGTTTATATGCCCCTATTGTACTAAAACTTACACAGGTTCATATACTTAGGTGAGAAAGCATCTATGAGAGATTATGCCATGGGATGAACGTAAAATTATAGGATTCAAAACTTGTGTTCAAGTGCTAGTCCAAGGGAGAAACAAATACAAGAAGTAAGAGGAGGTTGTACAAAACAAATCCGAAAAATCAAGGGTTGAATCTGAAACCTCAGGTTCACATAGAATGTATGGTGGTTGATCCTCATCCCCCCATGGTAGTGGGTTCTCACCTATGCATAAAACAACATTAGATTTCCTTGATCAGGATTGCAGGGATGACGTGGGTGCAAAACTTTTAAGGTTTCCCTATGAATGTGGTGTACCATTCAATGTTCGTTGCTCATGTTATTGGCATGAAATGGTGCAAGCCATGAATTGTTGGAATTCTTATTTATACTAAGAGGGGGGTGAATCAGTATTAAGCACAGATTATACAAATTTTTTGCTTCAAACAAATTATGCCCCATTTTCTGTTTCCGTCAAAACTGTTAGATTTTATCATTCAAGCTAGCATTATGTTAGGATCTTTAACTGAGAGAATAACAAGTACAGCAATCAAACACAAGAGACAATGGACACAGTGTTTTTCCTCGGGGAAACCATAAATGGAGAAAACCTTGCAACTTCCTCAGAGATAGAATCAGCACCAAAAGTAAAACCCCAAAACAATAAGATGATCTCTCGACAGCAGTAACTTCTTTCTTCCTAGCCCCAGTGTCTTCTTCTTCCTCAACTATGCGCTACAACTGAGTGTGAGTGAGTGTGCACTAAATAGAGAGGCTAGCTCTCTATTTATACTAATTCCCGACATAACTAAACCCTACTAGGGTCGACTTCTCTAGGAGAGTCTAATAACCCTAGTGCCCCAGAACTGCGGGGACTTTAACCCTTGATCAAATGGAGGGTTACCCACAATAACTTGACATGACTTGTTTACATTATAGAACCTCCCAATAGGAACATCGGGGCATGACATGACTCAAGTACATTACAAATACATCCCAGAATAACCATCGGGTTACAATACATAAGAAATACAAGTGAATACATTCCGAAGTTACATATACATCAACACTCCCTCTTAACTAGGAAGGTATTCTCTCGACACAATTTTTCAGCACAAGTCTTCTTCTCTGTATCATCTGGGTCATCGTCAAGTTCTCATCATCTTCATCTTCAAGTCATCTTCATCTGGATCTGGATCATCACTAGATCTGGATCATCATCACTGGATCTAGATCATCATCACTCGATCTGGATCATCACGAGGTCATCATCACTAGATCTGGATCATCATTGTTGGATCTGGATCATCACTCGATCTGGATCATCTCGAAAACATCATAACTGGATCTGAATCATAGCTCGATCTAGATCATCACTGGGTCATCATCATATGTGCTATCTCATGATTCTTCTCATCACAGGAAGTTCTACAAAGCCAACCCTTTCTCATGCTGGTTGTAGGCCTACCTCCTTGTAGGTCCTTGGTAGCCCTTATATCTGACCCTAAGTCAGAATGTCCAGCACTCACATCTGACGTTGACTCGTCAGAAAGGCACTCAGTCCTAGACTGAGGGTTCTTGGTCATTGACCAGGTGCCTCCATTCAGAGAATGGCAGTAGCCCTTACATCTGACCCTAAGTCAGAATGGCCGGCACTCACATCTGACCTTGACTTGTCAAAAAGGCGGTAGCCCTTACATCTGACCCTAAGTCAGAATGGTTGACACTCACATCTGACATGGAAGGAAACAATCCTCTCACCATGACAGAATGGCGGTAGCCCTTACATCTGATCATGTAGGAACCAATCCTACAATCACATCAGAATGGTTGGCACTCACATCTGACCTTGACTCGTCAGAAAGGCGGTAGCCCTTACATCTGATCATGTAGGAACTAATCCTACAATCACATCAGAATGGCCGGCACTCGCATCTGACATGGAAGGAAGCAATCCTTTCACCATGACAGAATGGCAACAACCCTTATATCTGATCAAGTGGGAACACATCCCTCAATCACATCAGAATGGCCATGCGCTCACATCTGATCATGTAAGACTACATCTTACAATCGTATCAGAAAGGCCCTCAGTCCTAGACCAAGTATTCCTGGTAACTGACTAGGCACCTCCATTCCAAGAATGGCAATAGCCCTTATATCTGATCATGTAGGAACCAATCCTATAGTCATATTAGAATGGCTCAGCACTCATATCTGACATGGAAGGAACCAATCCTCTCACCATGACAGAATGGCTCAGCCCTTACATCTGACCTAATCGTCAGAATGGCTTACGGACTCATCACTTCCCCTTGGAAGGGACCTTAATCTGGAGAACACCAAGCTTCTCCCTGAAGTACTCAAATTTCACTCTGGCCAATGGTTTTGTCAACACATCAGCTATTTGTTCGTCTGTCGCAACATACTGGAGCTTCACTGCTCCCCTCTGCACCATATCCCTGATATAGTGATACTTGATCTCGATATGCTTCGATTTGTCATGGAACACTGGGTTCTTCGACAACTTCACACAACTTTGGTTGTCACAATGTATACAAGTAGCATCCATCTGGAGATCAAATAAGTCAGACAGTAGCTTCCTCAACCATACTGCCTCACAACTAGCTGAACAAGCTACGATTTGTTGTAAGCTGAGTCTTCAACAGGTCTCTTCAGGTTCTTCAGCAGGTCTCTTTCTGATTTGTTGTAAGCCGAGTCTTCATCAAATGTCACATCCCTACTAATGTCGATCTTCTTGAATCTTGGGAAGTATATTCTGTAAGCCTTTGAGCTTTCAGAGTATCCCACAAATATACCCTTCTTTCCTGAAGGATCTAATTTAGTCCTCTTCTCTTTTGGAATGTGTATGTACACTGGATAGCCGAATATTCTGAGATGGCTGACTTCTGGTTTCTTGCCGGAGAAGACTTCTTCAGGAGTCTTGTTCTCAAGTACTCTGTGTGGAGTACGGTTCTGTACATACACCGTTGTTTTCGGAGCTTCTGCCCAAAGATGCATAGGAAGATCTTGATCATGAAGCATAGCTCTTGCAGCTTCCATGATAGTTCTGTTCTTCCTTTCTGCAATCCCATTTTGTTGTGGATTATAAAGAGTGGACAACTCCCTCTTAATCCCTGAGTCTTTCCATAACTCTTTGAATTCATTTGATGTGAATTCTCCACCGTTATCTGATCGAAAGGTCTTGATCTTCTCTTCTGTGTGATTCTCGATCAAGGCTTTGAATTCCTTGAACTTGCTGAATACTTCATCTTTCTTCTTTATGAAGTAAATCCATGTCTTCCTAGAAAAGTCATCAATAAAAGAAACATAATATACATACCCGCTTAGTGAGCTTGATGACATTGGACCGCATACATCAGAGTGGATTATTTCCAAGATTCCTTTTGCTTTGCTTTCGCTACTTGGAAATGTCTTCTTTGTATTCTTTCCTTTTGCACATCCTTTGCAGACCCCATCATGTTTTGCTTGAATTTATGGAAGACCTTCAACAGCTTTGCTTGCAAGTGGTAGTGCTCTGTAATGCACATGTGCAAGCCTTCTATGCCAAAGTTCATTTGGCTCTACTGTGTCATGGACCAAGGCTTGTTCTAGATGGCCCTTCAATTTGTATAGACCTCCTTCTTCCCCAATCACTACTGCATCATTAATAGTCTTTCCCTTTGGCCACATGATAACTTGGCCATCTATAAATGCAACCCTCATGCCTTTTGCATGTAATGTAGATATGGAGAGAAGGTTCTTCTTGAGTCTTGGTACAAACAATACACCTTGCATCTTCATAGACTTTCCAGAGTCTAGCTTATAGGAGGATTCCCCACTACCTTTTATTGGATATTGCTAGTCATCTCCAAGTTTCACCTTGTGAGGTGATTCACGTTCTGAAAGTTTTACAAAGGACTCTTTGAATCCTGTCATATGTTTGGAAGCCCCACTGTCTATAAGCCAATCATTGCTTCCATGTGTGATGTTTCCCGTGAGAGCAGAAATCAAGACATACTCTTCATCACTTGAAGAGTCTTCACTTTCATATCTGGTTCTCTTCTTGGATGGTTCATCATCCTCTGCAGCATGAGCATGATGTCTTCTCTTGTTGCCCTTTTCCTTATTTTGTCTTTTAGGACAATCTTTTGCAAAGTGTCCTACTTCATCACATGTACAACATCTGCTTCTAGACAAGTATTTTCTAGAGTTAGTTTTAGAGAAATGCTTACCTCTGGAGTGATGAGAACTTCTTTTGCTTTTCTTAGAATGAACTGTGAGGGCTTGATCTTCACTTCCCATCTTTTCTTCTCAAGCTGCTATCCGAGCTTCTTCTTGAGAGCATTCTTCCCATAGTCTGCTGAACTTGACTAACTTTTTTCTGGCACATATCCCTTGAATAAAGGAGTCCCATGATCTAGGGAGACCATTCAAGGTGGTCATCACAACCTCTGCATTCTCCACTTCTTCATCTACTGCTTCCAGCTGTTCCTTGATCTGAGAGACCCTTGTAAAGTAAGACTGGATGGTCTCAACATTCTGGATCTTTACATTCTTCACTTGGTTTCTCAGAGTCATCTTCCGGTTTATGTTCTTCCCTTCAAACAATTTGGTTTGGGCATTAAACATAGCTTTAGGTGTCTTTCAGGAGGACACCTATGGTATGAGGTGATCCTTGATTGAATCAACAATGATCCTCTATGCCATAACCAACTTCTTCTTGTGTAAGGCCTTAGCCTCATCTCCCTCTGGAACTGGAACCTCCTCATTGATATAGGAGTCCAACTCATTTTCTTCCAGGACCAGGGAGATCCTATACGTCCAGGCTCGGAAGTTATCAACTCCCTCAAGCTTTTCATCAAGCTTGGTATGATGAGACATCTTAACTGAGAACCTCAAATGGAAATACAAAAGATTTAGATCTTACCAGTTCAAGATGTCGGATCTGGATTTGGAGCTGAAATTCTGTAGTGCTGGTTTAGGAGTAGATTAGGGTTTTGCTTTTCCGGAGTTCTATCCAACCAAATGCTTTGATCTTGATCCCTAACTTCGATTTTGAGGAGGAGATCAATCCAGGCCTGGGCTCCACTGAAAAATTCCACTTCTGTGGAAAGTCCTAATTTCCGGCAGCAGTGTCGGGTCCAAAACTGAAAAACCTCAAAATTGGATTCTTCTTCGATAGAAAGATGTGCCCTAAGGAGGAGAGTTATTCCAACCTTCTTTTGCTGAAAATCTGTGGAGAGAGATCCACAAAGTAGGAATCCCTAGTTCTCGCAGCTGCACAGTGTCTTCTTCTCAGGTTAGCTCTTATTCCATGTTAGATTTTATCATTCAAGCTAGCATTATGTTAGGATCTTTAACTGAGAGAATAACAAGTACAACAATCAAACACAAGAGACAATGAACACAGTGTTTTTCCTCGGGGAAACCATAAATGGAGAAAACCCCGCAACTTCCTCAGAGATAGAATCAACACCAAAAGTAAAACCCCAAAACAATAAGATGAACTCCCGACAGCAGTAACTTCTTTCTTCCTAGTCCCAGTGTCTTCTTCTTCCTCAGCTATGTGCTACAACTGAGTGTGAGTGAGTGTGTACTAAATAGAGAGGCTAGCTCTCTATTTATACTAATTCCCGACATGACTAAGCCCTACTAGGGCCGACTTCTCTAGGAGAGTCTAATAACCCTAGTGCCCCGAAACTGCGGGGACTTTAACCCTTGATCAATAGGAGGGTTACCCACAATAACTTGACATGACTTGTTTACATTATAGAACCTCTCGATAGGAACATCGAGGCATGACATGACTCAAGTACATTACAAATACATCCCGGAATAAACATCGGGTTACAATACATAAGAAATACAAGTGGATACATTCCGAAGTTACATATACATCAACAAAAACAATAAGAGACACTAGTGCACAAATAATTTGTATAGAAAATCTATAAATAATAAATATATATATATAGAATTTATGTTTACAATGGGAGACACCAATCTCCAAAATGTGAGCACCAACTCACTAAGGCACCAACCTGATTGGGACACCAATCCCACATACAAGCACCAACTTGTAAGGACTTCAATCGTCTGCGCAAGCACCAACTTTCTGACTTTAGGCACTGACTTGAATGGATATCAGTCCTATTGTGCAAGCTCCAACTTGTTGTAGTCAGGCACCAACTTGATTGAAGATTGCAATCTCCTCTTCTTGTTCTTTAGTTTCAACTGAAAGAAAGCACCAACTCCTTTGTCTGTATTCTCTAGCACCAACTGGAAGGAAGCTCCAACTTCTTGTCCTTGCCCCTTCTTGCCACCCTGAAATGAATATTTTTGTAGCAAAACTGTAACTTCTGCGATCTGCGATCTCTCTCTTCTCTGATTTGCATCTGCGTCTTTTGAGATCTGCAATTTCAACACTTTGCACCTTCTGCGATCTGCGTCTTCTGCAATCAACAATATCAACTCTTTGTCAATTCTGCAAGCTGCGATCTACGTTTTCTGCAATCTACAATATCAACACTTTTCCAACTTTACGATCTGCGTCTTCAACTGTATATCTTCTTCGCATAACTCAATACTGCGTACCCTCCTGATTTGCGCACTATTTGTTGTTCTTCTACATTGATTTTGCACAATCGGCTCTCTACTATATAAACTTCTTCTAGATCAATGAGCCATTGATACCCCAAAATTAGAATCTTGTCAAATCAAAATCTCACATTTTTTCATCTTCAAGCTTGCTTCAATATTTCCATCTCTTGCTTATTTATACTTTTCTTGCTCAAGAGATGTGTCCACAAGTTGGGATTCCCTTGACTCAGTGACGCCCCAACTCTCTTACTTCTTGATCAAGCTAACCACCTCATTCCATCTTTCGTCGGCGTATACCTTATTGATAATTCAACTGTGGGGTTTTGCGCACTTGAGTCTAATGACTTGGTGGTATCTGCGCATATGAATTCCACGTTCTTGTGGGATTTGCGCACTAGGAATCCACCCCATTATGGGACTTGCATACTTCTGAGACTAGAATGCTTATTTTATATACTTCTTCAAACTGTCATCAAGTCTTTATGCTTCTTGCATACATCTTGTTCGACATCATCATTCATCTTAATTGTTTGACAGTTGTTCAATCTTTGACATCAATGACAACACCAAAGTTCAATAATCTAGTTCAAATTTCGAGGAGCAGATTTTATTTGTTCCTTTAAGCCCCCTTTATTTCTACTCCATAAAACCATCTTCTCACAAGTAGCTTAGCCCCCTCCATGTGACCATTAAATTATTGTTTGGGCACAACTATTTTACTTTCTTGAACAAACTGTTCCATTAATGTTAGAAATTAAGTTATGAACGAAGTTTGAGGGTGATACCAAGGCGGTTGGGAGAACGGAACTGGAACAGGGAGCAGGAGTGGGAAGCAGGCCCATGAGCAGGAGCAAGAAGCACAATTTTCAAAAAAGTTCAAGGAGCATTTTTATTTAATATATATTTTGATGCATATATATTAAAAAACATGCAGAATGCCAAATTAGCTATAGAAAACATGAAAACAAAGATCTAACGATTGGGTTGATAAAGATCATTAAATCATCAACCATTCAATACACATATAACATCAATCATCTAACAGCTATAACTCATAACATTGTCATGACATCAAATGATCAATTATCAACCACAACATCAAACTTCAAGTTTCAGCATATACCATTTGCCATCAACAAACTCTAACAGATAACGTCAACCACTAAATCAAACAAAGCAACATATTCATTACCAAAGAGTTGTAACATGCTTAAAATTCATGTCTATCAGACGTAGATGCAACCGTCTTTCAAACCATGTCATGAATCACTAGAGACCGTATTAGCCAATGCCTCTCTTACCTTCAAAAGGTGCCTAAGGGTAAGGTAGTAAGTAGCAAATCTGGTCTTTGCAATCTTAAGTTAGCTCCAACCTAGAGTGATGGCAAAAAATGTGGTGTGCCATGCTATGATTGGTAATAAATTTTGTCATTTTCTTCCCTCTTGTACAATGCAGCAATCCACTTATAATTAGGGTCCTTCATCTTAATAATATCATGCTTCAAAAGGTTCAATATGTGAACCAAACACCCGAACCAAATATGTTAGGGTGCATATCCTCAATGATTATTCCAGCTGCCTTACAATTAGCAACATTATCAGTGATTACATGAATGACATTGTATGGTCCAATCTATTGAATGGTTTTAACTAAAGGTTCTGCAATATTAATACCAGTCTTGTAATGATCTGAGTAGTCATGGGATGAAAGGAACACTGAGTAGTCATGGGATGAAGGGAACACCGCAGCACTAGCAGTCACACCAAGCATATTTATCAATGGATACCCCTTATTCGGTCCAATCATTTGTAAACTATCCTAGAGCATTATGGATTTTGGCTCTTTCCCTGTCAAGTCCCATGGTTCTAGCTTTGTCATACCTAGAGCTCTTGTATCCTTTAGGGGAATTATTGATGTTGAGGCTCAAATTTCTAAGCTTCTACTCTTTAACAATGGTTTTTCAACCACATGTAGGAGAGGGGGTCAGCTTTAGCTTCAACAAATTAAGAATATCTTTAGAAACAAAATTGCCGTAATGATTCATCTATTGCTTCACCTCCCTCATCTCGGTAGACTTTTCCTGCTAGAATTTCAATTCTCCCATCTGAGACTAAATGGCAACCCAAAGGATTGTTGTTTTGTATTTCTCAGCCCAGTTATTACCATGTTTTCTGAGAAGCTGCAACCAAAGAAAAGGAAACCCCTTCCATGAAACCATTTGGTAAGATGCGTTCTTATTTATTTTTTATTCACACAAACATGCAAACTCCTAAGTTTTAATTGTAAAAATGCTTCATCATGAAATTGCTTTGGGGATCTTCTAATAATACTCGTGCACAATAATTAATTAGATTTTTGTATCGCTCTTATTTTTCAGGTGTTCCAGGTTCAAAACTTTGGAATAACTTGATTTCTAGTCAGACAAGAGTACACCGAGGTGATATGGGGCTTAGCAAGCCCTATGTTCTGAGGCTATTTTTTTCACACAGATACATAACCGCAAATGTGGTGGACAGGAACAGAGGTCACATAGTTGCAACTGCTTCATCAATAGAGAGGGAGCTGAAAAAGCATTTTGAATGTAAAAGAACATGCAATGCTAAAGCTGCAGCAGTAGTTGGAGATGTTCTGGCAATGCGGATAAAAGTGGAGGGCCTTCCCGAAATTTACTCCAATGTTCAGAAGGAGCTCAACAAAGGCTTCAAAAACCAAACCAAAATCTGGGCATTAATCAATTCTTTGAGATCCCATGGAATTAAGATTATTGATGATGCTGGCCTTTAGTATCTTCTAGAAGATTGCTAATTTGATACCCATTGTATATCTTTCTATCAATTAGTTTAGATTACCTGCAGGGCAAATTCTGAGTGATGCTTCAGGAATGTTTGTTGCAGAAATGAATGTTGAAGCAAAACAAATGCTTATCCATTAATTATAGAGAATTCTGCTGAAGAGCCTGTCTGGAAAATATCAATCATTTAGGCCAGTGTTTCAGACAAAATTGCTTTTTCATGAATTATTTATTTATTTTTTTGGTGAAAGTAGGCAATTGGTGAAAATAGCCCCTGAAGCTTATATCATTACTGGAAAAGGGCATGTGGTCAATTGGCAAGTTGTTCAAACTATCTTGCATATCCAATATTCCATACTTGCTCCAAACACTTGGTAATGGTTACAGTAGCCAACATGATGCCATCTAGCATTAGAATCAGAGAACTGAATCCTTCACTATTTTCGTACAAGTCTATGATGTCACTACACCAAATGATGCTACATGACGTAAATATTAACATTTAGCAAAAACTATTCCATGGTCACACATTGAGCCATTTCGAAGTCCTAGCAATATAAGTTGCTTCCAGGTAGTTTAAAGAAACACTGGAATTACTTTCAGAAGAATACATTTATAGAGCACTAGACACATATTTTGAGGAGTTTTATCCTGTTAATTTCAATTTGAACTCTTAGTTAAACTTAATCTATTCAGACTATGCTGAAGTCGTTATCAGTTGGCTGAGAACTCCAGTAAAAATAGTATACAATTAATATAAGGCATATGACATGCCCTTCCAAGTCAAGTAGTATGCAAAAAACTACCTACCTCTCATGTCAAGTGATTTTGCGGATTCTAGTCAATAAGTAAATAAGCCTTCCCTCATTTCAAACCAATATTCAGGATTGATCTGGCCATTGAAAAGTGCTATGACCAATATTAATACTATCGTTCCATCCCTGTTGACATTTATAAGGGTCAATGGAATCAAATATCACCCAAATTCTGAGATAGCCTCCTCACAAATGTGCTAGAGAGAGAGAGGTCTAGTGCACTAGATAGAGAATGCAAAAGCCAAGACAAGTAATGAAAACAGAAATACACAAGTGCACCTAAGAGAAAATTTCCAATCACAAGATAAAAACACCAAAATTAAGTGCCCTTTGGCTTATAAGACTTGGTATTGCAGTCAAGAAGATCACAAAATGAGATGATACAAATGAGAGCTTGAGTTGTGTCTTTATAAACAACTCATGTGAGCTGTCCTTTCAAGAGGGGATTATGGGCCCACAAAACAAGGGTACTTACTCCAAGAGGGTTAACATATCGAGTTTGACTGGGTTGGCCTTAACCATAGACCTAGTATTCTTAGCTTTTAGGTTACTCCGAAAGTGTTTACACCATGTTTGGGGGTGCTTCATGAGATTTTGGGCTCATGGTGTATGTTCAGTCCATGGATGACCGAGATGGATTTGCACATGGAAGATGGTTTATGATGGATTTGCACATTGGAGGTAGCTTGGTGATTGCTTGACCTCGATTGGGTGCTTGTTTGGCAGTCTTCCCTTGGACATTGGAGTTATCTTGATATCTTGGGGGATGTCCTTCATGATGGCCACATGGAGAGATTCACTTGCTTGGAGAACACCCTACTTAGGAGGAGGGCATTAGACTCTAGACAACATGGGGTATCTTGGATTCCTATATGGAGGCTTGTATTGGCTTAGGGACGCCTAGGTTACGAGTATTAATGCAGGGGGAGTGGACCCGATGGACTACATGGCTTAGGAGTGATGGATTTCATATGGGCTTATGGTATTTGTGTGAGCCTACATATGATCAATGTTATCGGAACCGGACCGGTCATCGAACCGGCGAAGCCCAAAATGTGAACCGGACTGGAAACCGGACCGGAACCGGCAAAAAACCGGGTAAAAAACCGGCTGACTAAAAAATACATAAAATATTCATATTTTGTAAAAAAACATATATATTCATGTGCATACATATGAATCCAAACCAGGACATTATCTTTATCTATATGGTACACTTCAAGCTAATATTAATTTTCTATAATCAGTAGTGACAGTACAATTTACATACTCACATATGGTATCAGCCTGCAAATGACTTATAATCAGATGTTTCCCTAATAGTTTGCACCTGCATTGATACCATGCTTCACTGCAAACAACTGCTCTTATTTTCACGATATCATGAAGGATGCTGAAACTTGAAATCATTAAGAGGTCATCTTGCTGCTTTTCCACAATTCAACACCATGATGTAATTGTATAATTTTATAAGTGAACATGCACATTACATGACAAAGTGGACAGAATATGAAACAATAATATATTCATGTTGCAG